>JAJPGS010001739.1:765000-1172935 GCA_028654335.1 Alnus rubra | reverse complement strand
TGAGGTCTCGGTATATTTCATATTGAGATGGTGAACTCATAATTTCACCTGTATGGATGTGGTTAACCCCACAACTGTATAGACTCTGATGTTTTGGCTGCTGGTTCAGCAAATCTAGGAGATGACCCGGTAGCGCCGTATTTGGGGTACTGCAACTAAGGCATATAGTTGGAGTCATAGCTGTGTGGACTTGGATGTCCCATTTTTGTAGTCTTTTGTTCATGGCTTGTGGACTACGTGGCTCTTCTTGTTGTAATTAACAGTTATGTATTAGATGTGCTTTCCGCTATACATTTTATGATACTATTATTATGTTATCCGCTCATTAAATGTAACTCTGATTATCAGGTACATGTTATGGGACATGTACCATGTGTTAGCTGAGCAACAAGTAGTCGTGCCACTGTGATGATTCATTTGTACATTTTTCTTTTTTTTAAAAAAAAAGGTCGTCACAACAAATGGTATCAAAGCAGTTAGCTCTAGGGTTTGTTAGGAAAAGCGGAAACTTAGGGTTGTGTCAGAGTTTAAGGATAACAAAAGAGTTGTAGGATCCTAAAAGCTACAACACAAATGAGAGAAAATTTAAAATAAAATTTTTGTGTGCATTGTATGAATCTTGTGATGCATTTCATATAACGTGTGTTTGGTTTTATGGCATTTCTTTTACTTTCACATTGTAGGCTGATTTAAATGTGATTGCGCAGAGTATGCCGCCTAGACAAGTATTCCTGATATGCAATGAGGAAGAGGATTCCTCCGTGGGTGATAGAGATGGTGGTGACTCACCTCCACCTCCACTACCTCTTCCACACATGCCTGATTTTGGGCAATTATGGGTAGCCTTGATGGCCGCCATTCTCAAACACGCTGAGCATGCTGAGGTTGTTGGTTGCCCCATCGACCACTTTCCTCAGACATAGCTCACCCATGTTTGATGGAAATGAGGGGCCAATAGCAGCAGATGATTGGATCACTTCTTTTGAGGACTTGGCTGATGCACTTAGTTGCACTGATGGTCAAAAGGTTGACTATGCGGGGCTGAAACTGAAAGGTGAAACCCGACACTAGAGGAAGTCCATAAAGTTACTTCTCACTAATGAATTAGAACATGGAGTTCACATCCCGTGGGAGTGTTTCAATAGGGAGTTCAATGATCACTTCTTCCCTCGGGCACAAAGGCAACAACGTGCGCGAGACTTTCAAGATCTGAAACAAGGTACTGAGCTAAATTCTAGAAATTGTTAAGGTATGGTCCACACCTCATCCCTGATGAAGAGACGAAAGCTCAAAGGTTCCGCGATGGGTTGTCGCCATGGATCCTTGAGCGGGTCATCGTTCTTAAAGTCACTGACTTTGCTGAGATGGTGCACATCGCCACCATGGTTGGGAATGGAATCAGGAAAGCGGCTGCCCACTATATGAATAGTAAGTGGTCACTTTCATTGGGAGCTTCTTCTCCTTCTTCTCCTTTCTCCCTACCACCAAAGAGACGGTCCATTGATAGGATTTTTGGATCAATTGGGGGACACAATAACTCTGTGAGTTAGAAAAGCTTTAGTGTTGCATAGTGCAGCACTTGAGGGAACCTACACTCATGGGTATGCTGTAAAGGAAATAGGGCATGCTTTAAATGTGTCTGAGAAGGCCATTTTTCTAATGAGTGTCCACAAGTCATTGTTAAGAGTCAAGGGACCCAAGCAAGTAGTGATAACCTAGCAGTACTAAAGCTATTGCATGCACTCGAAAAGCTGTAACCTCTGAATTTTTTTTATTTGTATTTGTTTTACTTAGTTATGATTGGTCTCTGCTCTTTGTCACTTCTATTAATCTTTGCGACCTTTACTTAGAACCGTGGTTATCAAACTCACTTTGAATTTAATCACTTTGATTTAGAGCCAGTGGCTTTCTCCAGACCGGCGAATGATCCTTAATCCGATTATTATGACTCGAGAGGGAGAAACCCTCATAATTTGTAACGCCCCGCTTTTACAAATAGCGTAAGTGAAAATTTTCGAATTTTCACTTGACATTACTAACTTATCAGAGGTAATTATTGGCAGTGGAATATATGTAAGTGTAATACAAATTTGGAAACAGATTGACACTTCCGAGCTTCTACTGAAATACCTCAAAATATATAATAAGCCAGTCAGTAATTATACAAACTGTAGTAACAGTTATGCCTCACTGGGCAAGATAGTCATACAAGCCAAATATCTACATATAACTGTAGAATTATAAATACTGTCTTGAGCTAGGATAGATGAACTACAATAGGGTAGTTCTAAAAAGAAAGGTTGTCCAGCCTTACAAAAAACTGAATCAGGAACCATCTACGAGTCGGGATAGTCATGATATTCCTCTTCTTCATAGCCTGAATCATTACACAATACAAAGAGAAGACATCAACATAAAATACTAAAGTGAGTCCGCTGTTTCCAATAATAGTATGAGTACTGATTTATTTAATTAATGCAACACAATGCAATGGCTATATAATCACATGTATATACAACATATAATCTATGGTCGCGAATCATAGACATAAATTAAATATATACGTAATCATAAAGCGATGACAGTTTTAAATGCGGAGTTTTAGGTAATTCCCTTTTTCCACTCCCCTGTTGGCCTAGGCACGGTTAAAGTCTTATTTGAAGCCTGGGCTTCCTCACTTAAGTTTTAATTATATTCTTTGGGAGCCTAGGCTCCTGGAAACCTCGGTTTCCCTGGTGACCTAGGTACACCAATTTTTGTATTTATTATTCTCTTTTTAGATACCTCCTCATTCACTGAGAACCTAGGAACTCATGTGAAGCCTCATGTACCTACTGTGGATCTAGATCTAGCAGCTTGTTATTAGATAGATTATTAAAAATAATAAAACGTGCAAAGTCACATGCGCAATCGAGTAAATAAACAGTAAACATAATATTATAGGAAAAGTCAACCAGCTTCGTCCTCAATAAGTATAGAGATACTTACTAGTTTATGCTCCAAAGATTTTCCTCTAAAACTACATAATTATCATCAGGTAATGATAGATTAATAAAAGCATTTATGAATATATTCATTATTATTACCTTATCTATTCTAGAAATTGCAACGACTATAGATTCAAATATAATAAACATGATCTCTTATTTATTTATTTTGATTTAGTGCTTACTTTTACCAACTCTTCATATTAGTACTACTAGAATTATTCATTCTTCAAGAAAATACTTGTTTATACATATATATACATCATTTTAACACATAATAAACCTTTAAAACAAGAATACAAGTGTCATCTAATCAAGCACACATATGAACTTGCCTTCTTTTAATTAACACACACATACATAAATACACCCTTATAGTGAAGCTCATAATAAAACACACACATATACTTAGAAACACATTCCTTTCTTTGCAAGCATACCCCTACACATGTTCACAACTCTTTTCAAATACAAATTCATTTCTTCCCTCTTAATATTTACACACACATATATCCCTATATATATATATATATATATGTATATAAATTAATAAATCCAAACACACATATATTCCTACAAAGTTACACATCCATTTCTCATTACATATCAAAACCTCAACACACACATATTTACACTTATATTTTCTTGATCCATTTTAAACACAATTTACCCATTCCAACTTACTTTTCTCATGTAATAAACACTCACCTATATGCTTTCTCATCTACTCATATGTCCATAATATAAGTTAGCCAACTTCTCACACAACTTACATATATGTACATAATCAAAGCAAGGGCAAATCATAATTTCAAAATAACAATAGAACTACTTGCTCTTCGAGAAGTTTAAGGAAGAAAATACTCACCAAAGCTTCTCTAAAGATTCAAAGGGTGGAGAGGAGTTGCTGTCCAACAGAAAATTCTACTTATAAAGCTTGATTTTTAGTCTAAAAACAAGGACAGTTTCTGCTCAGACTTTACTACTAATTTTGTGATGAAATGTGGGTGATTTGAGGCTTAAATTTGGCTTGCTAGGTGCTGGAAAGTAAGGTGAAATGAGAGGATTTTCGTGCTATAGCTACTGTACTAGAACAAGAGAGAGTTTGAGCTAAAACTTGGTTTCTTCTTCATGAAAATCAACTTCCCATGCATCCTATATATAATGGTCTTGAAGGGCTAGGATCAAGCCAACAAGAAGACACTCCAATGGCCAGATTTGAGCCAAATACTCTCCCAAATTCGTAGCCCATATCTCTTAGGTTACTATTCCACATCCTAGGTATTGATTGCATGATATCTATGGAAATCTTGTTAGCTTTGAACCAAATTGGGCTAACTAGACTAACTAAAAGAAGGTATGATCGTGTGGTCCTAAGAGCAAGGTGTGGGTCCAAAAATCAATGGTTGAAAATTGATCATCGTTGTTTCACGGAAACTGCGCCACACTGGGTGAAGTCGCTCGATCAAAAATTAGTCGATCCATCGACATCGACCCATAATCGCTCGATTGACCAGAAAGTGGCTCGATCGATTCTATCTACCTGCAGATTTTAAATCGCTCGATCGACCTATTATTCGATCGATCTACATTGCTTCCAAAGTCGCTCTATCGACTTTGGTTAGTAATTTATTTACTAACCCAATTTCTCTACATGCATAAATATATAATTTTATTAGACTAATAATAATTCTTAAGCCTTATACTTAAACATGCACGTATTTTAATAAATTAAGCATGGCGTTTATCCCAGGTGTTACATAATTTCTCCTGGGAAGCTCCAACCACAATAAATTTAGCTCCATACTCTCACGAGCTGCACAATTAGGCATATCCGCAGTTCAACAATTAAGCTTTCTATCATCCCCATCAACAATGGTAGTCATCTCCATATAGTGCTGGCCATGAAGATAAAATGTTGATGGCCCTTGAAAAAATGATGGTAGACTTGAAATTTGGTGCATTAGCTAGCATTCCACATGGATCAACTAATTTGTTAGTATTTTATATCGGCTACGTTCAGGATAAACAAAAACACTTTATGTAATGGTTGCAACTTAACAGGATGGTCGGTTTCAATTCAGAATCTTCATGTATTCAAACAATGTTCAAATCAAAGAAAGTATCTGATCACAAGCTTCTAAGAAGATGTCCATGAATAGTACTTACCAAATCCAAGACAAAATAACCGGTTCCTGTGCAACCGTCCGGACGGACCTTTGAAGGCGTCCGGACGCCCCTCAGTGTCCAACAGATAACGATGAAGATGTCCGGACGTCAGAGCAACACCATCCGGATGCTAGGTCAATCAGTATTCAACAAGGAGTTGGATTTCAGAAGTCAACACAGTTTGGGAAGTCTCTGCAAGCCGTCCGGACGACGTGGCAACACGTCTGAACGATGTCCTGTATTTCAGAATATTCCAGAGTTCCGTTCGAACACGAAAAGGATTTTAGCGAAGACCGTCCGGACACTCGGTCAAGTCGTCCGGATGTGAACCTGATAAAGATAGAATTACATTGTTTCTAAAAGGATATCGCAGAAAACCATCCGGACGTAGCTAACTTCCGTCCGGATGCTCGCCAGCCAGAGCCCAAATCTCAGCAGTTTTAGGTTTCCTATAAGCCTATAAATAGAGGGCCCTAGGCTTGTGTTTTGTACAGAATTTGATAGTGAATTCCATAGTGCTTAGAGAGGGTGTTTAGGGAGAATCAAAGATCCGCTAGCTCTCAAGCCGTTGCCAGTGTGTGCTCAATAGTTCGTGTGAAGTCTATCTTAGGGGTTGGCCCTAAGGTGAAGGAATCCATCAAAAACCCTTTCAGGTGGAAGATCTGGTTGGGAAGCGTTCAAATTGGGCTTCGTGTCAGAGTTAAAGGTATGACTACTGCATAGGGTTATGTGAGTACAAGTGTCTTGTAACTAGCTTTGTTTTTGGATAGTGTATTTCATGGGTTTGGCTGCCCCGTAGTGGTTTTTCTCTTCACATAGTTTCCACTTCGTAACAAATATCTTGTCTTATTTAAATTCCGAATTTAAGATATTTGTTTGCACGCAAACACACATGCTTGGGTTGTTTAGAAGTCAATAATTTATTTTCATTTGGTATCAGAACTTGCTACACTCTGTTTAAGATTTATTTCTTGAGTGTAATCTTTTTGACTTCAATTTTTTATATAATGTCTCAATCTCTTCATTGCATTCATGCCTTTGATGGCACGAATTATGGATATTGGAAAGTTCGTATGTGCTTCTTTTCAAAATCTATTGATGTTTGGTAAATTGTAGAAACTGGTTGGATTAAACCAGAGGCTATAACTACGGAACTATCTGTTGCTCAAAATAGTGCACGACTTTCCAATGATAAAGCCCTCCATGCTCTATGTTAAGCGCTTTCCCCATCTGAATTCCCAAGAATTTCAAATTGTGAATCCGCTAAAGAAGCATGGAAAATCTTAGAAACAACATTTGAGGGCACCAAACTTGTTAAATCTACCAAACTCCAGATGTTGATTTCTAGATTTGAAGAAATTAAGATGTTAGAGAATGAGATATTCGGTGAGTTTTACACCAGGATCAATGACTTGAGAAACTCGATGGTGAGTCTCGGGAAGAAGATTCTGTGGTTTTTGCCAGAGCATTTCAGGATTAAAGTGACTCCCATTGTAGAAAGTAAGGACTTAGACTCTATGAAGATTGAAGAGTTGGTGGGATCTCTTCAAACTTATGAGTATTCCGTACCCCCAATCAAGAAAACAAAGGGGATGGCCTTCAAGGCAACAAAAAGCAAAGTCTCATCAGAGGAAGACTCGGACAATCAAGAAGAATTAGCCCTGATCGCCAACAGGATCAATCAATTGATGAACACTGATAAATTCATCAAAGGATTGAGGGAAACTCCCAGTGAAGCCGAGCCAGAAGAAGATCCAAGATGAAAATTATTGGAGACTTCTAATTTATACAAGTGTGTGTGAACAATGTGCAACAAAATATTAAATGCGGAAATTGAAGGAGACAAATATTTTGTTGACGAAGTGGAAACTCAATTAAGAGAAAAACCACTCCGGGGCAACCAAACCCAGCGTATCCATTATTCAGAAGACAAAGCTAGTTACAAAGTAGTAGCACTCACATACCCCTGATGTAGTGGTTGTACCTTGAACTCTAACGTATAACCCAACACGAACGCCTCCCAACCATGTCTCCTTCCTGAAGGGGTCTTCAATGGAATCATTTACCTTAGGGTCAACCCCTAAGATAGACTTCAGATTAAGCGTAGCAATAGCACACACAGTAACGACTTCAGAGAGATCAACTCAGCTCAATAATCTCACAATATAGCTTTCTAAGCACTAATGGAATTCAATACCAAATTCTTTCTGTTCTCAAGCCTAGGGACCTCTATTTATAGGCTGACAGTTCAAATGAGCGTCTGCCATGATAAAAACTGGGCGCCGTCTGGACGATAGTCATGGGCCGTCCGGACGGACAACTGTGCGATCAATTGTCCAAGAATTTTGCTGAAATTCTTTCCTGTTTCTGAGCTGCTTCTGGACGGTGGGGCCCTGTCATACAGACGGTCGCACGTCCGTTGCAAGTAATTTCCTTATAAAGGCTTCGCTCATCCAGACCGGAGGAATGGTCGTCTGGACAATTGATTTGATGCACGCAATTTCCATATCTGATATACGCGAGTCCGAACCATGCTGACTGGCGTCTGAACGTTTGGATTTGAATTGAGATACTTGCCTTATGGATGAGAGCGTCCAAACGGTTGCAGCAATCTTCCCATATCCATGTTTTGGAAAGAAATCCCGAAGCTTGATCGAACACTGAGAGTCGTCCGGACGTGTTGCCAAAACATCTGGACTGATGCAAGCTGGAGCAGTTCGAAACTTCTTGACACAGGGGAAGGTTCGGACGGAAAGTTCTCGTCGTCCGGACGGATGATGCTTTAGACTGATGTGCATCCAGACAGTATGACATGTCGTCTGGAAGGCTGGTGCTTTGAACAGCTGGGCGTCCGGACGGCTGGCAGGGAATCGAATTTTCTGACTTGCAAACTGTGGAAAATATTCTGGAAGCACTTCTGAATAGCGGAATCCCTGTTAAAAAGCATCTTTACAAAGAAGTGATTTTGTCTAACAGAATGTGGCCAGTTACAAACTAACAAACTCCCCCTTTGGCCATTCTGGGACAAAAATCACTTGACCAGTTAAAAATATAATCCCGGTCCAAATAAACAATTACTCCCATTTTTTTTGTAGTAAAAGGACAAAGGGTAAAAGAGAGTAAGAAGAAAGACCACACAAAAATTACGCTCCCTATATCTGTCTCAGAAGGACAACTGTAAACAGAGTAATAATATCCACAGACAAAATTGTTCTAAAATCCAAAACACTGCAAGTGGCCCAAAAGAGATGAACATAAATCCTCCAAGTATCAAATCCTGCTGATCCACTGAAATCAAGTAACGGAGAGAAATCCGTATAAAAAGCTGGATTTGTACTACTTCGGCTTCTAGCTAAGGAAGCCGGGAACCAGGAACTAAAAAATCTTCAATCTCTTGATTTTGCAAAGCTTGAAACTGATTATCCGCAGATTGACATCCTTTAAGCAACTGGTCTGCTAGATAAATGAGGAGATTCACCACTGAACCACTAACTGATATAGATCTGAGGGAATGCTACGAAAGGCTCTGCATGAGCTGGGGGAAAAAGCTCAACTTAATCCTTAGACCTTTGGAATTTGAACATCCGACTTCAACAACGGTCAGTTTTCCAAAGGAACCATCTGTCAGATATTGTGCTCAGAGCTGCTGGATGACATATTCCTGAAAAGATTTAAACATAAATATTTCTAAAAATAACACCACAAAGAAATATTAGATCCTGTTAGTCCCAAAAAGAAAGTGGTATTATGACAGCTGTCAATTGGATGCCCAAGTATTACAAAAGCAAAGATTGCACTCCAAATGACCCAAAAAATCAATATCAACCCAACACACAAACATAATAGGATTTTCATGCACACTATCTCAAGAAAATATCCCAACAAATATTTCAATATTCTAAAAGCACAAAAACATAAAAGAATAATAGAAGACACAATAAAGATCATGGGATGAGAAGAGATGTGCAAAGAATGCCAAAATCTTAGGAGAAATCCACAAGAAAAAACAGATAACATGCCATGATAAATCAATAAAAATGCAAAGATGTGTGTATGGCAGAGAAAGAGACGCAAGTCTTAAACCTGTAGAGATCCCGTCCGGACGTGTCACTTAACCGTCCGGATGGTAACTGCTAGGTCAGCATATGGCAAGACTGCTTTTGTTCGGATGTAAGAACAGGTCTGTCCGGACACTTCACATAGAAAATATGAAACTAGAGAAAAATTTGCAAGAAAATATTTTTCTCTAAAGTTAGCTTCAGAACACGCATGTATAATCAACTGATAAAACAGTCAAATAGCATTGCAAAAATTTGCAAAGATATAAATGAGAGTTGAGTATTCAATAAGCACAAATTTCCCTGTAGAAAGAAATTTTAAATAGATTACTCAACTCATGCAATGCGTGTGTGGGTGTGTGTGAAGACTTTTTCAAATGGTATGAATTTAACTAATATGACAAAAAGCAACTAGATTTTCTAGACAAGAGAGAAAATCAATGAAAGATCAGTCAAAAGTCAAACCTTATCTTATTAGGGCCTAGCCACCCTCATCTGATACACTCCCCTTAAGATGCAGCACCTAATTGTTTTACTTGTACCATGAAGGACAAGGTAAAATTTTACTTGCACCATAAAGGACAAGGCTTATTTCAGCACAGAAGCAGTGAATATAATCATATAGCACATAAAACTAAAGAGTTACTGCTTGATTCTAGTTGGTGCTGCAACCTAGAGAGAATGCTAGAATTTTTAGGCTCTAGGTTCAACTAGCACGTGGTCAATTTGACCATCTTAATCAAAAACATCTCTCTCATTAGAATTTCTAGAAGTAAGAAGCCAGAAAGGAAAATATGTACCTTAGGTGAGTCTTAGATTATGCACATTTTGATCGCATGAGGAAAGTAACTATCTATCATTAAGATCCCACAGGAAAACTTAGCAGATATCATGCGTAAACTCACAATCATATATCAGCATATTTAATCAATGCACGATGAACTGAGATATCAAGTAAAAACACATGCAATATCTGAAAAGCTATCAAAAGAAAAAAAATAAAAATTCTGCATCTTTTTCCCCAAATTTTTTTTCCTTTTCTTTTATTTTTTTGTTGAAAAATGAGACAGAAAAAAAAAGAACAATGACATGGTTATGGAAAAGGAAATGACATCTATTCCCAGCACGTAAGGTAAAGCTAAACCTGTCCTCATGGAGAGAGGTTTAGAAATACCAAGACAGAAAAGCAGCCGCCGACGTGCTTTAACTGTCATCCCCAAAAAAATATCTGCAGATTTTTTGAAGAAAACAAGAGAAAGTATAGGGGATAAAATAAGCAGTTCCTCAAACAGAATGCAAGGCATGAATAAGATATGACAAGATAAACAATGCAATGAAAACATACCTGACATGCACTAGGATTTAGGAACCACAATCCTAGGGATGGGAGACATCACCTACTAGGTGAGTCAACTTCCCCTCAATGGGTGAATGGTTTCATCCTTCCTTACCCATACCTGCTTGACCCGTGGAGATGGTTTGCGGGTCATGTCCATGTTGGCCATACTCCTTAGCATACCTTGTATTAGGCTCAGCAATCCTTCATAGCCATGGCTGCCATTGGGCTTCTGCAGCTTTCTCTTGTAGCGCCTAGATTTGTTCTTCTTTGGTTTGCCACTCTGATTAGCAGGAACAAACTTCTACTGATGCCTTCGAGCCTGACAAGCCATCAAAGTGTAGCTCTTGTTGGCAGCATCCTCTGAACCTTCAACTTTTGGAGCTGTGGACATTTGGATTGGATGTGACCGGTGATGCCATAGTGATGACAAGTAGGCAGGCTTATTTTGTTTGAATGCTTCTTGACATTCTCTGCAGAATTATGATTAGCATTCTTACAAATAACATTGCCCTTACCTTTTATATGTCACCTATGAGGAGGGACATATTTAGATGAGGAAGAATCTTCAATTTCACTTTTCCTCAATTCATCTTGCTTAATCCAAGGCCTGTGGGATTTCAACAAATAACAATTTGGCCTAATATGACCAAATTAGAATTTGAATTGAATTACGATACTTGCCTTATGGATAAGCGCGTCCGGATGGGAATCAACGTCGTCCAGACTGTTGCAGCAATCTTCCCATATCTGTGTTTGGAAAGAAATCCTGAAGCTTGATCGAACACTGAGGGTCGTCTGGAAGGGCTACTGGATCGTCCGGATGTATGCAAGCTGGAGCAATTTGAAGCTTCTCGACACAGAGGAAGGTCCGGACGGGAATCCACGTCGTTCGAATGGCTAGCAGGAAACCGAATTTTCTGACTTGTAAACTGTGCAGAATCTTCTGAATAGCGGAATCCTTGATAAAAAACATCTTTACAAAGAAGTGAGTTTGTCCAACAGAATGTGGCCAATTACAAAATAACAAACTCCCCCTTTGGCCATTCTGGTACAAAAATCACTTGACCGGTTAAAAATACAATCCTGGTCCAAAAATAAAAATTACTCCCCCTTTTTTTCTCAAAGGGACAAAGGGCAAAACATAGTGTTAGTATTTTGGCCTCATTCTGTGTTTTGGACAAAATCACTTGTATGTGAAAAGATGCTATAAACAGGGATTTCACTATTCAGAGCTCTCTCAGAAGACTTTGTACTGTGAAGATTTCGGTTCCCTGTCAACCGTCCAAACTATCGAGCCATCCCGTCTGGACGCTCATCTCACAACTGTTCCATCCGTCCGGATGACATGCCATACCGTCCGAACGCCAATCATACCTAGCATCATCCGTCCGGACGACGTGCACTTCCGTCCGGACCCTCCATTGAGTCGAGAAGGTTCTATCCAGCTTGCATCTTTCCGGACGTTTCAGCAGCACGTCCAGACGCCTATCGGTACTCGACCAGTCTCAGATACTTTCCAAGTTCCGATAAAGGAAAGATCGTCCAACCGTCCGGACAATGTGGTATCCTGTCAGGACGCGCGTCTCCGTAAGGCAAGAATCGCAATAAAAATATCCCCGTCCGGACGCACGTGCAACTAATATGGAAATTGCCGATTCGACTTCAACCGTCCGGACGAATGCCGCTCATGGTCCGGACGCACCCATAGCAGTTATGGAAATTGCGTGTTGAAGTTCATCCGTCAGGACGCTCATCCCCCATGGTCCGGATGCGCGAAGCCTTATAAGGAAATTACTTGCGGTGGACGTGCAACCGTCCGGACGATGTGCCATCTTGTCCGGACGCAGGTCTTAAACAAGAAAGATTTCTCAGCGCAATTTTCAGAAAATCCTGTCGCACAGTTTTTCGTCCGGACGGCCCATGCCCACCGTCCGGACGACGCCCATCTATATTTTGCATGATGCTCATTTGAGCTCCCAGCCTATAAATAGAGGCCCCTGGGCATTGAGAACTGCAAGAATTCGGTATTGAATTCCACAACTGCTCAGAGACATGATATTTCCTCTTAAGCTATTTCGAGTGTACAGTTGTTGCGCTACATCTGAAGTCTATCTTAGGGGTTGGCCCTAAGGTAAGGGATTCCATTGAAGACACCTTTAGGTTGGAGACTTGGTTGAGAAGCGTTCATGTTGGGCTACACGTCAGGAGCAAGGTACGACCACTACATCAGGTATATGTGAGTGTTACTATCTTGTATCTAGCTATGTCTTCTGAATAGTGGAATTCCTGGGTTTGGCCGCCCCGGAGTGGTTTTTCTCTTGATTGAGTTTTCACTTCATCAACAAAAATCTCTGTGTCATTTACTTTCCACTGTGTTTATTTTTGTTGATACTTTGTGCACACACTTGTCGTTTAGAAGTCAAATTTCATTTTTCATAGAGTAATAAAAATAACCACATCAAAAATTACTCCCCCTAACGGTCTCAGAAGGACCAGGGTCAACAGAGTAATATAATCTAGGAGTTTAACAAAAGTAGCAAAATATAACACAAATGTCTCAAAAACTGAAAAGACAACTACAAGACAAAAACAAACTCAAGCTTCTTCGACCATCAGAGCATCGTCCTCGTCATCACTGCTGGACGGGTGGTGGCACTTGAGGCACTCCTGGAGGTCCAGCTGATTTTGCTCTACCCGGAGGTTGATGGAGTGAACCTCTTGCTGCATGGTAGAGATGGACTGCTGCATGGATGACATAGACAGCTGCATGGAACTCATGCCCCCCTGGATAGCTGCTAGAGCCTCCATAATATGAGAATAGCTAACATCCAGCTGTGGTGAAGGTGTAGTCTGGGAAGAGGAAGCCACACTCGGGATGCCGACAAGAATAAGAGGAGGCGGGGGCATATCGTCATCCAGATCATCTCTCCGCAGCTGAGCGTTGGACTTCATCATCTTTTGCTTGCTGACTGGATCTTGGATCTTCATCTTTTACTCGCTAGCAATACTTATGCCTGACTGTAGAATAATCTGAGTGAGCAGGCAGCCAAAAGGAAGACCGGTATTGCTCTCATCACGGGCCTCCAAAATGACACCCAAAATATGCTTGCACATGCAGAAGGGCAAGCGAAGATGAATGGCATAGACGAACTGCGCTGGATGACTGTCCATAGGTTGTACTGAACGATCTTGGCAAACATACGATGTGGAGCAGATAATGCACCGATCCTGATGGTGGTGGCGCGCTCCTCTCCCTGTGGAACTGCGTGGAAGAACTGTCGGAGATCTTCCATAGAAGGAGGAAGTACTACCTCATTGTAAGGGCTACCAGGCATCTCAATGATAGATACTCCTATGTACTAATTGATGATCTAGGGATCAACAGTAATAGTATACCCTCCAAAATTGGACTGAAGCAGCAATCCACGATCATCGTCCTGCACCACCTCTAGGTTGGCATATAAGAGTCTCACCAGCCTGGTGAACACCACACAGGCGCAGCTGTGAAGATATCCCCAATCATATGTCTGGATAGTGTCATGGATACTATCCAGAGGTGCCACCATAATGTCAGAGCAGACCACATTCCCCTCGGCAATGACTGGGCGGTCCATGATTTTGATCCTGATAGCTGCCCTATCTCCCTTTGTCCTCTGGCAAACTCTACGGTGTGGACTGCCTGCAGACATGATTCTGCAAAAGTGACCAACAAGATTTGCCAAGAAAAATAATCCAAAAATATTCTTGTTAGGTCACAAAAATTTGAGCATTATAACTGCAGTAAACAAGACTTTTCTAAAAGTACAAACAGAAAATGTCACACTGTAGTCCCTAAAAATACTACCACAAATAGTCTCAACACAGCAGATATCACACATATGCATCTCATAATCTCAACAACATCCCTAAAGAAATCAATATTCTAACAGTTAAAAATAAACTGAAGAGAAAAAGACTAGAAAAATACCTGGAATGTGAGATTAATGCACAAAAGGACAAGAAAGGGTAAGATAATGCCAAAAACTCGCAAGAACTCACTCACTAGAGGCCAAAAGAAGACTTTTTGGTGGGGTAGGGTGAAAGTGCAGCGACCAGGGTATATATAGAGCCTCTGGGGTCCCCGTCCAAACGGATCATTAACGCCGTCCGGATACGCGTTGCCTCAGAAATATGCGGACAGGTCACGCGTGTCCGGACAAGTAACCTTACCGTCTGGCCGTTGGTACCACACACGTTCGGACATGAACAAAACCGTCCAGCCGATTGAGCTACCACCGTCCGGACTCCAGGAGAGACCGTCCGGACGCTTCACACTGAAAAACATAAAACTGAAGAAAAATTCGTAGAATTTAATTTTTCTCAAGTCAGTTTCCGAACACGCATGTATAATCCACTGATAACACAATCAGAGAGCATCTCAAAACTAAGCAGAGATATCAAAGAGAGTTGAGAGTTCATTCAGCACAAATATTTTCCTGGACACAAAAAATTTAAATAGACGACTCAACTCATGCAATGCGTGTGTGTGTGAAGACTTAACCCACAAGGTATGACTTTCAATGATATGAGAAATATCAACCAGATTTTCTAGACAAGAGAGAAAATCAGTGAAAGATAAGTCAAAAGTCAAACCTTATAACTTACTAGGGCCTAGTCATCCTCATCTGATACACTTCCCCCTAAGATGCAGTACATAATTGTTTTACTTGTACCATGAAGGACAAGATAAATTTTTACTTGCACATAGAGGGCAAGGCATATTGAAAATTCAGCACATAAGCAGTGAATATACAATTAGAGCTCAGAATTCATAAGTTTTACTGCTTGATTCTTATGGTGCTACAACCTAGAGAGAATGCCAGAGTTTTTAGGATCTAGGTTCAACTAGCATGTGGTCAATTTGGCCATCTTATCAAAGACCTCTTCTCTTATCCAAAATTTCTAGAAAGAAAAAGTCAAAGAAGGAAAGATGTACCTTTAGGGGAGTCGTGGATAGTGCACATTTTCATCGCATGAGGAAAGAAGCTATCCTACTATTGCATATACAGGAAAACACTTGGCAGATTATAGTCATAAACTCTCAATTATATCTAAGCAAAGTAAATTACTACATAAAGAATTGAGATATTAGGTGAAAACATATGCAATATCTGATATGCTAAGAAAAAAAGAAATCCTGTAAATTCTCCCCAATTTTTTATTTTTTATTTTTTATTTATTTTTTATTTTATATATATATATTATTAAACACATGCAATACGGAAATAACATCATATGCAGGACAAGATCAAAACTGTGAAAGCTCGATAGTGTCAATACAGAAAAATAGTCGCTCGACCTACTTTTTCTGTCTTCCCTAGATAGTACCTGCAATATTCTCTCAAGAGAAATTGGGGGCAAAACACAACTGGTCTCTAGATGCACAAAAGATAATCAAGTAAAGATCAAGCAATCAAACCTGATGCTATAGGATTAGAGACCGAATCCTAGGCATAAATACCAGCTCCTGCTAGGTTCATCCGTTCCCCCTCATAGGGTGCCTGTCCTGCTTGACCCAAGCCTGCCTTCTTGTGGGTGGTTGCTGGTAGGACTTCATTTGCTGACCCATCCACTCCATCATGCTCTGCATCCAGATAGGTGGCTCACTAAGGTATTGATATTCTTCCACCTTCTGAGGCCTTCTAAACTGCTTGGATTTGGTGTTTGAGGTGCCACTATGATTGGCTGGTACAAATCGTTGCTGAGATGCCTGGAGCCTAGTTACACGAGACCAAGGAGCTTGATATTGAGGAGCTTCATACCTTGGTGCTTGCCTCCATGGAGCTTGGTAAGGTGCCTGATACCTCGGATTTTGATGCTGGGTCTGAGGTCTAGTGCCATGATTAGCTTGTCTAGGCACTTCTTTCTTGGCCTTGGCTTTCCGTGTTTTCAGAAGGGAGCACTACAGACGAACATGCCCACTTAGACTGCAGTGATAGCATATAGGAGATCTTCTGATGGAATGAGGCTTCTGAGTGCCTGGAACATCATCATTAATCTTGTCCTTCCCTTTATCTTCAGCAATGGGAGGAGGCCCTGGGACTGCAGATTTCACAAAAATAGTCTTTGAAGTAGAGGGAGCATCAGAAGAGGGAGCAACATACCCGGGACCGGTCTTGTCAGTTGGGCTCTTTTGAATAGACAGCATACGAGTTAACTTCTCATCAATGACTCTTTCTAACAGGAGCTAAGTCTCTAGTAGCTTCTCCTCTAGCTCTTATATCCTATAGAGCAATGAACTTTTCTCAGTCTGTAGAATGTTCAGATCATGAATATCCTGCTTTCGACTTCCCTCAACTTTTCATACTCTATATACAGAGTCTTGTAGGCCTCCTTGAGCTCTTCCCCATCATCACTATGCTCCGAGTAATAAGAGTCTTTCTCCTCAACGAGTGGAGGTACAAAGGCCAAAAATTTCTCAGCCTCAGGAGCTTTTTCTTTTGACTCATCACTAAGAGTCACATTGTAAACCTTCCCCTTGCCCTTCTTGAGGTTCCCACAATCAGCCCGTATGTGCCCAAATCCAAAGCATTCGAAACATCTTGGACCTCTGGGATCCTTCTTTTCTTCTTCCTCAGGTTCAGCTTCTCTGGGAGCTTTCTTCATCTTTTCAGAAAACTTCTTCTTGAATCTGTCATCTCGCATTAGTCTTTTGAAATTTTTGGCTAACATAGCCACAACTATCTCTTCCTCCTCAGAGTCATCTCCAGATGAGGCTTTTACCTTTTTCTTGGACGCCTTAGAGCAATGGTAGCTTCTTGATCAGGGGCAGGGACAGCTCATATGTTTGAAGAGATCCCACCAGCTCTTCAATCTTCATTTCTTCAAGATCTTTACTCTCTTCAATAGTAGTTACCTTGATCCTGAAACGCTTATGCAAAGATCTTAGAATTTTTTGGATAAGTTTTACATCCAAGACAGGCTTCCCGAGACTCACCATGGAGTTCCTCAGGTCACTTATTTTGGAGTCAAACTCTCCAAATGTCTCTTCTTCCAACATCTTAATTTCTTCAAATTTGGAAATCAACATTTGAAGTTTGGCAGATTTTACAAGTTTAGTACCTTCATATGTTGTTTCCAAGATTTGCCATGCTTTTTGAGCAGATTCACAGTTTGAAATTCTTGCGAATTCAGACGGTGAAAGTGCTTGACATAGAGCATGGAGGGCTTTGTCATTAGAAAGTCGTGCATTTTTCTGAGGGACTAGTTCAAGCGTTGTATCCTCTGGTTAGTCCAACCAGTTTCAACAATACTCCAACAGTCAATAGATTTTAAAAGAACCGCATGCAAGCTTTCCAATAGCCATAGTTCGTACCGTTAAAGGCAGGAACAAAATTAAGAGTTTGAGACATTTTAAAAGAAAGAAATCAAAATAATAACACTCAAGAATTAAATCTAGACAGAGTGTACCAAGCTCTAATACCAATTGAAAAATAGAAATTGACTTCTAAAATAAACAACAAGTGTGTGCGCACAATGTGTTAACAAAATAATGCGAAAAATAAATAACACAAGATTTTTATTAACGAAGTGGAAACTAAAGATGAGAAAAACCATTTCGGGGCAGCCAAACCCAGGATCCACTATTCAGAATACAATACTAGATACAAGATAGTAACACTCACATACCCCTGATGCAGTGGTCGTACCATGCTCTCTAACGGGTAACCCAACACGAACGCCTCCCAACCAGGTCTCCTACCTGAAGGGGTCTTCAATGGAATCCTTTACCTTAGGGCCAACCCCTAAGATAGACTTCAGTTTAAGCGCAGCAACAGCACACACAATAATGGCTTTAGAGAGAGCAAATCAGCTCAATAACCTCACAAATAACTCTCTAAGCTCTAGTAGAATCCAATACCAAATTTTTTCAGTTCTCAATGCCCAGGGGCCTCTATTTATAGGCTGAGGGTTCAAATGGGCAACGGCTTTGATAAATACGGCCGTCGTCCAGACGGTGGACATGGGCTTTTTGGACAGACAACTGTGCGACCAGAATTTTGAGATTTTTGATAAAAATCTTTCCTGTTTGAGAACCGTGTCCGGACGGTCGCACGTCCACTGCAAGTAATTTCCATATAAGGCTTCGCGCGTCCGGAACAAGGGGGATGACCGTCCGGACGATTGATCTCCTACACGCAATTTCCATATCTGTTGGACGCGCTTCCGGACGATGGCAGACTGGCGTCCGGACGGTTGAGTTTGAATTGTGAATCTTGCCTTATGGGTGAGAGCATCCGGACGGGAATCGACATCGTCCGGACGGTTGCAGCAATCTTCCCTTTTTTTGAACTTGGAAAGAAATCTAAAGCTAGTCGATCACTAAGAGCCATCCGTACGGGCTGGTGAGACGTCCGGACGGATGCAAGCTAGAACAGAAGCTTCTCGATGCAGATGAGTGTCCAGACGGAAATCCACATCGTCTAGATGAATGATGCTTTGTCTGTTGGGCGTCCAGACGGTATGGCACGTCGTCCAGCGACTGGGACTATGGACAGATGAGCGTCCAGATGGGATGGCACGTCGTCCGGATGGCTGGCAGGGAACCGGAATCTCTGACTCGCAAATAGTACTAAATCTTCTGAATAGAGGTATCCCTGTTGAAAAGCATCTTTTTACATACAAGTGATTTTGTCCAATCAGAATGAGGCCAACTACAAACGAACACGAATTTTCTAACTTGCAAACTGTGCAGAATCTTCAGGAACACTTCTGAATAACGGAATCCCTGATAAAAAACATCTTTACAAAGAAGTGATTTTGTCTAACAGAATGTGGCCAATTACAAACTAACAAAACTTCCCTCGTGTTCCTGATTCCTTGAACTTTGGCGTCACATGATTATTTAAGCAAGAATTTTCTAAACAAGCTGTATCTACTATCACAGGCTTAATATTGAAAAATAAAAATTGACTTCCAAATAAAGTAAGTGTGTGTGTGCACAATGTGTTAACAAAATAACAATGCGGAAAATAAATAACACAAGAATTTTTGTTAACAAAGTGGAAACTCAAGATTAGAAAAACCACTCCGAGGCAGCCAAACCCATGATATCCACTATTCAGAAGACAAGACTAGATACAAAGTAGTAACACTCACATACCCCTGATGCAGTGGTCGTACCTAAAGGGGTCTTCAATGAAATCCTTTACCTTAGGGCCAACCCATTATATAGACTTCAAGTTAAGCACAGCAACAGCACACACAACAACGGCTTCAGAGAGATCAACTCAGCACAATAACCTCACAATATAGCTCTCTCAGCACTAGTGGAATTCAATACCGAATTCTTGCTGTTTTTAAGCCTAAGGGCCTCTATTTATAGGCTAACAGTTCAAATAAGCATTTGGCTTGAAAAAACTGGGTGTCGTTGGGACGGTGGTCATAGGCCGTCTTGACAGACAACTGTACGACCGAAATTCTAAAATTTTTGCTGAAGATCTCTCCTGTTTGAGAGCCACGTCCAGACGGTGATGCCTTAAAGTCCAGACAGTCGCACGTCCGCAGCAAGTGATTTCCATATAGAGGCTCCGCGCGTCCATACCAGGAGAATGGGCGTCCGGACGGTCAATCTAATGCACGTAATTTCCATATTTGATGCACGCGCGTCCAGACCATGCTGACTATTGTCCAGACGTCTGGATTTGAATTGCGATACTTACCTTATGGATGAGCGTGTCCGGACGGGAATCCACGTCTTCCAGACGGTTGCAGTAATCTTCCATATCTGTGTTTGGAAATAAATCCTAAAGCTTGATCGAACACTGAGGGTCATCCGGAGGGGCTGCTGAATCGTCCGGACGTATGCAAGCTGGAGTAGTTCGAAGCTTCTTGACACAGAGGAAGGTCCGGACGGGAATCCACGTCGTCCGGATGGATGATGCTTTAGTCTGATGTGTGTCCAGACGGTTTGACATGTCGTTCAGACGGTTGATGCATTGGACAGCTGGGCATCCGAACAGTATGACACGTCGTCTGAAAACAAATTTTCTGACTTGCAAACTATGCAGAATCTTCTGGAACCGAATTTTCTGACTTGCAAACTATGTAGAATCTTCTGGAAACACTTCTGAATAGCAGAATCCCTGTTAAAAAGCATCTTTACAATGAAGTGATTTTGTCCAACAGAATGCGGTCAATTACAAACTAACAAACTCCCCATTTGGCCATTCTGGGACAAAAATCACTTGACCAGTTAAAAATACAATCCCGGTCCAAAAATAAAGATTACTCCCCCTTTTTGTCACAAATGGACAAAGGATAAAACAGAGTAATAAAAATCAACCACAACAAAAATTATTCCCCCTAAAGGTCTCAGAAGGACCAGGGTAAACAGAGTAATAAAGTCCAAGAGTTTAACAAAAGTAGCAAAAATATAACACAAATGTCTCAAAAACAGATAAGATAACTACAAAACAAAAGAAGCTCAAGTATCCTCAGCCATCGGCACATCATCCTCGTCATCACTGCTGGACGGATGGTGGAACTTAAGGCACTCCCAGAGGTCCAGCTGGTTTTGTTCTACCCGGAGGTTAATGGAGTGAACCTCCTGCTGCATGGTGGAGATGGACTGCTGTGTGGATGACATAGACAGCTACATGGAACTCATGCCCTCTGGATATCTGCCAAAGCCTCCATAATCTGAGAATAGCTGACATCTGGCTGTGGTGGCGGAGCAGTCTGAGAAGAGGAAGCCACACTTGGTATGCCGACAGGAATAGAAGGAGGTGGGGGTACATCATCGTCATCCGGATCATCTCTCCGTAGCTGAGCATTTGACTTCTTCAGTGTCTGCTTGCTGAGTGGATCCTAGATCTTCATCTTCGGCTCGTTAGCAATACCGATGCTTGACTGTAGTATGATCTGTGTGAGCAGGTAGCCGAATGGAAGACCAGTATTGCTCTTATCACGGGCCTCCAAAATAACGCCCAAAATATACTTGCATAGGCAGAAGGGCAAGCGTAGGCTGATGGCATAGAGAAACTGGGCCCTCTTCAAAATCAAGTCACTGTGCCTTACTACGGGCCATAGGTTGTGCTGGACAATCTTGGCTAGCATGTGGTGGGGGGCGTATAAGGCACCGATCCTGATGGGGTGGCGCGCTCTTCTCCCTGTGGAACTGCGTGGAAGAATTCTCGTAGATCTTCCATAGATGGAGGCTGTACCACCTCATTGTAAGGGCTTCCAGATAGTTGGAGAACAGGAACTCCAATGACCTAGCTGATGATATGGGGATCAATAGTGATAATATGCCCAAGAACAGTGGACTAAAGCACCAACCCGCGGTCTTCGTCCTGCACCACCTCTAGGTTGGCATAGAAAAGTCTAACCAACCTGGTGTACACCACACAGGCGCAGCTGTGAAGATATCCCCAGTCATATTCTGGATAGTGTCATGGATACTATCTAGAGGTGCCACCATGATGTCGGAACGGATCACATTCCTCTCAGCAATAACAGGTCGGTCCATGATCTTGGCTCTGAGAGCTGCCCTATCTCCCTCTGTCCTCTGGCGAACTCTACACTGTGGACTGCCTGCTGACATGGTTCTGCAAAAGAAACCAACAAGATTTACCAAAAAAATAATAATCCAAAAGAAATAATCTTGTTAGTGCACATAGAAAATCCGGCATTATGACAGCAGTAAAAGAGATTTTTCCAAAAATAACAGTCCATAATAACAACAGATATGACAAATATGCATTGGAAAAACTCAACACATTCCCCAATTAATCAAAATCTAACAGTTTATAGAAAAACTGAAGAGAAAAAGGCTAGACAAATACCTGGAATGAGGGAGTAATGAACAAAAAGAAAAGAAAGGGCGAGATAATGCCAAAAACTTGCGAGAAATCACTCACTAGAAGCCAAAAGAGAGATTTTTGGTGGGGTAGGGTAAAAATGCAACGGCCAGGGGATTTATAGAGCATGTGGGGTCCTTGTCCGGACGGCTTATTAACATCATCCAGACGTGCACTGCCTCGAAAACATGCGGACAGGTCGCGCGCGTCCGGACATCTAACCTCTGACCGTCCGGCCGTCTGAGCAGCGCGCGTCAGGACATACAGGAGTACTGTCCGGCCGTCTGAGCAGCGCGCGTCAAGACATACAGGAGTACCATCGGGTCGTTTGATCTACACTCGTCCGGATGCAAAGAAATGCCGTCAGGACGCTCCAAACTGAAAATGCAGAAAAATGAGGAAAATTTGCAGAAATTAATATTCCTAAGGTCAGCTGCAGAACACACATGTATAATCAACTGATAACACAATCAAATAGCATCTCAAAACGAAGCAAAGATATAAGAGAGAGTTCAGATTTCAATTAGCACAAAGATTTTCCCATAGACGTAAAATTTAAATAGGCAACTCAACTCATGCAATGTGTGTGTGTGTTTGTGTTTGAAGACTTTTCCCACAAGGTATGACTTTCATTGAAATGACAAAATGCGACCAGATTTTCTAGACAAGAGAGAAAATCAGTGAAAGATTAGTCAAAAGTCAAACCTTATAACTTACTAGGGCCTAGCAACCCTCATATGATACATTCCCCCTAAGATGCAGCATCAAATTGTTTTACTTGTACCATGAAGGACAAGGTAAATATTTTACTTGCCCATGAAGGGCAAGGCAATTTAGCACATAGGCAGAAAATATGCATAAATAATACAGAACTCATGATGGTAACTGCTTGATTATTTTGATGCTGCAACCTAGAAAGAATGCCAGAATATTTTGGTTCTAGGTTCAACTAGCATTTGGTCAATTTGGCCATCTTATCAACAACCTCTTCTCTTATCCAGAATCTCTAGGAACAAAAAGTCAGAGAAGGAGATGAAAAATTGAAATGACTACTAAAAGTAAAGTGTGTGCATAAGTGTTAACAAAAATAAAAGCACAGCGGAAAGAAATGACACAGAGATTTTTGTTGACGAAGGAAACTCAGTTAAGAGAAAAACCACTATGGGGCAGCCAAACCCAGGAATTCCACTATTCAGAAGACATAGCTAGATACAAGACAGTAACACTCACATGTACTGATGCAGTGGTCGTACCTTGATCTCTGACGTGTAACCCAACACGAACGCTTCCAACCAGGTTCATCTACCTGAAGGGGTCTTCAATGGAACTCCTTACCTTAGAGCTGACCTCTAAGATAGACTTCGGTTTACAGCACAACACACTTGTAAAACGGCTTCAGAGGGATTGATGACTTCTCTGAGCTCTAATGGAATTCACACCCTTGGCAAGGCTTTAGAGGAAATATCACGTCTCTAAGCTGTAGAGAATTCACCACCGAATTCTTGCGCTTAAGCATGCCTCAAGGCCCCTATTTATAGGCTTTGGGAATCAAATCGGCTCACAAAACGGAGTCTGAACACGCGCGTCCGGACGGGGAGCCAAGCCGTCCGGACGGGTCAAGTTTTCCTTGTCCGGAAAGTAATTCTGGAATTTCTGAAGGCCGTCCAGACGGGCAAATCTTCGCGTTTGACGGAGACCGTCCGGACGCTTCTAGGGTCCGTCTGGACACTCAAATTACAGTATTTTTTCTATGCTTTCCAATGAAGCCGATTTCGTCCACTGATATTTGAGTAAATTATGACCAAAATACCAGGTCCGGACAGCTTCAGGCGTCCGGACGGTCAACTGCAACGCTCTCAAATACGCTGAAGCTTCATACACACGCGTCCGGACGGTTGCCCTAGCGTCCGGACGGGATTGCACTTCCTCTGAATTGGAAAGATCATGAACCGTTGGCTGAAGCGTCCGGACCTTGAAGGCTAACGTCCGACGGTGAACTGGTGCATGCAATTTCCATATATGAAGCTTGATCGTCCGGACCATGAAGGTTGACGTCCGGACGGTTGAACTTGGTATGCACATTCTTGCCTTATAGAGGACATCGTCCGGACGGGATCACACATCGTCCGGACGGTAGCAGCCGTCTTTCCATAACTGTGTCTTGAGGCAGAAACCCTATTTCTTGTCAAACACTGAATGGCGTCCGGACTGGTATAACCACGTCATCCAGACGGATGCGCTGGAACACTGGGATTTTCTCAACTCTGAAGAGCGTCCGGACGATTTGCCATTACGTCCGGATGACGTGCAATCTTGAACTGTTCGAAGCTTCTAGACACTGATGGGCGTCCGGATGGAAAGATCTGATCGTCCGGACGGATGTTGCTGACTGATGAGCGTCCGGACGGAATACCACGTCGTCCGGACGGCTGACATGGAATCGAAATAAATCCTTGAAAACTTCATAGAATCTTCTGAAGAACATAGCTGAAGAGTAGACTCTGGATAAAGCAGCATCCCTGTGAAATCAGCAACATTACATAGAAGTGATTTTGTCCAACAGAATGTAGCCAACACAAAAACTAACAAACTCCCCCTTTGGCCATTCTGGGACAATAATCAATTGACCGGTTAAAAGTACAATCCCGGTCCAAATCAACAATTACTCCCCCTTTTTGTCACAAAGGGACAAAGGGTAAAACAGAGTAATGAGAAAAACCAACAACAATTACTCCCCCTTAATGTCTCAGAAGGACAAGGGTAAACAGAGTAATAATATCCACAAACAAAAACTTTCTAAAATCCAGAACAATAGGAAAGTAGAGAAACGTCTGCAAATGGCCCAAAAGAGAGGACATAAATTCTCCAAGTATCAAATCCCAAGACCTTTGGAAATTGAACATCCGACTTCAACAATAGTCAGTTTTCCAAAGGATGCTTCTGTCAATCACTGTGCTGGAAGCCGCTGGATGTCACATCCCTGAAAAACCAATCAGAAATATCTCCAAAAATACCATTAGATCCTGTTAGTTCCAAACATAATGTGGTATTTAACACGGCTGTCAAATGGATGCCAAAGAGAAATATAAGCAATGCAGCTACTCATAAGGCATAAATATATCATGATCAGCCCAACACACAGACATAAAAGGATTTTCATGCACAATATCTCAAGAAATATCCAACAAATATTCCAATATTCTAAAAGCAAAAACTTAAAAGAATAACGGAAGACACAAAGAAGATCATGGGATGAGAAGAGATGTGCAACAAATGCCAAAATCTCGGGAGAAATCCACGAGAAAAACACACAAGATGCCATGATAAATCAATAAAAATGCAAAGGTGTGTGTATGGTAGAGAAAGAGAAGCAAGTCTTAACCTATAGAGATCCTGACCGGATGAGCAATTGCTAGGTCAGCATATGGTAAGACTGCTCTCGTTTTGGACGTAAGAATAAGTCCGCCAAACACAACACACTGAAAATTTTGAAACTTGAGGAAAATTTGCAGACAAATAATTTTTCCAAAGGCAGTTTTAGAAACACGCATGTATAGTCAACTAATAACACAATCAGAGAGCATTTCAAAACTAAGCAGAGATATAAAAGAGAGTTGAGATTTCAATAAGCACAAATAACTTTTCCTGATCACAGAAAATTCAAATAGGCAACTCAACTCAAGCAATGCGTGTGTGTGTGGAGCCTCTTTTCCCACAAGGTATGAATTTCCAAGACATGACAAAGAGCAACTAGATTTTCTAGACACGAGAGAAAATCAGAGACAGATAAGCCAAAAGTCAAACCTTATAACTTGCTAGGGCCTAGCCACCCTCATATGATACACTCCCCCAAAGAAACAACACATATTCTGTTTTACTTGTACCATGTAGGACAAGGTAAATTTTTACTTGCTCATAGAGGACAAGGTAAATTTAAGCACATAAGCAGTGATTAAAAAATTTAAAGCACAAAACTTTTTATGAATTACTGCTCGAATCTTATGGTACTGCAAACTGAAGGGAGTGCCAGAATTTATAGATGCTAGGTTCAACTAGCCTGTGGTCAATTTGGTCATCTAATCAAGGACTTCAACTCATATCCAAAATCTTCAAAAGCAACGAGTCAGAGAAGGAAAGAAGTACCTTAGAGGAGCCCGGGATAGTGCACTTTTTCCATCGCATGAGGAAAGAAGCTATCCTACTTTTGCATAAACAGGAAAAACACTTGGCTAATATAGTCAAAACTCTCGAATATATCTAAGCATATTAAATTAATGCTCACAGAAGAGAGATATCAGGTAAGGATACATACAGTACCTAATAAGCCAAGAGAAAGAAAATCCTGCAAATTCTCTCCATTTTTTTTTTTTGGTTGAAAACCGATAAACAGAAAAACAACAAACACATGCTCAGAAAAGGAAATGACATCTAATCCCAGCATGTAAGGTAAAACTAAACCTATCCACATGGAGAGAGGTTTAGAAATACCAAGACAGAGAAGCAGCCGCCCGACGTGCTTTAACTGTCATCCCCAAAAATATTTGCAGAAGCTTCTCAAGATAACAAGAGAAAATATGGGGATAAAATAAACAGTTCCTCAAACAGAATGCAAGGCATGAATGAAATATGACAAGATAGACAATGCAATGCAAACATACCTGACATGCACTAGGATTAAGGAACCACAATCCTAGGCATGGAGACTTCACCTTTACTAGGTAAGTCCACTCCCCTCAAGGGGTGAATGGTCACATCCTTCCTGACCCATACCTGCTTAACCCGAGGCGGTAGCTTGCAGGTTTTGCCCATGTTGTCCATTCTCCGTAGCATACCTTGTATTAGGTTCAACAATCCTTCATGGGCATGGCTGCCATTGGGCTTATGCGGCTTTCTCTTGTATGGCCTTGATTTGCCACTCTGATTAGCAGGAACAAACTTCTGCTGATGCCGTAGAGCCTGAAGAGCCATCAGAGGTGTAGCTCTTATTGGCAGTTTCCTCTGAACCTTCAACTTCTGGAGTTGTGGACATTTGGGTCGGATGTGGCCGGTGATGCCGCAGTGATGACAGGTGGGCAAGCTTCTTTTGTTTGAATGCTTCTTGACATTCTCTGCAAAATTATGGTTAGCATTCTTACACATAACAGTGCCCTTGCCTTCTATATGTATCCTATGCGGAGGAACATATTTTGATGAGGAAGAATCTTCAACTTTACATTTCCTCATAGCATCCTGCTTGATCCAAGGCCTGTGAGATTTCAACAAACAACAATTTGGCCTAATATGACCAATCTTCCCACAATTATGACAAGTAGGGACAAACTTACCATGAGCTTGTGTACCTGTGTCTTTGGATTTTGGCATCACACAATCATTCAAGCAAGAATTATCCAAACAAGCAGTGTCTACTATCACAGGCTCAATAATAAAGGAATCTAATTCAGAATCAGAAACATGTGAAGCAGAAGCACTCAAATCATCAACAAATAAATCAGGCTTGTTGGAAATATCTGAATGAATACACATCATGCTTTTCAAATTATCACTAGAGAAAACAGAATCTTTTAATTTAATCTCTAGTGAATCAATAATGTTAAACATCATGGTATTCTCAGATCTCAAAGAGTCAATTAAGGCATGTGATTCAGACAATTGAACAATCAAAGACTCTTTTTCTTGCTTCACCTTTTTAAGCTCTTTATGTGAAATTTTAGAATGATGATCATTCTTCAATTTATTAAAAACCTTCAAGAGCTTAATATCAGAATCCTCATTTGATAACAAAGAAGAATTCATGATAAAAGGTGTAATAAAAAAATAGAAGTCACAAAGAGATGAGGATCACACTCAGGAATTAAATCCTAAACAGAGTGTGCCGGCTCTGATACCAATTGAAAAATTGAAATGACTTCTAAAAGTAAAGTGTGTGCATAAGTGTCAACAAAAATTAAAGCACAGCGGAAAGTAAATGACACAGATATTTTTGTTGAAGAAGTAGAAACTCAGTTAAGAGAAAAACCACACCGGGGCAGCCAAACCCAGGAATTCCACTATTCAGAAGACATAGCTAGATACAAGACAGTAACACTCACATATACCGATGCAGTGGTCATACCTTGATCTCTGACGTGTAACCCAACACGAATGCTTCCCAACCAGGTTCACCTACCTGAAGGGGTCTTCAATGGAACTCCTTACCTTAGAGCCGACCTCTAAGATAGACTTCGGTTTACAGCACAGCACACTTGTAAAACGGCTTTAGAGGGTCTAATGGAATTCACACCCTTGGCAAGGCTTTAGAGGAAATATCACGTCTCTAAGCTGTAGAGAATTCACCACCGAATTCTGTGTTGAAAAAAAAACTGTAGAGAATTCACCACCGAATTCTGTGTTGAAAGCATGCCTCAAGCCTCTTATTTATAGGCTTTGGAAATCCAAAATCGACTCAAAAACGGAGTTTGAAACACGCGCGTCCGGACGGGAGCCAGGGTCGTTGGACGGGTCAAGTTTTTCTTGTCCGGAAAGTAATTCTGGAATTTTCTGAAGGGCCGTCCGGACGGGCAAATCTTTGCGTCCGGACAGAGACCGTCCGGACGCTTCTAGGGTCCATCCGGACACTCAAATTACAGCATTTTTTCTATGCTTTCCAATGAAGCCGATTTCGTCCCAATCCGATATTTGAGTAAAAGTTATGACCAAAATACCCGAGGGTGTCCGGACGGCTTGACCGAGCGTCCGGATGGTCAACTTCAACCGCCTCTCCAAGATAGCGCTGAAAGCTTCCATACCAAGGCCGCGTCCGGACGGTGTTGCCCTAGCGTCCGGACGGTTGCACTTCGGCTGCACGAAATTACCGTAATAAGGCTTGGAGCGTCCGGACCTTGAAGGCTAACGTTCGGACGGTTGAACTGGTGCACGCAATTTCCATATATGAAGCTTGATCATCCGGACCATGAAGGCTGACGTCCGGACGGTTGAACTTGGTATGCACGTTCTTGCCTTATAGAGGACATCGTCCGGACGGGATCACACATCGTCCGGACGGTAGCAGCCGTCTTTCCATAACTGTGTCTTGATGCAGAAACCCTATTTCTTGTCATACACAGAATGGCGTCCGGACGGTTTAACCACGTCATCCGGACGGATGCGTTGTAACACCGGGATTTTCTCAAACTCTGAAGAGCGTCCGGACGATTTGCCATTACGTCCGGACGGATGCAATCTTGAACTGTTCGAAGCTTCTAGACTTTGATGGGCGTCCGGACGGAAAGATCTCATCGTCCGGACGGATGTTGCTGACTGATGAGCGTCCAGACGGAATACCATGTCGTCCGGACGGCTGACAGGGAACCGAAATAAATCCTTGAAAACTTCACAGAATCTTCTTGAAGAACATAGCTGAAGAGTAGACTCTGGATAAAGCAGCATCCCTATGAAAGCAGCAACATTACATAGAAGTGATTTTGTCCAACAGAATGTAGCCAACACAAAAACTAACAATTCATCTAGAGCTAATAAGTTATGAATCAAAAAATGTAACAAGTTGCATCTACCTGCAACTTAAATTACAATTTACAAATTACAACATACAAACTACAAAGAGATCAGGTTTACATAGTCTGAAAGAGATCAAATTTTACCCAAATACAAAGAGATCAAATTTATAAAGAGTTCAGATTTAGAAAGAGATCAAACTTAAAAAGACTACAAGTCTACAAGACAAACTGAAATTATAGCACAACTACAGCTTGCAAAATGTTAAAAAAAATCTGAGATGTCACTTGCCAAATGCCATAGCCCAAAGGAGTCACAGGATTACACTGAACTAAGACAAAAAAAAATAAAAATGTTAAACTATTTTTACTCCCTTGCATATTTAATCAAAGTTTTGTTTACCTTGATGAACATGTCGAGGGGGATTTATCATTTAAGATTTGTCTAGACAGACTATACATACCAACTGCAACTTTTCCAATAGAAAGGGTATAAAATACAAAGAGATCAAATTTACAAAGAGATCAGGTTTACATGAAGGATGAGTGATTCGAGTGAAGGACTAAAAGACAACTTAAATTAGGAAATATTAACAATTTGAAAATGAAAAGTTAAAAACAATCTAAGTTGCCACCAAATGCCACAAAACCACACTGCACTAAGACATTCTTGGGATAAAATAAATTGCATAACAGATTTCAGATTCTCACATTTCAATCTTATCATTAGTGCATAGCTTAGGTCATTTGGTAATGTGACTTGCATGCAAGAGAGTCCCTCTTGCCTCCTATGCTTGTGATTCTCTTGAATTACGCGCATAAGAGGCAAATGGGATTATCTTGAATTACAAGTCCCATTACCAAAGGTCTAACTTAGGCTCTAATGATAGATTGAAATGTGAGAGTTCTATGGTTTAAATATTTAGGTTTTTAAGGTTTTAGGGTTTTTGAGTTATACGTAACAGAGTTCAAGATTATAAGAAAATGAGAATTTGTTAGGGTTTAGTGTTTAAGATTATAGATTCATAGAATGTGGACTAATACTATCAAAGAGAATTGCTGATTCTAGGGTTGTTAACTAAACAATCTAACCTCAAACAACATAGCAGATTATATAATAGAACAAAGCAAAGCATCATAGATTACAGATTTCTAACTAAGCAAAGCATAACAAAGAACATGGCAGATTGTGTTTTATTAACTAAAAAATAAACATGGCAGAATATGGAATATGGCAGATGAAAGAAAACTTTAGAAACCAAAGAAAAACATAATTTTTTAAAGAACTCAATTACTTAAATAAATCCCAAAACCATAATAATAGATTACAGATTTCTAACTAAGTAGATCATAATTCTTTAAAGAACTCAGTTACTCAAACAAAGCCCAGGAATCAACATAATAGATCAGAGATTTCTATCTAAGCAGATCATAATTTTTTTAAAAACTTAGTTACTCAATGATAAGTCTTGAATTATTCGATTCAAGACCCCTTAAATTACATTTGTTATACCTAGTTCTTATTGTATATATAACGTTTTTGTTGTAGTTTTGTGTGTTGTCTTATTTTCAGGTCTTAATTGAAATCTAATTCAAAACACTTGAATTAGACATGAAAATACATCAAGGGTATTTTAGTCATTTCTAGAGTTTGCGATTGCTCCTGCCAGTTGAAGAATTGACCAAGGCAATTCAATCGATCGACTTTATAATCGATCGATCGAAGTTCATCAGTCGAAGAAAAGTCGATTGAGCGAAACACGATCGATCGAACCAGGACAAGCCCGACTGCGATCGAGCGAAATGCGATCGATCGACTTATAATCGATCGATCGATTTCTCCGTCTTCCAGAAAATCAGATATTTCCAGATCTTTTGAATTCTTTATGTAATTCAAATCATAAGTTGGATTTTGTGGACAGAAATGGACACCGACCAGCTCTGTTTGTGCGGCTAGAATTAACTCTTGATGGTCTTTTGTAAATCCAATTCTCTATATATATGAGATTAGGGATTTAGGTTTAGACATGCATCTTTTGGGGATTTCGGATTTGCTCAGGTGTATCACTTAAATTCTAGTGTTTTTCATTTCCTTTAATGCACGTTTTCTGGGCTTAGTTCCAGAGAGCTTGTCTCCTTTCTTTTTCTTCCTTGTTCTTCATGTTCTAGCTTAGGTTTTATTTTCTTTTGTAATCTGAATTTTATGATTTTAATCTATTTATTTTTAGTTCATTTTCTTCTTGTTCCTTTACTGTTTTCCTTAGATTTCATGCATAGATTATATTCAATTATGCATAGCTAATTTAGTTCTTAGGGTTTGATCAAAATCCTCTCCAAAAAAACCATGAAGTGTTCTTGATGTTCTTGAGATTTTCTTAATATGTTTGATAATTGTGTAAGGCTAGAGGATTGCAAAACCCATGCTAAAAGGTTTTGCCTTAAATATTTCAATCTAATTATTCATGAAAAAGAGTTATGCTTGTCTATGAGTTTGCTTAGATTCATGATTAAAACCAACATTTTTGAAAGAGAATGATGTCTTGTGCAATGATGCTTTTTGACATGATGTGTGTTTTCTCATTAGAGTCACCTTATAGGGTATGCTAGGGAGCACCGGTCATTTCATACCTTTGGTAGTGTAAAATGTCTTTCCATTGTAGTTTAATCTTTACATGGAATAGACCGGTGGAAAACTAGATACCTTATCATTGTGGCCTAATTAGGGTTTGCATGTATTGTGTATGCTTATTAGGATGTGTTGTAGAGTAGTAAGCTAGGGACCATTAATCACTCCATACCTTTCGTAGTGTAAACGTTTTTCAATTATAGACTAATATTTACATGGAGTTGATTAATGTAAAACTAGGTGCTTTATAACTACGTCTTAACGAAAGTGTTTTTATGTCGAGATCGTCGTAATGGTTGACGCCCATCACGTATCATGCATATTAGGAAGATCCATATAGACTTTAAGCATCTCATTGGTTGAGGATTGGACAAGATCAATACCCTAAGTTTTCTTTAAGTTGTTTTCAATTTCTGCTTTCATTTCTTCACTTTATTGTTGTAGCTTCAATTCTACAACCCTTGCTTTTATTTTTACTCTTAAGTTAAGTTAAATACACTCTTTAGATATCCTATTATGCAAAACAAACAATAATCTCTGTGGTTCGATCACCCTTACTATAGTACAACTGATTCGTACTATTGTGAAGTGGTATAAATTTAAAATACACGTAGCCGAGTCGGCTACCACTCAAACAAAGAGTGATGTTCACCACTTCACCCAAATGGCCAAAATACAAAAAGAACAAAATTACAAAGAGATTAGATTCACAATGCCACTTGTGACTTGCCAAATGACACTGCTTACAGGACCACACTGCACTAAGATGAAAAGAATTATTAACAATTTTTACTCCCTTGCATATTTAATCAAAGTTATTTTAACCTTGATAACATGTCAAGGAAGATTTATCATTTAAGATTTGTTTAGACAGACTATACATATCAATTAAGAGTTAAGACATATCTCATGACTCATGACATTAGTCATACAAACTTCTCCAACAAAAAGGGCAAAGGGTATATTAGCTCAGGTTAAACAGATTGTCTAGCAACAGATTGTCCAACACGTAGCAGTTCAAGTTTCCAACAATTCAAGTTTAAACAGATTATCCAGCAGTTCATATTACATACTTAACAAAAAAATAAACATATATAAAGTTAATAATATCTGAATATTTGAACCAAATCCAGGAAGATGATGGCAATTCAACTTCAATCAGTTTCTACATGAAAAAATATATGACTTTTAATTAACCGTGTGAGTGTGCAACATGTAACAAAATAATGTAAATGCGGAATTTAAATAACACAATTATTTTGTTAACAAAGTGAAAACTCAATTAAGAGAAAAACCATTCCGGGGCAGCCAAACCCAGGAAATCCACTATCAGAAGACAAAGCTAGTACATAGACAGTAACACTCACATACCCGATGCAACGATCGTATCTAGCAATTTGACTTGTAACCAAACGTGAACGCCTACCATCCAAGTCTCCTACTTGAGGGGTCTTTTATGGACTCCTTTACCTTAGAGCTCCTCCCTAAGATAGACTTCAATGAACGAGCAAAGCAACAGCACAACGGCAAGTGGGCAACGACTTGAGAGCTAATGGATCGGCACAAATATACTCTCTAAGCTCTAAAGAATTCAATATCGAATTATGTAAATAATACATGCCTAGATGCCTCTAATTAAAGGCTACAGAAGACCTAAATCGACTCTGATTCGATTTTCTCTAGGCGGCGTCAGGACGGAAGCTGAGGTCATCTAGACGGACAACTTTGCAACCGGCTTTCCAAAAAGTACAGAAAATCTTTCCTGAATAAGGACCCGTTCGAACAGTGTTGCCCTAGCACTCAGACTGTTGCATTTCTATTGCACGTAATTTCCATAATAAGGACCAATGTCTGGACGGTGTTGCCCTGACGACCGGACGGTTGTAATTCTTCTTCACGTCTTGCCTTATCAAGGATAGCGTCCAGATGGTGTAGACCTGATGTCCGGACGATTGTAGCTGTCTTCCTATATCTGTGTTTGCGATGGAAATCCTTTTACTTGTTGAACAATGACTGGCGTCTCGATGGTATTGCCACGTTGTCCGGACGGATGTACTTTGAACACTGGATTCTTCTTGAACTCTGAAGAGCGTCCAAACATGTTGTTGAGACATCCGGACAGATGCAAGCTTGAACAGTAGACACTAATGGGCGTCCGGACGCATGTATTGGCCGTCCGAACGGAAGCTTGGGATCCGATTTCTCTAACTAGGAATCTGTACAAAATCTTCTTTGAACTTCTTGAAGTACATTTCTGAAACGAAGACTCTAAAATAAACGATATCCCTGATAATGTAGCAACATTACATAAAAGTGATTTTGTCAAACAGTATGCAACCAATCACAAACTAACACTACAAAAAGAAGCACAAAGTCAGTTAATAAAGTTAGTTTATACCTAAACAAGAATCACTGATAAGCATATGTAATTTCATGCAAATTATGTACTTAAAATGCCACTTACGGTTTCAGAGGTTTTTTCCTTGAGACCATGTAATGCTCTCACCCAATCAGAGCCACACAATAACATTTGAACGGTTTTAGTTGATAAGGATGCTCGGTGTTGATCAATGACCCTACCACCTGCACTGAATGAAGATTCAGAAGCAACTGTGGTGATGGGTATAGCTAGAATGTCCTTTGCCATCTTAAACAAAGTTTGATACTTCAAGGCATTAAACTTCCACCATGCCAAAGCCTCGAATTCGGTATCAATATCTTCACCACTGGCATCCTTCTCACCTATGTACACATCCTCTTTGAGATAGATATCCAAATCTAATTTAAGGGGTCGAATGACATCAATAGTTCTAACATGATCCCAATACCTTGATCGAGTTGTGGAAACTCTATTGACATTTGGTGTCGAAACACTTTGTAAAATTATTGCAGCCTGCTCGCTAGCACTTTGTTTCAAAACAGAAAAATTATGAGCAGTGACATACACTTCAAACAACTCATGTAGAATGAACATCACATTCTCCATGTGCTGTGGATACTCAAAATCATGGTAAATAAGAGGAAAACAAAAATTGATCAACTTCATCTTGTACCTCGGATCCAAGACAGTAGCTATGGACATCGACAAATTGCATTCCCCCTAATACTTATCAAATTTCAGAGCCATTTTATTTGTCATTGATCTAATGTAGTCATGCCTATCAACACATTTCAACTGCAGAATTTCCTTCATTCTCCATACTTCAGGTAGAAACAGATTTGAGGTAGGATAATCACTTCCCGATACCATGTTTGTAACTTCATTAAAAACTGACAAAACCTGATTTACATTCTCAACCTTCTCCCATTGTTCCCAACTCATAACCCATAAAAATGCTTGATCAACTTAATTGGTGATATCTTGGGAACACTTCTTTGAATCCTACTGCAGTGGCCATCATCAAGTAGGTGCTGTTCCAATGTGTGGGGACATCTAGAATCAGTTTCTTAGATGGCAAATGCAAACGTTTAGCTATTTCACTAAATTCTTTCACCATTACCTCCGAAGCAACCGCATACTTTATTCTCTGCCTAACAGAATCAACAATGTCTCCAATTTCAGCAAGCCCTGCTTACACCAACAAATTTATCACATGCGCACAACATCGCACATGGAATGACCGACCCCCAACAGCCAGCTCATTCCTCAACTAAAAATCATCTTTAAGGATTCTAGTGGCAGAATCATTTGCTCTTGCATTATCAACTATTATTGTTAATACCTTATCCTCAATGCCTCATTCTATAAACACTTCCTAAGGGCATCAGCAATAACAATACCAAAATGAGGAGGAGGTACATTAAAAAAGTTCAAAATTCTCTTTTAGAGGAACCAATCCGAATCTACAAAAAGGCAAGTAACAACCATATATGACACCCTATGCAAAGATGTCTACATATCAGTTGTTATGTTTACCTTCTCAACCCCACCAAGCATTGCTTTAATCTTCTTCTTCTCACTAAGGTATGTAGCCATGCAATCACCTTTTAAAGTTGCACAGCTAATCTTTTTTCAATGGGGCGTGCATGCCTTCATAAACTTGTTAAGAAGTTCACATTCCATCATGTTAAAAGGGTACTCGTGGAACATCACTATGTGGGATGCAAGTTCCCTAACTTTCTTCTCACTATGAGAAAAATTTATCAACGTAGCCCCCCCACCTAGCGGACTCTAATCATAGGTTAGAATCTTTTGCTTCTTACTGTTGGACTCCACATACTTCACACAAACTACCAAATGCTTACCAAGTGTTGAGGTAAAACTAGATTTGGAAACAACAAACAACCTTTTACACCAATTACACTGAGATTTTTTTACACCTAAAAGTTCAATTTGGGAGAAGTCATCCCAAACTTTAGAAGTCTTTTGCCTCTGTTTCTTCTCATATTCACTACTGATAGTACCACTACCACTACCAGTAATAACATCACCAGGAGTAGGAGCACTACCCATAGATTGAGAATCAGTAGTGTTAACAGGATTGACCTAGCGTCCTATGCAACCGTCCGGACGGGCCTTTGAAGGCGTTCGAACGCCCCTTAGTGTCCAGCAGATAATGATGAAGACGTCCGGACGTCAGAGCAACACTGTCCGGACGCTAGGTCAATCATTATTCAACAAGGAGTTGGAATTCAGAAGTTGACACTATTTGGAAAGTCTCTGCAAGTCGTCCGTACGACATGGCAACACGTCTGAACGATGTCCAGTATTTCAGAATATTCCAGAGTTCCGTTTGAACACGGAAAGGATTTTAGCGAAGATCGTCTGGACATAAACCTGATAACGATAGAATTGCGCTGTTTCTGAAAGGATATCACAGAAAACCGTCTGGACGAGGCTAACTTCCGTCCGGACACTCGCCAGCTAAAGCCCGAATTTCAGCAGTTTTAGGTTTCCTGTAAGCCTATAAATAGAGGGCCTTAGGCTTATGTTTTGTACAAAATTCAGTATCAAATTCCATAGTGCTTTGAGAGGGTGTTTAGGGAGAATCAACGATCAGCTAGCTCTTAAGCCGTTTCCGGTGTGTGCTCGTTGTTCGTGTGAAGTCTATCTTAGGGGTCGGCCCTAAGGTAAAGGAATCCATCAAAAACCCATTTAGGTTGAAGATCTGGTTGGGAAGCGTTCACGATGGGCTTCATGTCAGAGTTAAAGGTATGACTACTGTATAGGGTTATGTGAGTACGAGTGTCTTGTAACTAGCTTTGTTTTTGGATAGTGGATTTCCTAGGTTTGGCTGCCCCGGAGTGGTTTTTCTCTTCACAGAGTTTCCACTTCGTAACAAATGTCTTGTCTGATTTAACTTCCGCATTTAAGATATTTGTTGTATCATCACCTAAGTCTATTTCATTGACTAATACAACTTCATTGACTTCCATAGGCTGACTTTTGTCCTCCATGTGCTGTTTTAAAACATAACTAGGGCTGTTAATTTTAGGGATTAGGGATTTAGGGTTTTAAAGTATTAATTTTATAGCTTATAGGGCTTCGAGATTTAAGGTTTTAACTTTTAAGGTTTAGGGTTTTAGAGTCTTTTAGGGAATTAGGCTTTTAGAGTCTCAAGACTCAAACTATCAAACAACATGGCAGAATGGCAGGATATATACTCAAACAACATGGCATATTATATAAAGCAAAGCAAAGCATAATTTTTTAAAGAAACTCAATTACTCAAACAACAAAACAGATTATATACTCAAACAAAGCAAAGCATAATATATTATAGTATCCTAACATATATTACAGATTTGTAACAAAGCAAAGCATATTGTTTTAAACAACTTAGTTAAACAAATCCTAGCAATCCAGCATAATAGATTACAGATTTCTAACACACCATAGCATAATTTTAATTTTAAAGATCTCTTGATATGAAAATTGCGTACAGCTGAAGTGTGACCGTCCAGACGACAGGGCAACACCGTCCGGATGCGGCTTGAAAAATTAAATGGACTTCTAATTTAACCGTGTGTGTGAACAGTGTGCAACAAAATATTAAATGAGGAATTAAAGGAGACAAATATTTTGTTGACGAAGTGGAAACTCAGTTAAGAGAAAAACCACTCCGTGGCAGCCAAACCTAGGATATCCACTATTCAGAAGACAAAGCTAGATACAAAGCAGTAACACTCACATACCCCTGATGCAGTGGTCGTACCTTGCTCTCTAACGTGTAACCCAACACGAACGCCTCCCAACTAGGTCTCCTACCTAAAGGGGTCTTCAATGGAATCCTTTACCTTAGGGCCAACCCCTAAGATAAACTTCACAGCTGATCAAATCACACACTGGCAAAGCTAGAGAGCTAGCAAATCTTCAATATCTCCCTAAACACCCTCTCTAAGCTGTAGAGAATTCACCACCAAATTCTGTGTTGAAAGAATGCCTCAAGCCTCTTATTTATAGGCTTTGGAAACCCAAAATCGAGTTAAAAATGGATTCTGAGGCACGCGCATCTGGACGGGAGCCAGGGCCATTCGGACGGGCCAAGTTTTTCTTGTCCGAAAAGTAATTCTGGAATTTTCTGCAGGGCCGTCCGGACGGGCAAATGTTTATATCCGGACAGAGGCCGTCCGGATGCTCAATTTACATAACTTTTTCTTATCTTTCCAACGACGCCAATTTCGTCCTAATCCGATATTTGAGCAAAACGTTATGACCAAATTACCCAAGGCTGTCCCGACGGCTTGACCAAGCGTCCAGATGGTCAACTGCAACCGCCTTTGAAAAGTAGCACTGAAAGCTTCCATAACAAATCCATGTCTAGACGGTGTTGCCCTAGCGTCTGGACGGTTGCACTTCGGCTGTATGTAATTACCATAATAAGGCTTGGAGCGTCCGGACCCTGAAGGCTGATGTCCGGACGGTTGAACTGGTGCACGTAATTTCCATATTTGAAGCTTGATCGTCCGGACCATGAAGACTGATGTCCGGACGGTTGAACTTAGAGTTGCACGACTTGCCTTATGGAGGACATCGTCTGGACGGGATCACACACCGTCTGGACAATAGCGGCCGTCTTCCCATAACTGTGTCTTGAGGCAGAAACCCTAATACTTGTCAAACACTGAATGGCGTCCGGACAGTATAACCACGTTGTCCGGATGGATGCACTGGAACACTGGGATCTTCTCGAACTCTGAAGAGCGTCCAGACGATTTGCCATTACGTCCGGACGGATGCAACCTTGAACTGTTCGAAGCTTCTAGACACTGATGGGCGTCCGGACTAAAAGTTTTCGTCGTCTCGATGGATGTTGCTGACTGATGAGCGTCCGGACGGCTGACAGAGAACCGAAATAAACTTCCTTGAAAACTTCACAGAATCTTCTTGAAGAACATAGCCGAAGAGTAGACTCTGGATAAAGCAGCATCCCTGTGAAAGCAGCAACATTACATAGAAGTGATTTTGTCCAACAGAATGCAGCCAACACAAAAACTAACAAACTCCCCCTTTGGCCATTCTGGGACAAAAATCACTTGACCAGTTAAAAATACAATCCCGGTCCAAATAAAAAATTACTCCCCCTTTTCGTCACAAAGGGACAAAGGGTAAAATAGAGTAATGAGAAAAAACAAACAATAATTACTCCCCGTCAATGTCTCAAAAGGACAAGGGTAAACAGAGTAATAATATCCACATACAAAAACGTTCTAAAATCCAAAACAATAGGAAAGTAGAGAAACGTCTACAAATGGCCCAAAAAGAGGAATAAAAATCGTCCAAGTACCAAATCCTGCTGATCCACTAAAATCAAGTAACGGAGAGCAAACCGTATAAAAAGATGGATTTGTACTACTTCTGCTTCCAGCTCAGGAAGCCGGGAACCGGGGACTGAAAATCCTTCAATCTCTTGATTTTGCAAAGCCTGAAACTGGTTATCCGTAGATTGACGTCCTCTAAGCAACTGGTCTGCAAGATAACTAAGGAGAGTCACCACTGAACCTCAAACTGATGCAGATTTGAGGGATTGCTATGGAAGGCTCTGCATGAGCTAGGGGGAAAAGCTCATCTTAATCCTGAGACCTTTGGAATTTGAACATCCAACTTCAACAACAATCAGTTTTCCAAAGGATCCATCTGTCAAACATTGTGCTGGGAGCCGCTGGATGTCATATTCCTGAATCAAAACAAACCAGAAATACTTCCAAAAATACCATTAGATCCTGTTAGTTCCAAAAATAATGTGGTATTTAAGACGGCTGTCAAATGGATGCCAAAGAGAAATATAAGCTATGCATCTACTCATAAGGCATAAATATATCAAGATCAGCCCAACAGACAGACAGAGAAGGATTTTCATGCACACTATCTCAAGAAAATATCCCAACAAATATTCCAATATTCTAAAAGTACAAAGACTTAAAAGAATAACGGAAGACACAATGAAGATTATGGGATGAGAAGAGATGAGCAAACAATGCCAAAATCTCGGGAGAAATCCACGAGAAAAACACACAACATGACATGAGAAATCAATAAAAATGCAAAGATGTGTATATGGCAGAAAAAGGAACGCAGGTCTTAAACCTGTTGAGAACCTGTCCGGAAAAGTCACTTAACCATCCGGACGGCTATTGCTAGAAAAACGTATGGCAAGACTGCGCTCGTCCGGATGTAAGAATAGGTTCGTCCATATGCTTCACACTGAAAAACAGAAGATTGAAGAAACATTTACAGAATTTTAATTTTTCTCAAGTCTATTTCAGAACACGCATGTATAATCCACTGATAACACAATCAGGGAGCATCTCAAAACTAAGCAGAGATATAAAAGAGAGTTGAGAGTTCAATCAGCACAAACATTTTCCTAGACATAGAAATTCAAATAGACAACTCAACTCATGCAATGCTTGTGTGTGTGAAGATTTAACCCGCAAGGTATGACTATCATAGATATGACAAAGAGCAACTAGATTTCCCAGACAAGAGAGAAAATCAATGTAAGATTAGTCAAAAGTCAAACCTTATAATTTACTAGGGCCTAGCCACCCTCATCTGATACACTCCCCCTGAGATGCAGCACCTAATTATTTTACTTGTACCATGAAGGACATGGTAAATATTTTACTTGCACGTAGAGGGCAAGGCATAAATCAAATTCAGCACATAAGCAGTGAATAATTAAAGCACAGAATTCATATGATTTACTACTTGATTCTTATGATGCTGCAATCTAGAGGGAATGCCAGAGTTTTTAGGTTCTAGGTTCAACTAGCATGTGGTCAATTTGGCCATCTTATCAAATACATCTTCTCTTATCCAAAATTTCTAGAAACACAAAGTCAGAGAAGGAAAGATGTACCTTTTGGGGGAGTCGTGGATAGTGCACATTTTTTATCGCATGAGAAAAGAAGCTATCCTACTTTTGCATATACAAGAAAACACTTATTAAAAAAAAATGCAATATGGAAATGACATTATATGCAAGACAAGATCAAACCTAATGATGCCAATACAGAAAAACAGTCGCTCGACCTGCTTTTTCTGTCTTCCCCAACAAGTACCTCCAATGCTCTCTCAAGAGAATATGGGGCACAACAAACTGGTTCCTAGATTGCATAGTAAGCACACATATATAAAAAGTGCAAGCAATCAAACCTGATGCCTTAGGATTAGGAATTGAATCCTAGGCATGAACACCTTCTCCTGCTAGGTACGTTCATTCCCCCTCATGGGGTGAATGGTCTTATCACTCTTGACCCATACCTGCTTAACCCGTGGGGATGGTTTGCGGGTCATGTCCATGTTGGCCATACTCCTGAGCATACCTTGTATTAGGCTCAGCAATCCTTCATAGCCATGGCTGCCATTGGGCTTCTGCGGCTTTCTCTTGTAGCACCTTGGTTTGTTCTTCTTTGATTTGCCACTCTGATAGGCAGGAACAAACTGCTACTGATGCCGTGAAGCCTGAAGTGCCGTAGGAGGTAGAGTGCCTGATGTAGCTCTTGTTGGCAGCTTCCTCTGAACCTTCAACTTCTGGAGCTGTGGACATTTGGATCGGATGTGACTGGTGATGCCACAGTGATGATAGGTGGGCAAGCTTCTTTTGTTTGAATCCTTCTTGATATTCTCTGCAAAATTATGGTTACCATTCTTACAAATAACATTGCCCTTACCTTTTATATGTCTCCTATGCGGAGAGACATATTTTGCTGAGGAAGAATCTTCAACTTCACTTTTCCTCAGAGCATCCTGCTTAATCCAAGGCCTGTGGATTTCAACAAATAACAATTTGGCCTAATATAACCAATCTTCCCACAATTATGACAAGTAGGAACAAACTTACCTCGTGTTCCTGATTCCTTGGACTTGGGCATCACACAATTATTCAAGCAAGAATTATCCAAACAAGCAGTGTTTACTATCACAAGCTTAATAACACTGGAATCTAATTCAGAATCAGAAGCATGTGAAGTAGAAGCACTCAAATTATCAACAATTAAACCAGGCTTGTTCGTAATATCTGAATAAATATACAACATGCTCTTCAAATTATCACTTGAGAATTTTTTCAAGAGATTTTCAGATTCCTTTAATTTATTCTCAAGTGTATCAATAATATCAAATAGCATGGTATTCTCAGATTTCAAAGAGTCAATCAAAGCATGTGATTCAGATAATTGAACAATCAAAGACTCTTTTTCTTGCTTCACCTTTTTGAGCTCTTTTGGAGAAACAATTTTATCTATTTTAGCAAAAACTTTAGAGAGCTCAATATCATGATTTTCTTCAGATAAATGAGAGAAATCCATGATAAAAGGTGTAATAAAAAAAAATAGAAGTCACAAGAGATGAGGATCACACTCAGGAAATAAATCCTAAACAGAGTGTACCGGCTCTGATAACAATTGAAAAATTAAATTGACTTCTAATTTAACAGTGTGTGTGAACAGTGTGCAACAAAATATTAAATGGGGAATTAAAGGAGACAAATATTTTGTTGAGGAAGTGGAAACTCAGTTAAAAGAAAAACCACTATGGGGCAGCCAAACCCAGGATATCCACTATTCAGAAGACAAAGCTAGATACAAAGCAGTAACACTCACATACCCCTGATGGAGTGGTCGTACCTTACTCTCTAACGTGTAACCCAACACGAACGCCTCTCAACCAGGTCTCCTACCTAAAGGGGTCTTCAATGGAATCCTTTACCTTAGGGCCAACCCCTAAGATAGACTTCACAATTGATCAAATCACACACTAGCAAAGCTAGAGAGCTAGCAGATCTTCAATATCTCCCTAAACACCCTCTCTAAGCTGTAGAGAATTCACCACTGAATTCTGTGTTGAAAGCATGCCTCAAGCCTCTTATTTATAGGCTTTGGAAACCCAAAATCGAGTTAAAAATGGATTCTGAGGCACGCGCGTCCGGACGGGAGCCAGGGCCGTCCGGACGGGCCAAGTTTTTCTTGTCCGAAAGGTAATTCTAGAATTTTCTGCAGGGCCGTTCGTACAGGAAAATGTTTCTGTCCGGACAGAGGCCTTCCAGACGCTAGTAATGGCCTTCCGGATGCTCAATTTACATAACTTTTTCTTAGCTTTCCAACGACACTGATTTCGTCCTAATCTGATATTTGAGTAAAAAGTTATGACCCAAATACCCGAGGGTGTCCAGACAGCTTGACCGAGCGTCTGGACGGTCAACTGCAACCGCCTTTCCAAAGTAGCACTGAAAGCTTCCATAACAAGGCCACGTCCAGATGGTGTTGCCCTAGCGTCCGGACGGTTGCACTTCGGCTGTACATAATTACCATAATAAGGCTTGGAGCGTCCGGACCCTGAAGGCTGATGTCCGGACGGTTGAACTGGTGCACGTAATTTCCATATTTGAAGCTTGATCGTCCGGACCATGAAGATTGACGTCTGGACGGTTGAACTTAGAGTGCACGACTTGCCTTATGAAGGACATCGTCCAGACGGGATCACACATCGTCCGGACGGTAGCGGCCGTCTTCCCATAACTATGTCTTGAGGCAGAAACCCTAATACTTGTCAAACACTGAATGGTGTCCGGACGGTATAACCACGTCGTCCGGACGGATGCGCTGGAACACTGAGATCTTCTCGAACTCTGAAGAGCGTCTGGACGATTTTCCATTACATCCAGACGGATGCAACCTTGAAATGTTCGAAGCTTCTAGACACTGATGGACGTCCGAACGGAAAGTTCTCGTCGTCCGGACGGATGTTGCTGACTGATGAGGGTTCGAACGGAATACCACGTCGTCCGGACGGCTGACAGGGAACCGAAATAAACTTCATTGAAAACTTCATAGAATCTTCTTGAAGAATATAGCCGAAGAGTAGACTCTAGATAAAGCAGCATCCCTATGAAAGCAGCAACATTACATAGAAGTGATTTTGTCCAACAGAATGCAGCCAACACAAAAACTAACACGGCTCAAATTTGGAAAGAATTTCAGTGGAATTTTGGAAAGCCAATCGCACAGTTGTCCTTCCGGACACCTTATGTCTATCTTCCGGATGACGCCTAGGTTTTTCAAGCCAAATGCTCATTTGACCCTACAGCCTATAAATAGAGGTCCCTAGGCTTGAGAGCTGCAAGAATTCGTTATTGAATTCCTTAGTGCTTAGAGAGTTATATTTTAGAGTTATTGTGCTGAGTTAGTCTCTCTCAAGCCGTTGCCGTTGTGCGCTGTTGATGCGCTGATCTGAAGTCTATCTTAGGGGTTGGCCCTAGGGTGAAGACCCCTTCAAGTAGGAGACTTGGTTGGGAGGCGATCGTGTTGGGTTACACGTTAGAGTTCAAGGTACGACCACTGCATCAAGGGTATATGAGTGCTACTACTTTGTAACTAGTCTTGTCTTCTGAATAGTGGTTATCCTGGGTTTGGCTACCCTGGAGTAGTTTTTCTCTTAACTGAGTTTCCACTTCGTCAACAAAATATCTGCCTTATTTATTTCAGCTTTTTGAAATTTTGTTGCACACTATCGCAGACACTTGTTTAAATTAGAAGTCATTTTAATTTTTCAATTGGTATCAGAGTTTGGTACACTATGAGAAGATTAAATTCTTGAGTGTTATTCTGTTTGGCTTCTATTGCTTACATCATGTCTGATTTGAGTATTGATAAAGTTTCTTCTATTTCTCATGCTATGTCTATTCATAGAACTATGTTCATTAAGCCTAGCATGTCTCATAATCATACTCAGTTTACTTGTGACGATAAAAAGGCCAATCATTCTATACCTATATGTCACCACTGTGGTATTAGTGGTCATATTCTCCCCAATTGTTTTCAGATTCATTCTCAAAAACCTTGGAATAAAACACATGCTCCTAGAAAAGATGAACCAGGTTTTGAAGAACAAGTCAAGAAGTTTAGTGATCACGTTAAGCTCATTAGTGAGAAATTAGCATACCTCCTCTAATGAACAAAGATCTGTCTTGGTTAATAATAAAAAGAAAGCTTCCAAACAAGTCTGGGTTAAAAAGGAAGATAATCTGTGTTTAGTTGCTCATACTGCCCTAAAAATTCTTGATACTTGTTTGTGGTATTTGGATAGTGGCTGTTCTAAACACATGACAGGTGATAAGACTCTACTGAAAAGTTTAGATGGGCAAAGGAGGAAGGATCACCTATGGAGATGGGAGCCAATCCAAGGTTATTGGAAAATGAATCATCAACATTCCAGGTCTCAGAGCATCTCAGGAAGCTTTGTATGTGGAGGGGCTCAAGGCAAATCTCCACAGCATTAGCCAATTTTGTGACAATTATTTGGTGGTGCAATTCTCCAAAAATGAATGTAATATCTTTGATAGCAGTGGCAAGTGGCTTATAGAGGGAGAAAGAACTGCTGACAACTGCTATGGTCTTCCTGGTCTCACTACAGACCCTCAAATTTTCTGCAATAAGGCAACCATAGATGACAATGAACTGTGGCATCAAAGGTTCGGGCATCTGAATTTCACAGATATGTTGAAGATTGCTAGCAAAGATATTGTCAAAGATATGCCCAAAATGGAGAAGACTTGGAAAGGAATCTGTGGTTCCTGCCAACTAGGGACAGATTCGAGCAGCTCATAAAAAGACCTCAAGTATTCTAACTTCCAAAAATTTAGAATTGCTGCATATGGATCTCATGGGTCCGACTAGAACTGCTAGTCTAGGTGGGAGAAGGTATATACTGGTAATTGTGGATGATTTCTCTTGATATACATGGGCTATTCCTCTTTGGGAAAAATCTGATGCTTTCGATTCAGCTCAACATTTATTCAAGAAGATTTAGGTTGAGCAAAATTGCTAGATTATGAGAATCCGCAGTGATCATGGAAGGGAATTCGAAAATACCAAATTTGAAGAATTCTACCTTTCATATGGAATCAAGCAGGAATTTTCTTCTCCTATCACTCCTCAGCAGAATGGAGTAGTAGAACAAAAGAACATGGTGATTCAGGAGATGGCTTATGTGATGATCCACTCAAAGAATCTCGCTTAACATTTTTGGGAAGAAGCTGTTAATACTGCATGCCATATTATCAATAGAGTCTACCTAAGGCCTGAAACAAACAAGATTGCCTATGAGATTTGGCGAGGTAAAAATCCCATAGTTAAGTACTTCAGAACTTTTGGAAGTAAATGCTACTTCTTTCGTGACAGGAAGAATCTTAGGAAATTTGATCCCAAAAGTGATGAAGGTATATTCTTGGGGTATTCCACAAACAATCGTGCTTACAGGGTTTTCAATAAAATAACAGAGACTATGATGGAATCTATCAATGTTATTATTGATGATGAAGAAGTTGAGGCACCAAGCAGCGGGGAGGAAAATCAGCTCAATTCAGCTGAACTACCAGTGACTTCAACTGACATTGTCAAAACTTCTCCAAGTGTGTCTCTAGCTGAATCTCCTTCTACTCCCACAACTTCGGATACCATTGCTAGTGCTTCTGAAGATGAGGATACTCCTACAAATCCTCCTAAGTGGTCATGGGTGAAGCTCAATCATCCTCCTCAGCAACTTCTTCGGACCGTTGAAGAAGGGCGTCGACTGTGAAACAGAGTCATTCAGCCGACCAGTGAAGTAGCTAATCAAGTTTCCTACAGCTACTACCTTGCACAAACAGAGCCCAAGAAAGTTGACGAAGCTCTACAAGATGAAAGCTGGGTGTCTGCCATGCATGACGAGCTCCATCAGTTTACAAGAAATGATGTTTGGACTCTGATTCCTCGACCTGCTGAACATAATATCATTGGCACCAAGTGGATTTTCAAGAACTAGACAGATGAGCATGGTACAATGGTCTGGAATAAAGCACATCTTGTTGCCCAGGGATATACTCAGATTGAGGGAATAGACTTTGATGAAACCTTTGCCCTGGTTGCTAGGTTAGAATCCATAAGAATTCTTCTCTCTATCGCTTGCCATCTTGGTTTCAAGTTGTATCAAATGGATGTAAAGAGTGCGTTTCTGAACGGTATTCGTCAAGAAGAGGTTTATGTAGAACAACCAAAAGGATTTCAAGATCCTCATCATCCCCATCATGTGTACAAGTTGAAAAAAGCTCTCTATGGTCTTAAGCAGGCCCTTCGAGTATGGTACGAGCGTCTCACCACATATCTTTTGGCCAAGGGGTTTACGAGGGGACATGCTGATCGAACCTTGTTCATCAGAAATCAAGGTACTCACAAGCTCATAGCTCAAATCTATGTTTATGACATTATTTTTGGAGCTACTTTAGATTCCCTTGCCCATGATTTTTCTGAGGAGATGAAGCAGGAATTTGAGATGAGCATGATTGGTGAGTTAAACTACTTTCTTGGTCTTCAAGTCAAACAAATTGTTGAAGGCATTTTCATCTCCCAATCCAAGTATGCTAAGTGAAAAATTAAATGGACTTCTAATTTTAACAAGTGTGTGTGAACAGTGTGCAACAAAATATTAAATGCGGAATTAAAGGAGACAAATATTTTGTTGACGAAGTGGAAACTCAATTAAGAGAAAAACCACTCTGGTGCAGCCAAACCCATGATATCCACTATTCAGAAGACAAGACTAGATACAAAGTAGTAACACTCACATACCCCTGATGCAGTGGTCGTACCTTGCTCTCTAACGTGTAACCCAACACAAACGCCTCCCAACTAGGTCTCCTACCTGAAGGGGTCTTCAATGGAATCCTTTACCTTAGGGCCAACCCCTAAGATAGACTTCAGTTGTAGCGCAGCAACAGCATACTTGCAATGGCTTTAGAAGAAACTAAATCAGCTCAACAATCTTCAAAATAACTTCTATGAGCACTTGTGGAATTCAATACAAAATTCTTGCAGTTCTCAATGCCCAAGGGCCTTTATTTATAGGCTGAGGTGCAGAATGGGCGACTGCTGTAATATGTATGGACGCCGTCCGGACAGTGAACTGATGAGTGCCAAATATTGTGTATTTGGACTCCTTGATTTACATAAGTTAGACCTTTAGCCTTGTTATTTTCTGATGCTTTGGATAGTTTTTGTGTTTTTATGTTTTGTAGGTCAATAAGTGAGGAATGGCAAAATTCATGTGGAATTGCTTGGAAAATTCGGAAGTTCTGAAGAACTCGATCGATCGATCGAATTTTGCCCGAAGTCGATCGATCGAAATTTCCCAGAACTTACTTTTGCAGAAGCACCCCAGAACACCCAATCAGAAGCTTCTCCATGACAAAAAGTAGTTCTCCCTCTGATTTTCGCAGTAGAACACGTTGGTTGCATGACCTTGGTTGTCTCTAGCAAGAGAGGAGCCCTAGAGGGGGTTAGAGGAGTCATTTTACATGAGTTTCTAGCCCTAATTTCCTTCTATAAAAGCCATTGTCATACCTCCTTGTTGAGAGAGTTCAGAGACCAATAGCTAGGTTTAATTTCGTGCATTTTGTAGTGTATTCCAGTAGCTTTTGTTCTTAGACACTTTCTTTTTGTAAAGCTTTCCTTTTATTTCAATGGTTGTTCTTCATTTTCTTGTGGTGTTCTTAGTAATGGAAGGCTAGTAACCTCAACTAAGGTTGAGGATGAAACCTTTCCATTGAGGATACTCACACTCTTGTTATAATACTTGCACATTTTATGATATATCATATTTGTTATTCAAGTTCCATTCATTTAAATGCTTTATCTTTTGCAATGAATGTGGTTGTTGGTAGATATAGGATATTTAATGTGTTTCAACCGATGGATACATTGTTTTATCGGTTTGAATGATGATATCCATTGTGATTTGTTCATTGAATGGATACATTGGATGATTTGATTTCAAATGGAAAGTTTGGCTGAAGACTGAAAACTTAGCGCTTGTGGGAGGCAACCCTCATCATTTTTCCTTATCATTTGATTTTATTTCTTGTGTTTTAGTTGTGATTTTCAGGACAGTGTCTGCCGTTCAAGTTTGGGGGGGGAGCGCTTCTCTTGCAGTGTGCCCAACTTGCATCACCATTTCGGTATTGTATCTCTAGCCACATTGGGGACAATGTGTCATTCTAGTTTGGGGGTGGGGTAGACATTTTTGTCTGTTTTCATTTAATGTTTGCTTTGTTAATACTTGTTAATGTATATACCTTATTGTTAATTGAGCATGGTTACATCTTACTATGGTTTGCATCTCATTGGTTTGTTTAACATGTTGAATTTTGCATATCATTAAAATCTGAGATCTTTTGACTCATCTTTGGATTAGAGAGACTTGACATGTTTAAATTGTTTATCACAAGCACATTAGCATTGTTTCTGTGGGGTATGAGATCTGAATTAAAAATTATGTGTCTTGAGATTTGTAGGATGACTTGTAATTAAATGGAAAATTAAATGGACTTCTAATTTTAACAAGTGTGTGTGAACAGTGTGCAACAAAATATTAAATGTGGAATTAAAGGAGACAAATATTTTGTTGACAAAGTGGAAACTCAATTAAGAGAAAAACCACTCCGGGGCAGCCAAACCTAGGATATCCACTATTCAGAAGACAAGACTAGATACAAAGTAGTAACACTCACATACCCCTGATGCAGTGGTCGTACCTTGCTCTCTAACGTGTAACCCAACACGAACGCCTGCCAACCAGGTCTTCTACCTAAAGGGGTCTTCAATGGAATCCTTTACCTTAGGGCCAACCCCTAAGATAGACTTCAGTTGTAGAGCAACAACAGCTCACTTGTAATGGCTTCTGAGGAAACTAAATCAGCTCAACAATCTTCAAAATAACTTCTCTGAGCACTTGTGGAATTCAATACCGAATTCTTGCAGTTCTCAATGCCCAGGGGCCTCTATTTATAGGCTGAGGTGCAAAATCGGGGACTGCTGTAATATGTACGGACGCTGTCCGGACGATGAACCTAGGTCGTCCGGATGGACAACAGTGCGACAGAATTTTCTGAGATTTCGCTGAAAATCTTTCATGTTTAAGAGCCGGGTCCGGACGGTGAGATACTGTCGTCCGAACGGTCGTACGTCCATTGCAAGTAACTTCCATATAAGGCTTCGTGCATCCGGACCATGAGGGATGAGCGTCCAGACGGCTGAACTTCAACACACAATTTCCATATCTGCTATGCGCGCATCCGGACCATGATAGGCAGTCGTCCGGATGGTTGAAGTCGAATCGGAAATTTCCTTAACTGATTAACGCGCGTCCAAACCAAGGCTGACTGACGTTCGGGCGATGATATTTGAATTGCGATTCTTGCCTTATGTATGAGCGCGTCCGGACGGGAATCCACGTCGTCCAGATGGTTGAAGTAATCTTCCCTTAAATTGAACTTGGAAAGAATCTGAAGCTGATCGATCACTGAGAAGCGTCTGGACGAGCTGCTGAGACGTCCGGACGAATGCAAGCTGGAACAGAAACTTTTCGATATAGTGGTGCGTCCGGACGGAGAGTCACATTGTCCAGACAGATGATGCTTGGTCTGTTGGGCGTCCGGACGGATGGAACAGTGGACAGATGGGCATCCGGACGGGATGTCTATCCGGACAGCGCCTAGGTTTTTCAAGCCAGATGCTCATTTGAACCTGCAGCCTATAAATAGAGGTCCCTAGGCTTGAGAACTGCAAGAATTCGGTATTGAATTCCTTAGTGCTTAGAGAGTTATATTTTAAAGTTATTGTGCTGAGTTAGTTTCTCTCAAGCCATTGTCGTTGTGTGCTGTTGCTGCGCTAATCTAAAGTCTATCTTAGGGGTTGGCCCTAGGGTGAAGACCCCTTCAAGTAGGAGACTTGGTTGGGAGGCGTTCGTGTTGGGTTACACGTTAGAGTTCAAGACAAGAGAGAGTAATAACATCCAAGAGTTTAACAAGAATATCAAAAAGATAACCAAAATGTCTCAAAAAACAACAACGAGAGAAAAATAAATCAGGATGCATCTGTCATCGGTGCATCGTCCTCATCATCACAGCTGGATGGGTGATGATGCCTGAGACAATCCTGGATGTCCAGCTGGCTCTGCTCCACTCGAAGGTTGATCGAATGAACCTCCTGCTGCAAAGAAGAAAAAGTCAGCTACATGGTGCTCATGCCACTTTGAAGTGCAGCTAATGCCTCCAAAATCTGAGCATAGCTGGCATCCTGCTGTGGAGGAGCAGTCTGTGAAGAGGATGCCATGTTAGGAACTCCTACAAGGATGGGATGGTGCTGTGAAGCATCATCTAAATCATCACGCCTCAACTAGGCGTTAGACTTCATTAGCGTTTGCTTGCTTATGGGGTCCTGAATCTTCATTTTTGGTTCTCCAATGACGCCGATGTCTGACTGTCGGATAATCGAAGTGAGTAGGCAACCATACCGGAGACCGGTATTGCTCTCATCACGAGCCTCTAACATAACACCTAGAATATGCTTGCACAAGCAGAAGGGCAAGCAAAGACTGATGGCCTAAACGAACTGGGCCCTCTTCAAAATCAGGTCATTACGCCTCATAACGGGCCAGAGATTATGCTGAACAATCTTGGCAAGTATGCGATGTGGGGCAGATAGGGCACCAATCCTAATGGAGGTGGCAAGCTCCTCACCCTGAGGCACAACCTGAATGAACTCTCAGAGATCATCCAGAGACGAAGGCAAGACCACCTCATTGTACGGGCTGGTTGACTGCTGAAGCACGGGTACCCCAATGATCTGGCTAATGATATGAGGATCAACTATAATGATATGACCATCCACAGAGGACTGAAGATAGCCCACGGTCATCGTCCTGCACGACCTCAAGATTTGCATAAAACAGGCGGACCAATCTGGTGAGGATGACACAGGCACAGTTGTGGAGGTAGCCCCAATGATATGTTTGGATGATATCATGAATGCTGTCTAGCAGGGCCACCATAATATCTGCCCAAGCCATGTTCCGTTCGGCTATGACAGATATGTTCATGATTTTAGCTCTCAGAGCTACCAACTCTCCATCTGTCCTCTGTCGGACCCTATGCTGTGGACTGCCTGCAGACATGGTTCTGCAAAAGAAACCAACAAGATTTGCCAATAATAATCCAAAAGAAATATTCTTGTTAGTTTACATAAACAATCCGGCATTATAACTCCAGTAAAATGGACTTTTCCAAAAATTACAAACATGAAATATCACAATACAGTCCACCGAAATAGATTGTCCAAACACAGCAGATATCACAAATATGCATTTTATAATCTCAATAACATTCCCAAAATAATCAATATTCTAACAGTTTAAAAAAAAAACAGAAAAGAATAAAGTTAACTAGGAAAAGTACCTAGAATGAGGAGAGTAATGCACAAAAGGACAAAAGAGGGTGAGATAATGCAAAAATCTCGAGAAATCACTCACTAGAAACCAAAAGAGGAAGGGACATTGAGTGGGGTAGCTAAAAAATGCGGCGGCCAGGGTTTTTAAAACCAGTGGGGTCGTTGTCCAGACGGCTCATTAACTCGTCCGGACGCGTGTTGCCTCGTAAACATGTGACAGGCTGAGCGCGTCCGGACGTGTAACCTTACCGTCTGGCTGTATGAGCCACGCGCGTCTGGACGTGTAACATAACCGTCTGGCTGACCCACACCCATTCGGATGCAAAGAGAGGCCGTCCGGACGCTTCACACTGAAAAGATAGAAACTGAGGAAAAATATGTAGAAATTATTTTTCCTAAATTTAGCTTCAGAACACGCATGTATAATCAACTGATAAAGCAATCAGATAGCATCTCAAAACTATGCAAAGATATAAGCAAGAGTTCAGAGTTTAATCAGCACAAATATTTTCCTGTGGACAGAAAATTTAAATAGCTTACTTAACTCATGCAATACGTGTGTGTGTGAAGACTTTTCCCAAAGGGTATGACTTTCACTGATATGACAAAAAGCAACCAGATTTCCTAGACAAGAGAGAAAATCAGTGAAAGAGTAGTCAAAAGTCAAACCTTATAAATTACTATGGCCTAGCCACCCTTATCTGATACACTCCCCCTAAGATGCAGCACCTAATTGTTTTACTTGTACCATGAAGGATATGGTAAAAATTTTACTTGCACTATGAAGGACAAGGCATATTTCAAATTCAGCATATAAGTAGTGAATATACACATATAGCACATAATTCATAAGAGTAACTGCTTGATTCTTTTGATGCTGCAACGTAGAGAAAACGTCAGAATTTTTAGGTTCTAGGTTCAACTAGCATTTTGGTCAATTTGGCCATCTTATCAAAAACCTCTTCTCTTATTCAGAATTTCCAGAAGCAAAGAGCTAGAGAAGGAAAGATGTACCTTTAGGGGATTCTTGGATAGTGTACATTTTCATCGCATGAGGAAAGAAGCTATCCAAATTTTGCATATACAGGAAGAACTTGGCAGATATAGTCATAAACTCTCAATCATATCTAAGCAAAGTAAATTAATGCAAAAAGAATTGAGATATTAGGTAAAAACACAAGCAATATCTGACATGCCAAGTGAAGGTAAAATTTCCTGCAATTTCTCCCCAAGTTTTTTTTTTTTTTTTTAATTTTATTAAACAAAATGCTATATGGAAATGACATCATATAACATGCGAGGCATGATCAAACCTGTGTAAGCTCAACGTTGCCAATACAGAAAAACATTCGCTCGACCTGCTTTTTCTGTCATCCCCAGATAGTACCTGCAATATTCTCTCAAGAGAAATAGGGGGCAAAATAAAATTGGTTCCTAGATTGCATAGTAAGCACAAAATATAGCAAGTAAAAGTCAAGCAATCAAACCTGATGTCTTAGGATTAGGAACCAAATCCTAGGCATGAGTACCTTCACCAACTAGGTGAGTCTATTCCCCTTCATGGGGTGAATGTCTTTCTTCTTTCTGACCCAAGCCTGCCTTCTTGTGGGTGATTGCTGGCAGGACTTCATCTGTTGACCCATCCACTCCATCATGCTTTGCATCCAAATAGGTGGGTCTTTGTAGTATTGATCATCTTCCACCTTCTGCGACCTCTTAGAATGCTTGGATTTGCCACTGTGATTGGCAGGTACAAATCGCTGCTGAGGCCGCTGATGCTGAGATGCCTGGTGCAGTGGTCCATGAGACCAAGGAGCTTGATATTGAGGAGCCTGATTCCTTGGTGCTTGATAAGGATACTAATACCATGGAGTCTGATGCTGGGTCAAAGGCCTCGTGTCATAATTTCCTTGTCTGGGCGCTTCTTTCTTGACCTTTGCTTTTTGTACTTTAAGAAGGGAGCACTGGGGTTGAACATGCCCACTTAGACCACAGTGATGGCATATAGGAGATCTTCTGATGGAAGGGGGCTTCTGAGTGCTCGGAATATCTCCATTAAGCTTGTCCTTCCCTTTATCTTCAACAGTGGGGGGAGGCTCTGGGACTACAGGCTTAACAAAGATAGTCCTGGAAGTAAAGGGAGTATCAGAGGGAGGAGCTACATATCCGATACCAGTCTTGTCGGTTGGGCTCTTCTGAATTGATAGCATGTGAGTAAGCTTTTCATCAATGACTCTCTCTAATTGGAGCTATGTCTCTAGTAGCTTCTCCTCTAGCACTTGTATTTTGCGCAGCAATGAAATCTTCTCAGTCTGCAAATTGTTCAGAACATGAATGTCCTGCTTGCGACCTTCCCTCAGCTTTTTGAACTCTATATAGAGAGTTTTATAGGCCTCCTTGAGTTCTTCCCCATCATCACTGTGCTATGATTAAGAATCTTCTTCTTCGACATGTGGAGCCACGAAGGCTAGAAATTTCTCTTTCTCAGGACTTCTTCTTCTTCTTCGTACTCATCACTGAGAGTCACATTATAAGCCTTCCCCTTACCTTGCTTGAGATTCCCACAATCGGCCCGGATATGCCCAAACCCTGAGCATTCATAACATCTTTGGCCCCTGGGATCTTTCTTCTCAGCTTCCTCAAGTTCAGCTTCTCTGGGGACCTTCTTTATCTTTTCGGAAAATTTCTTTTTGAACTGCTCATTTCTCATTAATCTTTCGAAGTTCTTCTTCTTGGAAGCTTTCAGAGCAATGGTTTTTAGCTTCTTAACTGGGGGCAAGGACAGTTTATAAGTTTGAAGAGATCCCACCAACTCTTCAATCTTCATTTCCTATAGATCTTTGCTCTCTTTAATTGTGGTTACCTTGATCCTGAAACACTCAGGCAAAGATCTTAGAATTTTATGGATGAGTTTTACATCTGAGACGGTTTTCCCAAGAGTCACCATTTGGTTTCTTAGGTCGTTCATCTTGGAGTAAGACTCTCCAAGTGTCTCATCCTCCAACATCTTAATTTCTTCAAATTTGGAAATCAACATTTGAAGTTTGGCAGATTTAACAAGTTTAGTACCTTCATATGTTGTTTCCAGAATTTGCCACGCTTCTTTAGCGGACTCACTATTTAAAATTCTTGCGAATTCAGATGGTGAGAGTGCTTGACAAAGAGCATGGGGCTTTGTCATTGGAAAGTAGCGCATCTTTCTCAGTGACTAGTTCGAACGTTGTATCAGCTGGCTTAGTCCAACCAGTTTCAACAATACTCCAATAGTCAATGGATTTTAAAAAGAACCGCATACGAGCTTTCCAATAGCCATAGTTCATACCATCAAAGGCAGGAACTGTATTAAGACTTCGAGACATTTTATCAGATAGAAGTCAAAAAAATAACACTCAAGAATTGAATCTAAACAGAGTGTACCAAGCTCTGATACCAAATGAAAAATTTAAATTGACTTCTAAAATAAACAAGTGTGTGTGTGCACAAAGTGTTAACAAAATGATATCAATGCGAAATTTAAAAGACACAAGAATTTTTGTTAAGGAAGTGGAAACTCAATATGAGAAAAATCACTTTGGGGCGGCCAAACCCAGGATATCCACTATTCAGAAGACAAGACTAGTTACAAAGTAGTAGCACTCACATACCCCTGATGCAGTGGTCGTACCTTGCAATATAACGTGTAGCCTAACATGAACGCCTCCCAACCAGGTCTCCTACCTGAAGGGGTGTTCAATGGAATCATTTACCATATGGCCAACCCCTAAAATAGACTTCAGATCAGCGCAGCAACATCACACACAACAATGGCTTCAGAGAGACTAACTCAGTATAATATCTTTACAATATAACTCTCTAAGCACTAAGGAATTCAATACCAAATTCTTGTTGTTCTCAAGCCTAGGGACCTTTATTTATAGGCTGCAGGTTCAAATGAGCATCTGGCTTGATAAAACCTAGGCCCCGTTCCAGACGGTAGTCATAGGGCGTCCGAATGGACAACTGTGCGATTGGCTTTCCAAAATTTTGCTGAAATTCTTTCCTGATTTGAGCCACGTCCAGACGGTGGTGCCTTGTCGTCCGGACAGTCGCACCTTCGCTACACGCAATTTCCATATCTGATGCTCGTGCACCCGGACCATGAAGACTGGCGTCTGGACGTCTGGATTTTGAATCCGATACTTGCCTTATGGATGAGCGCGTCCGGACGGGAATCCACGTCGTCCGGACGGTTGTAACGATTTTCCCATATTTGTGTTTTGGAAGGAAATCCCATAGCTGGTCGAACACTGAGTGGCGTCCAGACGTGCTGCTTAAACGTCTGGACGGATGCAAGCTAGAGCAGTTCGAAGCCTCTCGACATAGAGCAAGGTCTGGACGGAAAGTTCTCGTTGTCCGGACGGATGATGCTTTGGACAGTTGGGCGTCTAAACTGTATATTACGTCGTCTGGAGGGCTGCAAGGGATGCGATTTTTCTGACTTGTAAACTGTGCAAAATCTTCTGGAAGCACTCTGAATAATGGAATCTGTTAGTTTTTGTGTTGGCTGCATTCTGTTGGACAAAATCACTTCTATGTAATGTTGCTGCTTTCACAGGGATGCTGCTTTATCCAGAGTCTACTCTTCAGCTATGTTCTTCGAGAGGATTCTGTGAAATTTTCAAGGATTTATTTCGGTTCCCTGTTAGCCGTCTGGACAACGTGGTATTCCGTCCGGACGCTCATCAGTCAGCAACATCCGTCCAGACGATGAGATCTTTCCATCCGGACACCCATCAGTGTCTAGATGCTTCAAAAAGTTCAAGGTTTCATCCGTCCGGACGTAATGGCAAATCGTCCGGATGCTCTTCAGAGTTTGAGAAGACCCTAGTGTTCCAGCGCATCCGTCCGGACAACGTGGCTATACCGTCCGGATGCCATTCAGTGTTTGACAAGCATTAGGGTTTCTGACTCAAGACATAGTTATGGGAAGAAGGCTGCTACCGTCCGGACGATGTACTCTATAAGGCAAGACGTGCATACAAAGTTCAACCGTTCGGACGGCAGTCTTCATGGTTTGGATGATCAAGCTTCATATATGGAAATTGCGTGCACCAGTTCAACCGTCCGGACGTCAGCCTTCAAGGTCCGAACGCTCCAAGCCTTATTATGGTAATTTCGTGCAGCCGAAGTGCAACCATCAGGACGCTAGGGCAACACCGTCCGGACGCGGCCTTGTTATGGAAGCTTCCAGTGCTACTTTGGAAAGACGGTTGCAGTTTATTGTCCGGACGCTCGGTCAAGCCGTCCGGACTCCCTCCGGTATTTTGATCATAACGTTTTACTCAAATATCGGATTGGGACGAAATCGGCGTCGTTGGAAAGCTGACAAAAAATGATGTCAACTGACCATCCGGACGGCCACTAGAAGAGTCCGGACGGAAAGATTTTCCCATCCGGACGGCCCTGCAGAAAATTCTAGAATACTTTTCGGACAAGAAAAACTTGGCCCGTCCGGACGGCACCAAGTCTCCCGTCCAGACGCGCGTGTCTCAGACTCCATTTTTGACTCAAAATAGGGTTTCCTAAGCCTATTAATAAGAGGCTCTAGGCATGCTTTCAACATAGAATTCGGTGGTGAATTCTCCACAGCTTAGAGAGGGTGTTTAGGGAGATATTGAAGATCTGCTAGCTCATTAGCTTTGCTAGTGTGTGATTTGATCAGCTGTGAAGTCTATCTTAGGGGTTGGCCCTAAGGTAAATAATTCCATTGAAGACCCCTTTAGGTAGGAGACCTGGTTGAGAGGCGCTCGTGTTGGGTTACACGTTAGAGAGCAAGGTACGACCACTCATCAGGGGTATGTGAGTGTTACTACTTTGTATCTAGTCTTGTCTTCTGAATAGTGGATATCTTGGGTTTGGCTACCCCGGAGTGGTTTTTCTCTTAATTGAATTTCCATTTCGTCAACAAAATATTTGTCTCCTTTAATTTCGAATTTAATATTTTGTTGCACACTGTTCACACACACTTGTTAAAATTAGAAGTCCATTTAATTTTTCAAAATCCCTATTAAACAGCATCATTACAAAGAAGTGATTTTGTCCAACAGAATGTGGCCAATTACAAACTAAGAAAAAATATCCAAACAAGCAGTGTCTACTATCATAGGATTAATAATAATAGAATCTAATTCAGAATCAGAAGCATGTGAAGTAGAAGCACTCAAATCATCAACAATTAAATCAGGCTTGTTTGAAATATCTGAATGAATCCAAAACATGTTCTTTAAATTATCACTAGGGAATTTTTTTCAAGAGATCTTCATATTCTTTTAATTTATTCTCAAGTGTATCAATAATGTCAAATAGCATGGTATTCTCAGATTTCAAAGAGTCAATCGAAACATGTGATTCGGACAATTTAATAATTAAAGACTCTTTTTCTTGCTTAACCTTTTTGAGCTGTTTATTGGAGTTTTTAGAAGTTTTACTCAATTTATAAAAAACCTTAGAGAACTCAATATCAGAATTCTCTTTAGATAACTAAGAAAAATTCATGATAAAAGGTATTAACAAAAAAAATAGAAGTCACAAGAAGATAAGGATCACACTCAGGAAATAAATCCTTTAAACGGAGTGTACCTACTCTGATACCAATTGAAAAATAAGGATGATGACTTCTAATTAACTGTGTGTGTGTGTGTGTGAACAGTGTGCAACAAAATATTAAATGCAGAATTTAAAGGAGACAAATATTTTGTTGACGAAGTGAAAACTCAATTAAGAGAAAAATCACTCCGGGGCAGCCAAACCCAAGATATCCACTATTCAGAAGACAAAGCTAGTTACAAAGCAGTAGCACTCACATACCCCTGATGCAGTGGTCGTACCTTGAACTCTAACATGTAACCCAACACGAACGCCTCCCAACTAGGTCTCCTACATGAAGGGGTCGTCAATGGAATCATTTACCTTAGGGCTCCTTCCTAAGATAGACTTCCTAGCTGATCAAATCACACACTGGAAACAGCTAGAGAGCTAGCAGATCTTTAAATGTCCCTAAACACCATCTCTAAGCTATAGAGAATTCAATACCGAATTCTGTAAATTGTACATGCCTAGAGGCCTCTATTTATAGGCTACAAAAAACCTAAATTGACTTTGATTTAGTTTTCTCTAAGCAGCGTCCAGACGGTAGCTGAGGGCGTCCGGAAGGACAACTGTGCAACCAACTTTCCAAAATCGCTGAAATTCTTTTCTGAATAGAGTCGCGTCCGGACGGTGTTGCCCTAGCATCTAAACGGTTACACTTCTACTACACGCAATTCCATATTAAGGCCTGAGCATCCGAACAGTGTAGAATGACGTCCGGACGGTTGAACGTCTTCTGTACGACTTGCCCTATCAAGGATAGCATCAGGGCAGAATAACCACGTCGTTCGGACAGTTACAGTTATCTTCCCATATCTGTGTTTGGGATTGAAACCTTATTACTTGTCGAACACTGAAAGGCGTTCGGACTGTATAGCCACGTTGTCCGGACGGATTCACTAATGCACTTGAATGATGGATTCTTCTAGAACTCTGAAGAGTGTCCGGACGTGTTGCCATGACGTTCGGATGGATGTTGCTGATTGATGAGCGTCCAGATGTTATACTGGGTCGTTCGGACGAAAACTTGGGATCCAACTTCTCTGAGTTGGAATCTGCACAGAATCTTCCTTGAACACTTGAAATAGCCTTCTTGAAGCTTGTGACACTGATCTTGTCAAAATAAAGCTCTTTACATCTTTAGAGAAATAAACTCTAATTATTGTGAAGATTCTGAAATATCTGGCATGCCCCCTGAAAACAGCAGCATTACATAATAGTAATTTTGTCAAACAGAATGCAGCCAACACAAAACTAACAATAACAAATTACAAATTTCTAAAAACGCGGAGCATAACTTCTCAAAGAACTCATTTACTCAAACAAATCCCCGGATAATAGATTACAGATTTCTAACAAAGCAGAGCATATATTTTTAAACAACTAAGTTATTCAAACAAAGGCCAGCATATAGATTACAAATTTCTAACAAAGCAAAGCATATATTTTTAAACAAACATATTTACTCAAACAAATCCCTTTCTAACAAAGCAAAGCATATATTTTTAAACAATACAGTTACTCAAACAAAGCCCTGCATAACAGATTATAGCCTTTTAACAAACCTCTGGCTGGATATTGTTCTAATTTCTAATAAGGTTTGTATCTTGCAGACTTGAAAACTAATCCATGATTCTGTCACCTGAAATGTGAAACAAATCCAAACATTAACAAATGTTTTGATAAGTAAATAAAACTAAAAAATAAAATGTAAAAAAGAAACTCCATTGAGACCAGGATTACATACCTAAGAGGGCCAAGATCTATACTTGTAGACGTAGATGTAGTTAGCTTCAGCCTTAAAGTACTGGAAACTCAAATCACAAACCTAGGGTGCAAGAATGAACAAGCATGAAAACACAAAAAGCAGATACATGAAATGTGTGGATTAGAGAAAGAAAAAACAACAAAAAAACAATATAAAACACTCAAAGGTAGAGAATCTAGTAGTGGTAGCACATCCATCACCAGAAATTGTAAAAAAGGGTCTGGAAAAAGGTCCAGACGGTTTTTTCTGGACGGTTTGAAACCGTCCAAAAAAATGGGTCGCTAATCCAGGTTATGGAAGGTTTGAGCGAAACTGTCCGCAATTCCAGACGGTTTGGCAAAAACCGTACATAATTTGTTTTTTTTTTTTTTTAAAAAAAATAATTCTTATTTTTATTATTATTTTTTAATATAATAATTAGTATTATTATTTTTGTCCAGTGGCCAAAGCTTCTACCTTCTACCAGAGTTGCCGGCGACCAAGTTGTGCGTCGTGATCCAAAACCATAGATAGAAGATTACACAAATAGAAAGTCACCGCACTCACAAGGACAAGGCAAACAACTCCCCCAACCCACCCTTGAAAGGCCATCGCATAAGGAAGGCTCAGAAGCACCGGCACTGCAATAGATGTCGTCAAATGGTACCCACAGTGCAGCCATGACCCTAATCACAATCCAAACCCAAAACAAACACAAAATGTAAACCAAACCTAAGAATTTCACTTACCAAAAAAAAAAAACAAAGATCTGTCTGGTGGTTTGGAAGAGAGTGGTGACGAGGAGGCCAGAGGGGGGAGAGAAAGAGAGAGGAAGAGAGAACCGGCCAGAAATCCACATATTCCAGCCGGATCTCTTTTTGTATTCCGGCTAGAGATCTGGCTGAGCGTGGGTTTCGGCCGAATCCGGCCAGATCTATCAAACCCACCCACACACATCGATGTAGGTTTGACAGTTTCGGCTGGATCTGTCAAACCCACGCACGTACATCGGCGTAGGTTTGACAGATCATTTCCAGATGGTTTTATTAAAACCGTTTGTAAATTTACAGATGGATTTATAAAATCGACAGTAAAACTATAATTCTAGACAGTTTTCAAAACGGTCTAGAAAAGAACGGTCAAGAAAATGTGATTTTTTTTTTGTAGTGGGTGAGGTTTGGTAGCCTTTGGACTGATCGGGATTGAGAGGATGGGATGGCAGATGGATCATCGCCTTGTACCCTTTTCTGGTTTGAACTCGACGATATTGAAGAACAAAAATGAAATGGAACAAAATGGAAATCTGGAACGGCATATTTGCCATTGGATTTTCTCTTTGATCGTTCATCAACGGTGGATGGAGAAACTTGATGAATGGGTCGTTGAAAAAATTGAATGAGAGCATTCAATTTTCTTCTAATCTGCCATTAATGCTTGCCAATTGAATTGAGTGATGGTAGGGTTTTTTAATATCCATTTTGTTAGTATTTTATATTGGCAACATTCTGGTTGACAAAAACACTTTATGTAATGGTTACAAATTATCAGGATGATCAATTCTTATTCAGAGTCTTCATGTATTTGGACAGTGTTCATTTCAAAGCATGTGACTGACCACAAGCTTCTAGAAGATGTCCATGAAGATTCCTTACAAATTCCAAGCCAAATCAACCGGTTCATGTGCAACCGTCCGGACGAGCCTTTGAAGGCGTCTGGACACCTCGCAGTGTCCAGCATATTATGTTGAAGACGTCCGGACGCTAGGTCAATCAGTATTCAACACGGAGTTGAATTTCAGAAGTTGACACTGTTAGGGAGTCTCTGCAAGCCGTCCGGACGACGTGGCAACACGTCCGGACGTTGTCCAGCATTTCAGAATATTCCAGTGTTCCATTCGAACGTAGAAAGGAGTTATAGCGAAGACCGTCCGGACGCTCGGCCAAGCCGTCCAGACGTGGACCTGATAAGGATAGAATTGCTCTGTTTCTGAAAGGATATCGTAGAAGACCGCCCGAACATGGCTAACTTCTGTCCGGATGCTCAACAACCAGAGCCCGAATCTTAGCAGTTTTAGGTTTCTTGTAAGCCTATAAATAGAGGGCCCTAGGCTTGTAAATTGTACAGAATTTGGTATTGAATTCTCTTAGCTTTGAGAGGGTGTTTAGGGAGAATCGAAGATTAGCTAGCTCTCAAGCCATTGCTGGTGTGTACTCAACAGTTCGTGTGAAGTCTATCTTAGGGATCGGCCCTAAGGTAAAGGAATCCATTGAAGACCCCTTCAAGTAGGTGACTTGGTTGGGAAGCGTTCACGATGGGATTCGAGTTAGAGTTAAAGGTATGACTACTGCATAAGGGTATGTGAGTACGAGTGTCTTGTAACTAGCTTTGTTTTTTGATAGTGGATTTCCTGGGTTTGGCTGCCCCATAATGGTTTTTTTTTCTCTTCACAAAGTTTTCACTTCGTAACAAATATCTTGTCTTATTTAAATTCTGCATTTAAGATATTTTGTTGCACACAAACACACACACTTGGTTAATTTAGAAGACAATATTTAATTTTCACATTGAAGGCATTTTCTCCATTTATCACCGTTCGATTGGTTTTTTTGGTAAAACCAATTCATTTGAACGGCTTAGATCAAGCCTTGGTGATCTAAATTGATCAGAAAATTTAATGGGGCTATCAGCAAGAGGCTTTCCAGAGATGAACCCTAGGTTAAAAAAAAATGATCCCCAGCGTGCATGACGGTGCACTATGGCTGGAACTGGTGCCATCTATTCATTGAAAATCATCATGACCGTTGATTATGATTACTTTTTTTTTTGAATCTCAAATCGGGTTAGTTAAGAACCCAACTCATATGGACATGCGAAACACCGAATTAAGGCCACCTTAGTCATGTGCTCTAGCTGTCATCCATCTTCAAATCCAACGGTTAGAATTTGTTCGACTTTTAATCAGACGGCTACGGGCATTACATTTTGAATTCTCGGGAAACGTGCTAGCCCACTTTATTTTCAGGGAAAAAAAAAATTTCCCTTCACGTTTTTTGGGGTTCTAGACTGTTTCTCTCTTCATTGTTTTTTTTTTTAATAATAATAATAATAATAATTCTCTTCGATTTTTAAGTCATCCAATGTCTAATAAATTATTGAAATTAATTAAAACAAAAAAAAAAAACTTAACAAAGTGTCAAAGACAAGTCTAATAAATTAATAATATTAAAAAAAATATTCATTTTCATAAGATAAGTTATAACTTATAAGTGTATTCTTTTGTTAATAAATTTTTTTAAAATACCATATTACCTACATATGATGTAGTATTAATATATAAGTTAATTTAAGGAGACTTGTAACGATCCACCCCCAATAACACAATATTGTCCGCTTTTGGCTCCCCATATCAGACTTCCCAGGAGGTCACCCATCCTGGGATTGCTCTCGCAGCGGCTCGCTTAACTGCGGAGTTCTGATAGGTTCATGACCATCACGGCTTTAAAACGCGTTGTGTCATAAATGATGCATTTATACATATAAGCACATCCTCATTCCCAGGCGATGTGGGACGTCACAAGACTAGTCTAATTTGTCTAAGTGTTACTTAAAAAAAAATTGTCTAAATGTTTAATAAATTATTTGTTATTAATAAAATTAAAAACAAAAGAACAAACAACTTAAGTACTTAACAAAGGCCAGTCTAATGAATTAATAATGTTAAAAAATAAAATTCATTTTCATAAGATAAGTTATAATTTATGAGTTATAAGTGTAGTTTTTTTGTATAATAGTATCAATGTATTAGTATATAATTTAATTTAATTATGAATTTATGATATTATTTAATTTGTAATTATAAACAAACACATTACACATTGTTAATTATAATTTATAATACTATTAAGTCTATTATACATTTATACTATTAACTTAAATTGGAATTACATAAATCACATTGTTACGTATCTAGTAATAATGTGTATATGATACATTCTTAATGATATACTGTCAATCTGTCATACTGATATGATCTATAATTCATATGAATATATGATCATCATCTCTCCTATCCGAAGTTGTAGTTCTAAGGATAATCAACTCAGAAGTTGTAAGTAAGAGTTTAAGGAGATTGAAAGGCATGATGTCAAATATCGGAAATATTTGAACATGAAGCAAAAGAATAAGAAACTTGATGATAAACTTGAAAATGTGAGGAAGTCAACTTCTTGCTTTCCATTTCAGCCTTTCATCAAAGATCATTGAGACATTGAGTTATAAAAGGAGTGCTCGCACTCCACAGACCTGATTCCAAAACTTGAGGAAAATATTCCAAAACTGCAAAAGTTATTGCTGGATGAGGAGAAAGTCTTAGAGGAAATTAAAGATAATTGATTTAAAGATAGTCAACTTAGAAGTTGTAAGGAAGAGTTTAAGGAGATAGAAAGGAAGGATGTCAAATATCGGAAAGATTTGAAGCACATGAAGCAAAAGATCAAGAAACTTGATGACAAACTCGAAAAGGTGATGAAGATAATATATGAACTGAGTGAATGAGTGATTATGTAATACTAAGTTAATTACATTATAAATTCTAATGTTAAATAACTTAAATCCCAATATATTTGATTACTTATGAGTTATGAGTTATGAATTATGATAATATTAAATTTGTGAATTGTGATTTTAAATAATCACATTGTTGATTATAGTACTATTATCCGAACAGCATAATTTGATAAATTTATCATTATTCATTACATAAATCACATCGTTACTTATGTAGGTTATGTAACGTATGTAATGATAATAAGTATATGTAGATCATATGCTTATATAGTTATAGTTGTATTCATATGATAATAATCAAATGATATGATCTATATATGATATATCATATAATTAATAAATTGTTATATCCAAATTGTTAATTCGAATTTTCGAAATTTCGAGCCCTAAACGAGTTGGGCAAGCGGGTCGAGTTGGGTCAAGTGTTATTCGAGTCAAAAATTTCGAGCCATAAACAAGCCTGGCGGGCGAGTCGACCTGGTTGGGTCTTAAACGAGCCAAGCTCTTGGGGCCTTGTACGAGCTGGGCGGGTCAAGCTCTAAACGGGTAGAGCTCACGAGCCCTCGGTCGAGTTATGTCGGGCGAGTCAGGAATGTATCACTAACTAAACGAGTGTGTTTCAATAGTAACGAGCGGGTTTGAACAGTGCTGAGCTCGAGTTCGGATCGGGCTAAACTGGGCGGGTACCAAGCGGGACCTCGAGCCCGACCAGCTCACTTATAGCCCTAGCCAAGTTAGTGGGGGACAAAAGAGAAACTCCAACCAAATATTAGGGACTTTTGGATCTTAGCAAAAACTCTTGCTTATACGTTATTCTTGAGTCTCCTTCCTTAAGCACATTGTTGACTTAGGCATCGAAGCTATCATCTGCCAGCACACACCGGCAAGCTCTTTTGCTTGTATTTTTCTTCTTTTACAGATTATGTCATCTCAGTGTTTATCAATTGGAAAACTATCCCAAAAATTTGGCGTCATCTGTGGGAACGACTATTTTGATCCAAGACCAAATCCAACATGGTGAACACCAGATCCAGAAGTATCTGTTATAATGGAGAAGAGACTACACACTAGGGGGAGAGGCCGCCTCGCCAAACAGAGGTGCCAAGTGGACCTCCTGTTGATTTGAACTTGTAGTGCCTCAGATTATGTTTAGGGTTAATTGGGTCCTAATTAGAAATTGGACCTTTTTAACTTTTTGCGTTGACCGAATGTTCGCTTCAAACCTAGAATGTTCGATGACGTGTTGTACTGTGTGTCAGAAGGTACATCCTATGCCTTTGGAATGTGTGTTAGATCATACACTGATATGGTATTTTTAAAGCAAAAATATATCAAACTCCCAATAGAAATAACCCTTATAGGATAAGATTATAGAGAGGGTGTCAAACCTCAAGGACTGCAAGGGTGTTGTTATTAAGTTTATGAAGATTAAAAATAACTAAAAAAAAGATTTGTCGATTTTGTTTTTGACTAAAGTGCATAAAAAAAAACATTAAAGATAATTGAAATATAAGAGAGAGAGAGAGAGAGAGAGAGAGAGAGAGAGAGAGTAGAGTATTGACTTTACCGCTATCCGCACATCAATGGTTAATCATATTTAATCAGAGAAATTTATTCTATGCATGTTATAAACAAACAAGAAATTACCTTATTAAAGAACAAGTATAATTCATCTTTGGTTGGCACGGAGCGTCCACTTAACCACTAAGATGCGATATGATCTGTCTTCCCTAGGCATAACCGATCTAATTCTTTTGATCATATGTAAGTTAAATTCGTTATATAATCATCATTCTCATAATCATAGAGAATAAGAATGATTTAAGTTCAATAAAGGTAAAAACTTTTCTAAGACAAGAGAAGAATTTCACCAATATTGATTTTGATTTTAAGAACAATTGCATTAAAATATGAACAATATCAAATTGTAGCAATTCTCATAATTATACAACCAACATGCATAAACTGAAAAACTCTAAATTAAGATACAATCAAACTATTGTATTTGGATAGAGCTACATCAATACCCTACGAAGGGTTTTAGCTCCCATGACGCTGCTGTGATTGCCTCCTTCTATGATTACTCATCTTTAGCTTTTCAAGCCTTCAAGAAGTATTTTACTGAATTTGCTCTAGGTAGCAGTGTGTCTTTCTTCAATGTTTAGAGGTCTATTTATAGGGATTAGGAGAGGCTTAGAAGCCCTAGGAATCCTAGAAAAATCGTAAATAAGTCTCTTAGTCCGAGTAGAATAAGAACAACTCTTTTCATTTTCTGAAATTTCAATCTAAGTTGAAAAAGGACTCCTGCCGTGTACTGTACGCCCGCATGCACTTGAGCTTAGGAGTGATGCGCTCGAGCGCCTTTGCGCTCAAACCTTGCTGGTGGGGTGCTTGAGCGCTAGTGCGCTTGAGCCTTTCTACTGGTTTTCTCGATCCTAGGGCCTTCAACATGCTTCCAAAGTGTCATTTTAAGCCCAATTTCCATGGAATTATTGCATCTATCATATAAAGCCCTGAAACAAAATTAAACAAACAACAACGCTAAAGAATGAACATATGAGAGTTAAGGGGCTCGAATGTGAAACATTCGGCGCTTATCACATCCTCAAACTTACATCTTGCTAGTCCCTTAGAAATACAAAATAGAAAATAAACTGAAAAACAACAAGATAAATCATTCTTTCGTGGGATGTACGATTTCATTTAGTGTATGCAACAAGCCTTTTAAACCCCTAGGACTCCCTAGAGGACGAGTGAAGTCTCATGAGGGTTTGCTAAAAATGATACTCACAAACATTATGCAAATCATGTTATCTATAAGATTGAAGTGTCATAAAAATAATGATTCTCATTCATTAGCAAGCTTAACAAAACAAACTCCATCTTTACAATTTTTTAAAAATTAAGCTACTAACATGGCTTTATTAGATATCACAAGATTCAACTAGTGTAAAGTGAACTTAACACATAGTCATGAGGTTTCAAAAACTAATCTCAATCATGAATTGTTCAATACTCAAAATTTACTGGACTCCTCATTGGATAAAACAATCAAGACATATTTTCTTCTCTCTCTCTCTCTCTTTTTATTTTATTTTTTAATTTTTTTTTATATGCGTGCATGCTATGTAGTGCTTAGCTCCCTTAAGCTTTCTAATTGACCCATGTATCTAATTTTAAGCCAATGACTCCCAAACCAGATGGTTTAAGGGCATTAGATGTAAAGACATCTCAAAGGGCTTACTAACTAGAGTTAAAAAGGTTACGAAGCCAAACTAGCCATACTATTAATCGAAGAAAACTTCCAACCTTTTGACGTGAATACTAAATGCTTAATGAGGCAAGAGGTCCGATTACTCAGTGAAAAGCTCAAAGTAATTAATATTATTATTATTATTATTATATATGCCAAGGTTATTCCTCCAATAAGTTGTTCAACTGTGTCCAAGATATTTATAATAAACATAACTGATTTCAGATTTCATACCCCTCAGACTACGTGTTAGTGTGTTTGTGAGAATTAAATTGAAACATGTAATATTTCATGCTACCAAAGAAAGTAACAAAACTTGAAATTCCCTAGTCAAGTGATCATGTGTTCATCATGTTAAGCTCACCAATGAAATAGAAATCAAAATTAAAGTTCAACCAAATTCTTAGAAATAACATGATTAGGCATTCACAATATGTATAATAGGATAGCAGAATGTTTTTTCTACCTCCAAACTTAAACGATACATTGTCTCTAATGTATAGATAGAGATACAATACCGGGTGAAAAGGAAAAGGTGGGGCGAAAGTCATCCCCCAAACTTTGACGCAAAAATGCATGTCTTGAAAAACAAAGCACAACTCCAGCTATGTAATAAGAATAAGCATCATAAAATACAATAGGAGAAGTGTTAGTAAGAAAAACTAAAAATAATAAAATAAACAAAAACTAAAACGAAATAAAGTGGGTTGCCTCTCATAAGTGCTAAGTTTAATGTCTTTAGTCAAACAAGCTAGATAAACAAAAATAGTGAAAGGGTGAGAAAGACTCCTCTAGTACAAGTAGATGGGATCCGTCAAGTGGATGGAAACGACATCTCCATTCTGTACAATGCCCTCTATGTAGGGCTGCAATCGTTGCCCCTTGTAACTCTGTTGTTTATCTTCTTGGACCATTGTGAGAGAGTGTTACCTGGAAGCAGTAGTTGAGACATTCTTTGTATGGCCAGTGGAGGAACATCGAGTCTAGTAGTAGTGTGAAGCTATGAATTTGCTTGGCCTGTGCTTTGCCCTGTATCACAATTATTCACCCTGATGTGTGTCATACCGGCCTCAAAGGGATCTTTAGTCTAAATGCAAGGAGGGGCTCTGCAACCAAGTCCTCTATGGAGTCTAGAAATAGCCACTCAACTTTATCCAGTTGTTGCTGGAAGGTATGGAAGATGTTCAATTTTACCTTTAGATTCTCAAACTTGATCTTCATAATTCCGGTCCTACAGTTTATGTTTGCATTAACCGTAGCTAAGAAAGGATGACCGAGGATTATCAAACTTTGTGTTTGTGAGTTGAAAGCACCTCTACTTGTTCATAGAAGGTCCAGGATTTCTCGAAAATCCTACCATATTTATCTTTCTTGTTAGTTTCCATCATACGTTACGTACGCAATGTTATGTATAGTCATTGTTAAGTATTGGGCCTGTTAGTATCTTATTATTATTAGTAGTTGTTATCTCCTTTGTTGCTTTAGTTATAGCTGGCTGCATGTTTAGTATTTGTATTTGGGTAGGACTCTTAGTGTCAACAATGAACATTAGTAGGAATAGATTTAATTATCTTAGTAGTTGAGTTATGACTTATCCATAAACTTGCAGCAGCATCCAAAATTTCATGCAATGAAGCTACCTAGGAAACGCTTGAAGAACTTCACTTATGTTTCCAATTTTACTTTTGAGGACAAGGGCAATTTCAAGAGGTGGAGAATGTTACGTGCAATGCAGTATTGTTAGTAGTACAATAGTGTTATTCTATTAGGTCACTATGTTATTGGGTTTATTTGTTTTTGTTATAAGACTAGTTGGTCACATGTTAGTGAATGGCTCTCCTGTTTATCTCGTTTATGTTGTTATTTGGGTTGGATTAGATTTATCTCTTTCAGGAGTCTTGTAGACAACATGTTAGATTGTTGAGTCGTGAGTTATATGGAAGTCCTATTTCATGTGAGACTTTTATTCTATTCTTTTAAATACCGCTTTGTTGTTAAACAAAAGAAATCAATAAAGTAAATTATTAAACCTTGTGTTTGTGAGTTGATGGCACCTCTAATTGCTCATAGCTAGGAGGTCAAGGATTCTTCGAAAATCCTACCATATCCATCTTTCTTGTTAGTTTCCATTCTATGTATGCATGTAACATTTTACCTTACCTATAAATAATAATAATAAAAAAAAAATAGAAAGAAAAACAAGTATCCAATATATGATACTTTTGCATCATTAAAGCTGACTTTTTAGTTTTGCATCAATATATATATATTCTTTGTGAAAAGAAAATCTAAGCCATGAGCGTAGGCCATACTGGGTGTATAGTACTGATATATAAAGGTATGAATTTTGCACAATTTTCACTATTTATAGAACATATGATCCTGATCCTTATTCCATTGATATCTCTCGTTATTTTGATGTGAATATTGGGATTTAACTTGTGGGAGAGTTATTATTGTACGTGCAGCTAGATGTCATCCCTTGATAATATATATATATATATAAAGAGTAAAAACTTCGAAACTTTATCTTTTGGGTCAAATCCGTTTTCCTACTTTTGAGCACTCTGGGGGTGGAATTCATGATCATAATGATACTTGCATATTTTAAAAATGGACATATATAGTATTTTGATCAGAAAATATAGTAGCTTATGGACTCTTCTTTTGATAGGATAGCGGTAGCGCTGCGTGCTTTCCAAAAAGTGAGAATGTGAAACTGCTATGTTGGAGTTGAAGATGGCTTTTCGTTCCAAGATCTCATGCTTTTTGGAGGTGAAAATGGGGGGACAATTTCATTATAGCACCTTTCACAGAGATTCAGCAGTTGTGGGGACTCTCTTTCAATCCTTTCTTTGATTACTACTACAGTGCTATATATTGGGAGGATGAAATAGCCTTTTGCTAATGTTCGTATCCTATGCACACTTTCTACTTTACGACTCACGCTGATACGAAAGCTTAATAGTGACGCACGTTAACATTCTTCAACAGCGATTTTGACATTGACCCTCTCCTTTCTGTGTTCCTAATTATTAGCACGACAGTTTTGCATGTAATTACAAACTCGATACAATTAATTAATATGCATGTTACGTTGAAGATTGCTTATCTACAATGATGGTGTTTGTGAAATATTTGAGTTCCTTTGCAATAATATTCTTCTCTACTTTTCATGTTGAACTTCTGATCTCTTCATGAATGTTCGTTGATATATTATATATATAAATGGATCAACAGGCTGAACCGAGTATATTTATGTGATTGCATGCATACCACACAAACTTATAATATCAATCCACATTCTTTTTCACTTTTAATGGTAAGACGGAAAAATTTAATATCAACCCACATGGGAAAAATTATAACAAATAATATGCTGGCATACATACTCATTTTCATATACAAGATTGATTTAAATCATTTACCTCCTCTAGCTTGAACATTTCATACACATTTATGCTTATGTGGTCAAAACAGCTGGTGTAGCTTTGGGTGGAAATTTCACCTAATTATCATGGAATTAATTGCCAAATGATGCTCAATAAATGTTTTCAACAAAACAATATGGAAGTATTGTTTAGGTCCTATGGTCATTGCTTATAAACCATTTCATATGCCAAGAATTTGTATGCTGAGGTCTTTTCTTCTCTTTGACGGAACCTAATCAATGTTCGGCAGTGCTTCCACATCAACAACCTTCTTAATTTCGATGGTTGTTACAATTTTTTAATTCGAGAAAAGTTGAAGGACGTTTTGAAGTTTGTGTTCCTCTCTGTGCTCCTTAGCTTACCTAGCTTTGCTGCTTTTTGCAAATCTTACAGAGGATCGGATCGTTTATGGCTCATTTGAGATTATTTATGGACACATTTCCTATTTTTTGTTGTTATTTTCAGTATTGCTTCTTTGTTTGGGTATGTTGTTGGGAAATCTACCCCCTCTTGGTTTGATGATCTCATGCAACCCCTTTTCCCCAAATTGATTAGAAAGAGAGGAAAAATAAAAATAAAAAACTTCAAGACCATGCGACTCACTACTCAGTGTCCAATTCCTTAATTGTTTAATATAGACCAATTCAAAAAGCCTCAAAGAAACTTCAATTCAACCATGTACTATAGAAAACTTTCTTCAGGAAAACGTGCATGATCACTTTTTTACTTTCAAAGCCTATAATTTTCCAATAGCTTCATCAACAATTAGGAAGTTTCGTTTTCTTTTCCTTAATTAGCATTAGTTAAGACCGGAAAAAAGAAGTTTATTAAAATGATTAGGTTCAGTAATTAATTATCTTACTTCACTCCTGTCTATCCATTCTGGACCCCCAACTAGATCAAGATCGATTTCAAAATCAAATACTCTCTACGCGCGGTAATGAAGTGAATCGATCAATGAAGCCCTACATGCATTAATTCACTCTGAAATTAAATGATCCACGTCCTTTTCTAAGATCAAACAGCCATGCTAGAAATCCTTTACATAACTGTCATAAGTACTTCAATTCAACCTTATATTATAGAAAACATCTTTAGGAAACTCACTTTTCTCCAACAACTGGGAATTATTTCCCCGGCCAGCATTACGTGTTAAGAACAAAAAAAGAAAGAAAAAAAAAAGGATTTCTTTTTTTAATAAAAAAAAGTAATTAGGTTGAGTAATTATCTTAGTTCCTTCGTATGTAGACATCTGTACCAAAATATATATACTGGACAAGGCTCAGTGCTGAACTGACCCGCCAAGTACTGTAATGCAACAGTCAATTAATAATCATTCCTTCTCACTAAACTGTGTATAATCAATCCAAGTATCGCTTCAAGTTTCACACATCAAGTTAAATGTGCGAATGTATATAAATTGGATATGCGTAATATTGGACCATCATGATTCATATATGAATGATCATTTCTATGACTCAAATAAATGGGATCATCTAAACCTATTTGATTTTAAAACTTTTATTTTTCGTATCAACTAGTTGGAAGCAGCATATAAGCGGAAAACACATGACCAAGTCCTTAGGCATAGAATTAATTAGAAAAAGAAAAGAAAAGAAAAAAGTCTTAATGGCGTACCTAGTTATGTATAATCCGGTAATTGAATATTGACTACTACTTTTTGAAGAAGATTATATATATATACTAGCTAGTTATATATATAGTTGAATCAATTGACATATGAGTTATATGACTATCAAGTTAAATTAAACATGCACAATAAGAAACGATCCAAATAAAGGGAAGTAAGACAAACCATCAAATTAAGAAGAAATTAAAATATATAATAAGGCGAACTAGTTGATTAGCAGGTAGCTACATATATATATATATAGATATATAGCCGGCATTGGTGAGAAATTAATGTCACAACTACGAAAAGGATAAGATCAGGTCTTCCAACATTAGGTTTTCCAAGATGTAAAATTACATTCTAGAGAAAGTATCAACGTACATTAATTAAGAGAAGCCTTGATTTGCAGATGAGTTATGATCAAGAAGAAGTTAAAGCGAATATTGAGTTTGCCACACCACACGTCTGAATTAACTTGAAAATTTGTCTCCCACCACTAGCTACTATATGCAGAAGCTTTACTTCTTTAATTAGTAGGGAGAAACACCCACATTAGCTGAAGCGAAATACCCATCTTTCATCAGGACGTCCTCTCCTTCCTACAAATTAAAGCTCATTAAAAAGAAAAGAGAAACGTTAGGCAATGTTTCACATGCAATGGTATCGATCGGATGAAAGGTGTACTGGGCTCTAAGTACCTGCTGGCGGACGTTTGTCTTCTTCACAGTCTGGTCAGGCATGAGACCAAAGTGAATGTGTGGGAAGTGGGCCCACTGACACAAAGAAAACAAAACGGGTTTGTCAAAGGACCCCACACTGTTGATAAAATTGAAGAAACAACCCTAGCTAATTTGGTAAAGAAGAACTCTTGCAAAAATGACATTACATTCTTGGCAGCGGCGCTGAAGGCTTCTCTGTGGGATATATCGGGATTTACGGACTTGATGCGTTGGATCTCGTCCCTGCAGATTCATTGACGGACCATTCACATTTTGCTTCAAATTTAGCACTTTTATTTTTTTTTTTATAAATGAAATATGTATGCAGAAAAAAAAGTGGAGAGAGAGAGAGCTTGACATCATTACTCACTTGATGAAGCGGTTGTACGCGGAGGGAACTCTCTGTCTCTTCTCCGGAGCTGGATACAACACAGACAAGTTGAGATCTCTTAGCCAACTTTTAATGAATTTTTTATCGCTATTTCTATCTCTGCCTGTACATCTATACATGATCGATCCACTAAAAAAGTTTTAACTAACTATAATTGCGGGGAAGAAAATGGTGCATCGTTCATTCTTTACCATCTATATTTCCGGGGGGATAACACCTGCATGTATCTTGTTGAGCAAAAAAGACCAGAATGGCCTAGTAATCTTTTTATTCTTGTCAGCTACAAGAGTGGAGCTTTAATACCCCACAAGTAAGAATAAAAGGATTTGCTTGGTTTTGCGGATAAGTGCAAACGGTACGATTGGTGTGCAAGTATTATAGCAGTTAGGGTTCATGCTATTCCCAGACTAATTATCATAAAAGAGAAAACATGCAAGAAAAGGCATGAAACATAAAGGATGAATGCTGGAATATTGGGAGGCATAAGAGGGTTTGGCTTCTACTTCATAGAATTTCTACTCATCCACCATACTAGTGATCGAGTAGTGACCAGAAGGCCTCAACACAGTCGAAGTGGGAGAAAAGGCAAATGGTTTCATAGATAAAACATAAATATACATATTTCTTGTTCATGATCTTCTGATTCTGCATAAAGAATTGTATGTTGTAGATGCCAAAGTGCAAAGATTTTGGGCCTAAAATTAATGTGTCTCAAAAAAGAAAAAGGGTGGACAAGGCAGTCTCAAGAAAATTTCCTCAAAGCGAAAACTGGATCTCAAAGAATGAGTTAAAAAGGAAAATATTTAAATATATGCATCTCACGTCTATTTATGACTGGGGGCCGGGGGAGCTCATCGACTCCTCCCCGTGCAGGCATAGTGAATTCACTCGCATTGGTTTGGTTGATCAAGAAGTTTGGGGTCGGATTTGGTATCTCTTCCTGCGACAAAATCATAAACAAACAAGACATATAATTAATAAACTTATAAAAGAAAAAGATGAAGGTAACTAATATAACTGTAGCAAGTAAACCCGTACCAGAAGATTATGGGAAGAAGAGAAGAAAGAGTGACCGAGATGAAACTGATTAGCCGAAGGCAGAAGCAACCCTCGCATGTTCACTGGTAGGAGGTTGGTGCAGTGGCCACATCTTACCGTGACAGTCTTGAACAAACTGGTGCACGGGACACTCACCTAAACCAAACCAAAGATGCACATAAAATATTAAAAAATAAATAAACCCTAGCTAGAGAGGAGAGGATTTAAGTGCAGGAAAGAATATTAAGGGTGAAATGAAATATGATGATATATACCGCGAGGACAGTGTCGCAAATGTTGCAATGGACATAACAGAGCTGCTCGGAGGGAGGAAGGTGGTCCAAAGACAAGGTAGAAGAGGAGGACATCTTTGATTTCCTTTTCTTTTAAAAATTGATTGATGATTGGTCTGCTTGATTGATTGATTGATTGATAGATTGACAGCTTAACCACCAGCACCACCTTGGATCTGCTTTTTCTTGATTATGAATTGCGAAAGAAAGGTCCGAGAGAGAGAGAGAGAGGGTTCCCTCCCTATTTGGTCTAGTAGATAGATATAAGAGGGGAAAGAGGGCAGGGAACACTTGTTTTCCCAGTACTGTTTATTTGTGTTGTTTATGGGGGTGTGATAAATATATGTATGCACATGCGGCCATGCGGGGTCTATCAATATGCATGGATGATGCATGTACCCATGATGATGAGCTGCTGAAGAGATCTAACTTGCGCATGGTGTTAACTATAAGATAATAACATGTGTGGTTGGCATTCCCAATGTGCAAGAGAGGCGGCAGATGTGGGGGAGAGGAGCCAGAAAGGGACGTGTGCATGGGGGTGATATAGCTTTCACACACTCACCTGTTGCTTTCACAAGTTAAAGAGGGTGTTGTCTTGTGGTGTGCTTTCAAAGCCATTCTTTAAATTTACCTCAATTTCCGAACCCAATACCCCATGACTCTTCCAAGTAACTCCCGGACAATAAGCCCCTCCACCTTCCGCCTCCGCCTCCCCCTCTTTAGGGCTCTTCTCCTCTCAGACCCAACGCCATAATAGCATAATCATACCAATATAATTCTACACTGACTAATATTTTTTTTCTTTATTTTTTTTTATATCATGTGTACTTGTAGTGATTTGACATCTCGATATCGCTCGTCTTACGCACAGACAGGTACGTATTTAAGTCAGTAAAACCATCTCAGACCTCAGACTTTGCCCTTCTTACCACCTTTGTCCTTTCCTAAATTTCTCTTTCTTTTTGGCTTATGTTAGCTAATTTGGTTAGAATCTTTTCCCCCTGCCTTTTCTCATCCACAAATCTCTAGGGTTTTCATTACAAATTTCGCAAACCGACCCTAACCTTGAAAAAGATGGTTCCAAATTCTCATATTTATTTTATCGACTTTAATGTTCCTGAAATCAGAACCATCACAATCTATACTCGTATAAGCCTAGGGGTTGCCTCTTCCCAAAAAGTGTCTAAAAGGTAAGTGTTCATTCACTCACTCGCAAATTGGAATGGCTTCTGTGCAACTCCTGTGCTAAAATTAAATGTGTTTGAATAGAGGAAAGAAAAAAAGTTACATGGTACTCTTAGCCTTTCACCGACCATTACATGGCCCCTTCCCACTTTAATTAACAAAATGTTGGAAAGGGAAGTGGGCCTTGAATATGGGAGGCACTTCGATTAGTCTGCCCAATAAAGTCAAGTTTTAATAGGGATCGGAGGAACACCATCAATCACTACAAGGAAAAACAGTCTTTATCAACTACCCAAATTCGTTTAAAGGTCTTATTGTGATCGCTAATAACTATTATCAACCTGACGACCCGTCAATAAAGACTTATTAGTGACGACCTTATTAGTCATCATTACTATCAATGATGACAATTGTAATCACTGCTAGTTCATGTTGAAATTGGTCACTAAAAGTACCTCCCATGCAATTAGATGGCTAGTCGGCACTATTATCGCGTTATCAGCAACGACCGAGATTCTTCGTTGGTATAGTCAGCAACGACAATGTCGTAGCTAATGATACATACATGAGCTACAAAAATGTCATCATTAATGCTCATATCATCAGCAAGGACAATTTTGTGTAGTCGCGCGTTAATGATATAAACATGAGCGATTATCATTGCTGATTATATGTTCATTAGCGACGATAATAACGATGACTCTGAATAATATTTTTTTTACAAAATGTACCAAATGCTTTTTTCTGCCAATTACGTACTGTTTTAATTTTTTGGTATCAATTATCTATATCACACTTACTAATCTAGATAATAATAATAAAAAATTAAAAAAAAAAACTCTACATAATGTTTTAACAAAGTACTAAACACACATGGAAGATGGAATGTTCGAAATATTTACAAACCTCTATTTTCACAATATTCGTATCATAGTTCAATGGGAGGATAGCACAGTGGATTCCTTGCAGAAACATGATGACTGAGATAAGCTTATGATAGTTGCATATTACAGAGAACTAGTAGGAAAATTTATGAAGTTCCCTTGAGAAATACTCTTGATGTTCCCTTCATAATGTTAATACAAACTTGTTACCATCAGTCACGAACAGAACCAATACCACTCCGCCCAACTCTCAACGTCAGACATATCAGTAGCAATGTTCCAAAACTTGACCTGGAAAAAATAAAAAAAGCATGCACGGTTGAGTCAATGGTCGATAAAGAAAGAAACTACAATTGGAATTCGCAAAAGGAAATAATTACCCAATATTAAAAGCAATCAGTTAGCTGTGTTGATACAGTGACAGCACCCTGCCAAGTCAGGGAGGAGCTCCAAGTAAAGAACGGGAGGTTAAAGGGTGGCCAGGGTTGGCCCAACGCGACCCCTCCGATGCTCAAGTAAGTGATTGGAGAAGAAGAGACTTCTAGAAGAGTTAAGGTAAAAATTAAAGGGCATACCTCTAGGGGAACCCCTGCCAAGTCAGGGAGGAGCTCCAAGTAAAGAACGGGAGGTTAAAGGGTGGCCAGTGTTGGCCCAACGCGACCCCTCCGATGCTCAAGTAAGTGATTGGAGAAGAAGAGAATCCTAGAAGAGTTAAGGTAAAAATTAAAGGGCATACCTCTAGGGGAACCCGCCTATTTCCTTTTATAGGCCCACGATTTTTCGTTCTTTTTAGGATTTTAGGGTCTAATGAAGAGGCTCCATAGGTCCCTAGGCCTAGGATGGGACTATAGTTGAGGTGAATGCACGAGGGGCGTGCGCAAGTCGTACGTGGATTGGTGTGGTCTTTGGGAGCCATACCCGGTAGTGGGGCGTCGTGGCCGTTAGGTGAGCTGGCAAGGGCCTTGATGTAACGTCCCGCCACAGATTCAAGGGCAGAGTGAAAAATTAAAATCATTTAACCACCAGACACTACTTCTAAATCCCTAAACAATCATTGCAGTGGAAAGCCTGAATAATTTGTCTTTAAATTGACCATATATACATTTCCAATATGCTAACAGAGCTTCTATATCATTATACAATATCATTACATCTCAAATTACTAATACAATATACAAATCACTTTCTTAACGAGGAGAGATTGACTTAGGCAAAGTCAGTGCCTCCAAAAGTACTACGAAGGAATCCCTTCAATGACCATTAGGCTAGCACACGATCTACCACAGATGACGCCTAAACCTGCAACAACAACAACATCTACACAGTCGTAGTATTAGCCACATCCGCATAGGTGAAATAATAAGTCAACGGTCTCAGCATTTTAAAACACGCTAAGTTTTCGTAATGAGCCGCCATTTCTTTCTTTATATCATACGTTTATAATAACAGCTACCATTAGTATAATACTTCATTTTAAAACATTTCGAAAGTTGATAAGGTAAACACTGGCAATTTATAAACAAGTAAAATCATATTATGTAGCTGTGAATATATATATGAGTTCCAATCTCCCGCTTGGAAGCACATATATATAAGTCCAGCTGTAACATATTGTGTGTGTGTGTGTGTGTGTGTGTGTGTGTGTATCATGTGACTCAACTATACTCGTATACAAGCTTTCCAAACTTTCAGGAAATACAAGCAAACGAGTACGTCTAGGCAGAAAATGAGTGGCATCATACCCAGCTATATAGAGATACGAGCATTTCCAAACCTTCGGGAAATACCAGTATCTACGCACATCTAAGCATATCATAACCCAACTATGCTCAGATACGAGCATTTCCAAACTTTTGGGAAATACAAATATCTAAGCACAATTAAGCATAGTGCCTTATAAAATATTATATGCATTATAGCCGTAACCATATACATATGCTCTGTTCCATTCAAACTCATAGGCATATCGATACGTCTAGTATGAAATTTCATATAAAACATTTTATGCAATCTAGCTGTAACTGTATACATATGTTCTGTCTCATTCAAACTCATAGGCATACTGATACATGTAGTCATAAAAAAATAATCATAAAATATGTCACACATCATCTTCGTTCTATGCTTGCTCATCATCTGTTTTCATCATCTTGGTGTTGAGGGGTACACAGCCCAACGGTCTTTTGCTTCATAGTGCCCAAGGGTATGCAGCTCAAGGGTCTTGCTGAATGGTGTCGAGGGGTATGCAGCCCAACGGTCTTTCATTTCATAGTGCCAAGGGGTACGCATCCCAATGATCTAGTTGCATGGTGCCCAGGGGTACGCAGCCCAAGGATCTTTAGTACTTTTTACATCATTTCCAAACTTTAACATGAAACCTTTGACTTATCATAAAACACATAAAACATATCTCATTTTTCAATCTCATAAACATACTTTGAAGCATTATCAAATCATATCTCATTTCTTATTTCATAAACATACTTGAAAACTCATAACCATCATCAAATCATATCTCAATATAATTGAAAGTATTGAAAGCATTCTCAAAATGCACATTATCACAAAATGTCATCGGCTCGAATTAAAGCAAATATATCATTAGTAATACCATAAAACTTCAAAACTTAGTATCTTTCTCAATGAGTTAAATACTCACATTTGATAGACCACATAGGACTCACGACTCAAGTACTCTTCCACATTCTAGTTACCTTGAACTCTACATTGTAGAACTAGTTGAAGTCTTCAACCACATGTTACGTGTGTGCAAACAATCGTAGTGTTAAACTCAACCAAACTATCGAACCCTATACTCTAGGACACATGAAGCTACCTGTGTGCTCACACATAACATTTCTTGATTTCTAAAACTAGCTAAGCACCTTTAACTTCTATTATGTTAACATTGGTTCTATGTTCGTATTTTATTTCGCTTATTAACTTTAAGATAAGTTTACTATTTTATTTGCTTATTTATTGTTATTATATCTCTTTATCATTGTTAAACTTTTATAGCTTGTTGATTATCTACTTAAACTAACAAAGTATATTTGGCTCATATATATATACACACACACAACGCTTATCAAGCTAAAGGCTAGATCAATAATATATTTAAATACTTTTATTATACATGCATAAATGCATTAATTACTTAATTACCACTCCAAAGGGATTCAAAGCCAGTTCATGTATTTCCATAATATTACTAATTTATACTTATCGACTTAAGGTTATTTTGAATAATTTACAACCCTATGATGTTCTAATCTTAACATATTTAATACTTTATTTTTTATCACCCACTACAGGTTTACATCCATACGACTTTATAGCCCAACGCTCCTATCTATGTTTAGCTAACTTACTTAAAACTCCCAAACAAAATATAAAATCCAACATCTTCAATTCCAATAACTTGGTTAAATCAAAGCATCCCCAAGAAAGTTGTAAAGTCTTCAAACCCTACCAACAAATCAAAGCTCATAGATATAACCAAGTGAATCTTCTAACACCCAAAACCACATATCCATATTCACAAGCCAATACAAGTACATAAATAAGTTCCTACTAAATCAAAGCCTCGAAACATACTTAAAACATTCAAATAACCTCATTCAACTTTAAACATTTCTCCAAACAACAATTAACAATACATCCATAAATATCAAAATCAACTCCTTATTCCTAAGTGGGGACACTCATAGATTTTTAACAAAATCATAGCAATACTCATTAAATCTTATACTAATTTTTAATCAACCCCACACTAAATCAAAGCCTCATCGCATAACCAAAGCACCCAAATGATCCATAACAAAGAATCACACCCTAATCAATTCAACTCATAAGCATATCATGGAACACATATTATCCCTCATCAACCAACCACACATCAAAACCCATACAAAGGATCAATTCAACTATATTCCAACAAATATTTGAAATCCTCCTTTTTATATTAAAATCAACCTCTCTATTAGTCATAAAACCAACATCAAACCAACAATCCATAACAATTCAACATAATTAAAACTACATTATCCAAAGGCTCATTCATATAACACCTATTTGATCATGCTAGAAAATACCCATGAGAAATAACACAAATCAATGCTAAGGGAAACACACCCTTCAACTAACTACAAGGATTTAATCCAATTTAAACTACAATGAAAACCCAAATCAAACCCTAAATTCAGATCTAACAAAAACCATAGAAACCCATACCATTATCTAGCTCTAAAAATCAAAGGATATTGTTGTTGTTTTTTAAAGTACCCGGAAGTGCACGAATCGTTTGCAATATAGCGTTTTGCAGTGCGAGGTCGATCCACAGGGAATTGCGTTGTAAAAATTAATTTCTATTTAAACTAATTAAATCTTAACCTAGTTCCAATTTATTTTGGTTTTAGCATGCAAAACAGCATACCTTAACTAAAATTGAAATAGAACAAATGATAAAAAGTACTAAGGTTTTAGAATCCACCTAACCAAATCAAACAACACACTCTTGTACTTTATTTGTACACCCGATAAACATTTAAACTTTGTTCATTACTCAAGTTCCCTAACAATGTATGTTAAAACATCTAATGAATCAAACTCAAAGATAAATCACAACGAATATCCATTTGAAATCAAATCATCAATTGTATCCGTTTGATAAACAAATCACAATGGATATCATCTTTCAATCAAATAAGTCGATGTATCCATCGGTTGAAACACATTAAATATTCAACCTTTTAATCAATAAACATTCAATCTAAAGACATAAATCAATAAAATGAATGAGACTTGAATAATATTTTAATAAACATCTGATTGTCCAAATAGCACAACAAGAATGTATGTGTTATCAATGGTGGGGTTTCATCCTCAACCTTAGTTGAGAATTTTAGCCTTCCATGACTCGTAACAACACACTAACTTGAATTAAAAACATATGCATTAAAAGAAACTATGAACGAGTACTTAATAAAGAAAAGCTTATAAGTAGTTAAAGTGTGAAGACATCATAAAAAAAAATAAAAAAAAACTTCAGAATTGCTACACTAAAAGAGAACACGCGTGAACAGGAACTGAGGCTCCAGTCACATCCGGTTCTCTTTAAACAAACACAAAAAAAAAAAAAAAAGGAACAAGGTTGGGTCATGCTGGAAAGAACAGGAACAAGAAAATAAAAAATAAAAACCACAAAATTGTTTTATGTTTACAAAAGAAGAAAGAAAAAGAAAGTAAAAGAAAACACAATTGCAAAGAAAAAAAGAGAGACTAGATGTGACTAGAAAACTGCTTAAAAAGGCAAGAAATTGCTTGAACAGGAGCTGCGTGAACAAGAAATTGCAGCTCACGTCACACACACTGATCACAACAGAAAACTGGGTCTCGGTTGTGAGAGAAGAAAAATAGGAAATAAAAACTAGAAGACTCCGAACTGCTCTCACTCACGTTCAGATTTACAGTAGAAAGGCTGGGTCTCGGCTGTAGCCAAAAAAATAGGAAAATGAATCTTAAAACTCAAAACTCTGTTGTAAAAGAAAGAAAGAACGAGAAATAAAAGTCAGACTTCCAAAACTGCACTACGTACTAAATTTTACAAAAGAAATGAAAGGAAAACGCAAGTACTGAAGGAAGAAAATAAAAGGCGTGAACTGAAGCTACCCTCTAGTCACGATCTGATTTTTTTACAAAGGAAAAAAAAAACTCTGGGCTGCAAAATGAAAAGAACAAAACTTGCAAAATAAAACTGAAATAAGAACACAATCAATGTGAACTGGAGCTACCCTCCAGTCACGTTTTGGACTGATTTTCTACCAAAAAAAAGAACTCCCCTCCACTACTAGAGTCTCTTGGTTTTTATAAGGAAAAGCTAGGTTTGAAACAAGCTGAAAAGTGGCGCCTCTAGTCTTCAGATTTTTGCAATTTCTGCTGAATCCTGCTGGTCCAGCTTGTGTCTTCTATTTTTCTTTCCTTTTGCTTGCGAAGACTTTTGTGCATTGCCTTCCAAAATAAAGAGAACTTGTTTCTTCCTATTTTTGTTGCCTTTTTGGGAAGAGCCGGCCAGTTCACATGTCTTTTTTTGTTTTTTTGATCCTCCTTGCGCTGTGTCGTCTCATGGCTCATGCTATTTGGGTGCTGTGAATTTATGGACAGAGTCACTTAAAAATGAAACTGTAAAACCTTCTCTTCAAACGGTGCTCCACGACTTTCTTGGAAAGGATTGCATGGCTAGCTCGATGCTCCTTTATTTTTTTTATTTTCTTTGGTCATTACCCACGCCAGGTCACCAAGAAGAACGTATAAAAATTCTACTGGGTCTTGGTGCTGTTCCTTTGGAAGGCCACATCCATGTGAATGTTTCTCTCCTCTTCGTTTTGCACCTCCTCTTCACGTTCACAAGAGAAAAAATAATTCAAACTACTAGGTCGACTTGTTATGGAAATAGCAAATTCAACCACTTCTTTTCTATTCCTTGTCTGCAACATGTCTTGGTTCGGCTTGACTTCCACGTGATTTCAGGAGAGAAAATAACAACTTGTGTTGAGACTTTTATAAAGGAGACCTATGCCTTGGCATGCCTATGCCTTTATTGAGCATGTCCTTCACGTGATGGGATTAAGATCTGAAAAATGAAATTTGACTTCTAAAATAAATAGCAAGTGTGTGCACAAAGTGTCAACAAAAATAACTATGCGGAAAATAAATGACACAAGAATTTTTGTTAACGAAGTGGAAACTTGATTAAGAGAAAAACTACTCCGGAGCAGCCAAACCCAGGATATCTACTATTCATAAGACAAAGCTAGATACAAGATAGTAACACTCACATATACCCGATACAGTGGTCGTACCTTGCTCTCTAACGTGTAACCCAACACGAATGCTTCCCAACCAGGTCTCATACCTGAAGGGGTCTTCAATGGAATCCTTTACCTTAGGGCCAACCCCTAAGATAGACTTCAGTTGTAACGCAGCAACAGCACACTTGCAATGGCTTCAGAGGAAACTTAATTAGCTCAACAATCTCTTAAAATAACTTCTCTGAGCATTTGTGAAATTCAATACCGAATTCTTGCAGTTCTCATTGCCCAGGGGCCTCTATTTATAGGCTAAGGTACAAAATGGGGCGACTGCAGTGATATATGCGGGTGTCGTCCGGACGGTGGACATGGGCCGTCCGGACGAACAACTGTGCGACAGATTTTTCCAAAAATTTCACTGAGAAATCTTTCCTGTTTAAGAGCCGCCTCCGGACGGTCGTACGTCCGCTACAAGTAATTTCCATATAATGCTTTCGTGCGTCCAGACCATGGGGGATGAGCGTCCAGACGGCTGATCTTCAACACACAATTTCCATATCTGCTATGCGCGCGTCCGAACCATGAAAGGCAATCGTCCGGACGGTTGAAGTCGAATCAGCAATTTCCTTAACTGTTGAACGCGCGTCCGGACCAAGGCTGACTGTCGTACGGACGGTTATATTTGAATTGCGATTCTTGCCTTATATATGAGTGCGTCCGGACAGAAATCCACGTCGTCCGGACGGTTGAAGCAATCTTCCCTTAAATTGAACTTGGAAAGAATCTGAAGCTGATCGATCACTGAGAGGCGTCCGGACGGGCTGCTGCAACGTCCAAACGGATGCAAGCTGGAACAGTAGCTTCTCGAAACAGTGAAGGTCCGGACGGGAATGTACGTCGTCCGGACAGATGATGCTTGGTTTGTCGGGTGTCCAGACGGTATGGCACGTCGTCCGGACAAATGATGCTTGGTCTGTCGAGCATCCGGATGGTATGGCACGTCGTCCAGACGGATGGAATAGTGGATAGATGGGCGTCTGGACGGTATGACACGTCATCCAGACGGCTGACAGGGAACCGAAATCTTCTAACTCGTAAGCAATGTAGAATCTTTTGACATCACTCTGAATAGTGGAATTCCTGATAAAAGCATCTATACATACAAGTGATTTTGTCAACCAGAATGTAGCCAATCAAAACCTAACAAGATCTTTAAAGACTTTTGTCTTTTCTATATGAATCTCACATAAAGTCAAGAGCCTCTAGGTCTTCCATGGCTCAATTCAAGGGTCTAAATTTTTCTTGCAATTTCACACAAAATATCACCATTTTAATTCAATTTCCTGTAAAACAATAAAACATCAAAACTAGCAAAAAATATTAGAAAATAACAAAACTAAAGGCTTAACAAATGTAAATTAAGGGGGTACAAATATACAATATTTTGGACTCATCAGGTATAGTGAATCTACATGGAAAAGCTTCAAATCTTACCTTATAGCTTCGACGGATGAAATCCCTTAGCAACCAACTCAAAAATCAACTACAATCTCAGAAAAACCGAAACTCATACCCATATTAACCTAGAATTTGAATCTAAGAAGATTTCTAATGACCCACATGATTCTCTAGCCCTAAACTCGATGAGTATCACGAAAATCATGAGAAAATGTTAGAGATTTACCTCACTCAAACCCTCGATCGGTTGCTTTTTCTTCTCTTCTTCTTCTCTTCTTCTTCTTCTTCTTCTCTGTGTCATGCTCTATCTCTCGATCAGTTCTCTCTCACGGTATGGTGTGATGGAGAGAAAAGAGAAGGGGAAATAAAGAAAAAAGAGAAAGAAAGGAAGATGGGGGAGAGGGAGTGTGCGTGAGGGAGGGGAAAGAAATGTAGAAAAGAAAAGAGGGAGGAGGGAGAGAAAGTGAATTACCGGATGGGGCAAATCCCCATCCTTTAATTTTCTTTTATCTTTTTCTGGTTTCCTTATACCAAGGCTAAGGGATAGGATATCACCTAAGCCAACCACAAAGTAACAAGTGGCATTGGATGAGGTTCCCTTTTTATTTTAAGGTGCAATTTCTTATAAATTATTCCATAACCCCACCACCTATTTATTTCATATTTTATTAATTAATGTATGACCCCTTATATTTTATTCAACTACAACTTATCCCTACAATTAATCATTTATTATCCAAGGACTCGTTAGTAGTATTTTATCATCACTTAGAATCTAATATTCATTCCATCTTATTTAATAAATAAAATTTATTTATGCTAAATTCCTTATTTATTTTCTTAGGCATTACATTTGATCTCCTATGAGAGGCTGTTTTGCCAAACGATGCGCTTGTATCCTGGCTTTCTAGATTTTTCGTAGTGTATCGCCAACTCAACACTGTAATACCCCGAACATTAATAAGGGTTAAACATGCTCTAATTACAACTTAAGGATACTAGCATTGGTTTCAGTTTGTAGAGTATGAGATTCTGAACTTGTAAAGAGTTCTTGTGCAGGCTGAATGTTCGAGTGAGACATCCAACGCTCGATGCCAAACGTTCGATTGTAGCCCTAGACTCGAATGTTTGATAGTATAGCTGAATATTCGATAGGATAGCCAAACATTTGCTTAAAACCCTAAGACCGTTGGTTCAATAGTACACCCCGAACATTCGATGGCTAACTGCAACGCCACAAATTCGAACCAGCAAATTCGTAAGCAGAAACCTCTAGTTTCCATGTGACATTACTACATTAGAGATGAAGTCTCGCAGCGGAATATATTTTTTCTTCAAAATACTTAAGAATTGATAACATAACACATTAGAGCTGACTGAGTTATCGCAAGACATTTATTAGAAGTTATTCAGGTTTTCTTTACATGTGATAAGTACACTAGGTACATCAAAACAAGTACCACAAATGGCACATAAAGGATACATAATAAAGCTTACCAAATACAAACATTTCTCTAAACATGTTACATACAAAAATGAATGTAAACACAGATGGTTACAAATAAATACAACTAGCTATACAAATGTTAGGTTAAAACCATCAAAACTAGTAAAAGGAAATCCATGTCTTCAGCTTCTTGACCTGTATCATTAACTATGTAAATACGAGGTCATCATATTTACATAGACACAAACAAGTGAGTCATCCATTTTCATAACTAAAATATCATCAGATAAATAATAGTTTATAATGAATACAAATGCAAAGGTTGTATGACTATGTATCGTAGTGACCATTTAGTTTGTGTTTTATGATCATCTTTCTTCAAACCTCTCGTTCTTAGGTTATTTGAACCCGTTCACGTTTGTTAAACCCTCCCCCTCCTTTGAAGTCTTACCTATTTTTACTGGAATCCTACTGGACCCAGCATTAATTATATATTAGGACTTTGGACACCTCTGGGTCTACTGATTAGCCTTTCTTCCCCTTGCTACTACATCAGCTTTGTTGATGGCTATCTTTTTAGCCATTTTATTAATTTGACTCAACAAGTATTCATGAATGTTTTCAAGCGATACACATTTCTAATACAACCCTAATGAAAATAGAATCATTCTCAGTAAGTACTTTCATACTTACTTCCATTTCAGTGCAGCCTCTTAACTCATCATCTGCAATAAATACATATATAAAGAAGGTAGTATATTCATCAGTTCTCTTTTCCTAAACACGAGACATGTCACTTTTACATCCATTTTCAATCATGAATATTATAAAGTGATTACTTATAAGTCTTTGATACTAAGCTTTATTTTTAAACACCGAAATATAAGCGACATAATGTTTAAACATAATCCTTTGGGTCAAAGTACTTTATAAGTACTTAGAGTCGTCGTGATTATTCATAGAATTACAGTTAATTCCAGAGAACAATATAAGAATATAAATACTACAACAACCCATGTTTAAGCACTGAAACATTAGCGACATAATGCTTAAACAAGAATCCTAATGAGATATAAATATACATAAGAACTACAATAATTCATGTTTGAGCACCGAAACGTAAGTGACATAATGCTTAAATATGAATCCTACAATATACATATATGCGTAGATATTGTTAGTTTATTTTAATTGGCTATATTCTGGTTGACAAAAATGCCTCCATATCTAGGACTTCCATATCAGGGACTTCTATAACAAGGACACCGTAATTCTAGAGGATTCCAGAAGAATTGTTGCAAATTATTTAATTTCAAGATGGAAAGAGCTGAACAAGGAAGTAATCTGCACGGAATTTCACTAAGAAGGAAATATCCTGGTAAAGGTAAGAATCTGGAAGATTTACAACTCAAAAAGTCAGTTTTTCATACTGATCGTCCGGATGCCTAATTGCAAAGGTGAATGCCCAAGTGCCAAGGTCCGGACGCCCAAATCAGAAACTCAATGTCCGATCAGGGTCCAAATGCTACAGCAGATGATGGAGTCAGTAGCTCAAGGTCTAGAAGAGGTCCGGAAGGCCCAGCAAACGTTAAAGTCAGTAAGTCTCCGTTCGCATAGGGTTCGGACAAAAATGTGATGACTGCGGACAAAGAAAGGGTTTTCATGCACTTGTCCGGATGCTAGGGTTACCGGTTTGGACACGCATCAAAAATTTACAGAAGATTCAAGTGAAGGTCCAGATGCCACAAGCTCCATCCGGACGCCGCCTATGAAAATCTGAGTTTGAATAGAATTAGGATTTCTGGAGCCTATTTAAAGACACTTGGAGGCTATTTTTGTAAAAGAATTCGGTATAGAATTCATGTGTGCTAAGAGAGGGTGTTTAGGCAGATACTGTTAGATGTGCTAGCTCTCTTAGAATTTTTATTTGTGTGATTTGATCAACCTTTAGAAGTCAAGCTTAGAAATGAGCTCTAAGCTAAAGGAGTCCATTGAAGAACTCTTCAAATAGGAGATCTAGTTGAGAGACGTTCATGTATAGGTAGGTGTTAGAGTTAAAGGTATGACTACTGCATCAGGGGTATGTGAGTACGATTGCTTTGTAACTTGCTTTTTCTTTTGAATAGTGAATTTCTTGGGTTTGGCTGCCTCAAAGTGGTTTTCTCTTTGTAACGACCTGCCTTTTACAAAAGGCGTAAGTGAAAATTTTTGATTTTTGCACGTGCCGTTATGACATCATCAATGATGTCAACAGAGTATAAATTACCAGCGGAATATATTTAATTATCTAATAGATTAAAACATAGCCAACACATCAGAGCTTCTAATGAAAATACATCCAATTATAAAAGCAAGTGTAAATCGGTCATTACACATATGATAGTACTTGTACCACACATGACACGAATATAATACAACCAAAACAGTAAAAGTATTATCATTACAATCCGACTGAAATATGAATATAATATATATCCGAATAATATCACAATAGACTACTACATAGTAGTCCACTAAAAATGGAGACAACACAGTCTCAAAGCCTACTATTAGGATCCGTCTAACCCTCTGGGAAAACCTGATACTCCTCATCCTCATAACCTGTATTAATATTTAACATGGGAAAAAGAATAATACAAAAGAAAATACCTAAGTAAGTCAACTGTTTCCAATAATATGATGAATGCTGATTTATTTATGAAATGTAACACAATGTATTTAGCTTCATGATTATATGTATATGCCATTCATGTTCTGCAGGCATGAAGAGAATATAAACATAAGGATAAAGCAGTAATATGACAGTTTTATATGCAATGTATTAATTATTCTTCTTTTGCACTCCTCTCGTTATATGATCAAAACTAGATCTGACCAAACCTAGGTCAGGTTAACGCATTGGAGGAAGCCAAAACTAGGTTCCACCTGAAGCCAAAACTAGGTTTCACTCACTTAAAGCTTATTCGTTTAATGGCTGTTGAAAACCAAAACAAGGGTCCAACACCTGTTTCTTGTATTTCTCCCTCAGCTTTAAGAACTCTACCTATTGTAGTTGATAGACTGACTGCATATCTTCTTCTTCACTATTCTCAGAGTAGTAAGATTGAGAACCCTCAATTTCTTCATGTGGGGCCACGAAGGCCAGAAATTTTTCTTCCTCAGGAGTTTCTTCTTCCTTCTCAGACTCATCGCTTAGAGTTGCATTAAAGGCTTTCCCTTTTAATTTCTTCAGATTTGCACATTCAGTCTTGATGTGCCCAAAACCTGAACATTCAAAGCATTGGGGACCACTCAGATCTTTCTTCTCTGCTTCTAAAGACTCAGCTGTGTGGGGAGCCTTTCTTAGTCTGTCAGAGAACTTCTTCTTGAATTTATTATTCTTCATAAACCGCTCGAAGTTCTTGGCTAACATTACCACTGTGTCTTCATCAATATTGGAGTCTTCTTCAGATGAGACTCTGGATTTCTTCTTGGATGCCTTAGATGCCTTAAGGGAAATTGTCTTTTCCTTTTTGACTGGAGGTAAGGAGTATTCATATGTCTGAACAGATCCTACCAGCTCTTCAATCTTCATCTCCTCCAGATCTTTGCTTTCTTCTATAGTTGTCACCTTAATCATGAAACGTTCAGGCAAAGATCTTAGAATCTTTCGAATGAGTTTTACATCCGACATTTGCTTTCCATGACTCACCATCGAGTTTCTTAGGTCACTAATCTTAGTGTAGATCTCTCCGAAGGTCTCTTCTTCTAGTATCTTAATCTCTTCAAATTTAGAAATCAACATTTGAAGCTTGGCAGATTTCACCAGTTTTATGCCTTCATATGTTGTTTCTAGAATTTGCCATGCATCTTTAGCAACTTCACAATTTAAAATTCTTGCGAATTCAGATGGTGAAAATGCTTGACATAGAGCATGGAGGGCTTTATCATTGGAGAGCCGTGCGCTTGTTTGGGTAACAGAAATTTCATTTGTTTCTTCTGGTTTAATCCAACCAATTTCAACAATTTTTCAGACGTCAATTGATTTTAAAACGAAGCACATACGGGCTTTCCAATAGCCATAGTTCGTCCCATCAAAGGGCGGAACTGAATTGAGATTTTGAGATTTTGAGACATTAAAACAATAATAAAAACAGAAATCAAACGAATACACTTAAGAAATAAATTTTAAAATAGAGAGTACCAAGCTCTGATACCAATTGTTAATAATTATTGACTTATAATTTAACCAAATTGTGTGTGTTTGTGTGCAACAAAATATCTTAAATGTGAAATTTAAATAAGACAAGATATTTGTTACGAAGTGGAAACTCTATGAAGAGAAAAAACCACTCCGGGGTAGCCAAACCCAGGAACTCCACTATCCAAAAACAAAGCTAGTTACAAGATACTCGTACTCACATACCCTTATGCAGTAGTCATACCTTTAACTCTGACACGAAGCCTATCGTGAACGCTTCCCAACCAGATCTTCCACCTGAAGAGGTTTTTGATGGATTTCTTTACCTTAGGGCCGACCCCTAAGATAGACTTCACACAAACAGTTGAGCACACACCGGCAACGGCTTGAAAGCTAGCGGATCTTCGATTCTCCCTAAACACCCTCTCAAAGCACTATGGAATTCACTGTTGAATTCTGTACAAAATACAAGCCTAGGGGCCTTTATTTTTAGGCTTACAAGAAACCTAAAACTACTGAGATTCGGGCTCTAGCTGTCAAGCGTCTGGACGGAAGTTACCCACGTCCGGACGATTTTCTGCGATATCCATTTAGAAACAGCGTAATTCTATCTGTTAGGTTTTCATTGGCTACATTCTGGTTGACAAAATCACTTGTATGTATAGATGCTGTTTAACAAGGATTTTGCTATTCAGAATAGCTTCCAGAAGATTCTGCACAATTTGCATGTCAGAAAATTCGGTTCCCTGTCAGCCGTCCGGACGACGTGCCATACTGTCCGGATGCCCGATAAACCAAGCATCATCTGTCCGGACGATGTGCATTCCCGTCTGGACCTTCACTGTTTCGAGAAGCTACTGTTCCAGGTTGCATCCGTCCGGATGTTTCAGCAGCACGTCCGAACGCCTCTCAGTGATCGATCAGCTTCAGATTCTTTCCAAGTTCAATTAAGGGACGATTGCTTCAACCGTTCGGACGACGTGGATTCCCTTCCGGACGCGCTCATACATAAGGCAAGAATCGCAATTCAAATATCACCATTCGGACGCGCGTTCAAAAGTTAAGGAAATTGCCGATTCGACTTCAACCTTCCAGACGACTGCCTTTCATGGTCCGGACGCGCGCATAGCAGATATGGAAATTGTGTGTTGAAGATCAGCCGTCCGGAAGCGCGAAAGCCTTATATGGAAATTACTTGCAGCAGACGTGCGATCATCCGGACGACAGTGTCTCACCGTCCGGATGCGGCTCTTAAACAGGAAAGATTTCTCAAAGAAATTTTCGGACAAATCTGTCGCACAGTTGTCCGTCCGGACGGCCCATGTCCACCGTCCGGACGACACCCGCATATATCACTGCAGTCGCCCATTCTGTACCTCAGCCTATAAATAGAGGCCCCTGGGTATTGAGAACTGCAAGAATTCGGTATTGAATTCCACAAGTGCTCAAAGAAGTTATTTTAAGAGATTGTTGAGCTGATTAAGTTTCATCTGAAGCCATTGCAAGTGTGTTGTTGTTGCGCTACAACTGAAGTCTATCTTAGGGGTTGGCCCTAAGGTAAATGATTCCATTGAAGACCCCTTCAGGTAGGAGGCCTGGTTGGGAAGCATTCGTGTTGGGTTACACGTTAGAGAGCAAGGTACGAACACTGCATCGGGTATATGCGAGTGTTACTATCTTGTATCTAGCTTTGTCTTCTGAATAGTGGATATCCTGGGTTTGGCTGCCCCAGAGTGGTTTTTCTCTTAATTGAGTTTCCACTTCGTTAAAAAAAATCCTTGTGTCATTTATTTTCCGCATAGTTATTTTTGTTGACACTTTGTGCACACACTTGCTATTTATTTTAGAAGTCAAATTTCATTTTTCACTATCTTTATCAAGTCCACGTCAGGACGGCTTGACCGAGCATCCGGACGGTCTTCTTTATAACTCCTTTCTGCGTTCGAACAGAATACTGGAATATTTTGAATATGCTGGACAGAGTCCAGACGTGTTGTCACGTCGTCCGGACGGCTTGCAGAGACTTCCTAATTAGTGACGACTTCTGAAATCTAACTTCGTGTTGAACAATGATTGACCTAGCGTCCGGACGGTGTTGCTCTGACGTCCAGACGTCTTCATCGTTATCTGTAAGACACTGCTGGGAGTCTGAACACCTTCAAAAGCTCGTCCGGACGGTTGCACAGGAACCAGTTGATTTGGCTTTGGAATTTGCAAGGACTCTTCATGGACATCTTCTAGAAGCTTTTGATCAGTCACAAGATTTGATTTGAACATTGTTTGAAAACATGAAGACTCTGAATAAACACCGATCATCCTGTTAAAAATGCAACCGTCAGGTGCTTCTGGCTCTACCACCAAGGTTCACTTTTTTTAGCGTCGAAATCTCCTATTGAATCGATCTCTTGCATCCAAAGGTTCTTCCCCCGGCTCATCCAAAGTCTCTTTTTGTCCAGAGGTACCCATCCTCGTAAAGGTTGTGGCATCTATCGAACTATCTTTCTCACTGGGAGAATGTAGCCAATTTAAAATACTAACAAACTTTCCCTTTGGCCATTCTGGGACAAAAACACTTGATCGGTTTGGAAATACATTCCCGGTCTAAATACCAAAATAAACCCAAAAAATACCCTCCCTTTTTGTCAAACAGAGTATTAATTAAAACCATAAGTGTTTAATGAGTTATACACAATGTCAGTACAAATTTAAAATAGTTCGAATACAAACAATAAAAAATCAGTCCTCATCATCATGCTTGGGGTGATGGTATTGTAGGCACTCCCTAATGTCAATCTAACATTGTTCAACACGCTCTCCAATAAGATTAACTTCACACTAGAGAACACCCATGGATGACATAAGCTAAGTAAATGCAGCCTCTATATCAAAAGTAGGGGGCACGGCTTGTGATGATGATGCAGCTGCTGGTGGGGGAACTGGTGGAGGCTGAGGAACACCGCCTTGAGCCTCATGCAGCAACTGCGCATTCGACTTCATAAGGGTTTGAATGCCAACAGGATCTGGAATCTGTGATCTAGGTTTAGAGTCTGAAATATCTGTCACAACCTGAAGACAGATTTGAGTGATTAAACACCCAAAAGATAGACTCGTGTTCTTCTCATCTCGAACCTCGAGCATGGTGTGCAAGATGTGCTTGCACAAGCAAAAAGGAGCCCGCATCACTATGGCATAAAGAAGGGTGTCCTTCTTGAGAGTAAGCTCACTCCGACGAGCTTAAGGCCAAAGGTTTGTCACTACAACCTTTGCTAAAAATCGGTGCATAGGAGTAAAAGGACCGATGTTGATCTAGGAGTGGGACTTGTCTTCTCTCTGTGGTCTCGTCCCAAAGAAATTATGCAAGAAATCAATGCTGGGGGCCTTATTAGGAAAAGGAACTCCGGAGACTGGTAACATAGGAACTCCAATCACAGCACTGATAAGCTGTGGATCAATTTGAATCAGCTGTCCTCTAACCATGGTCTGCATAATGAGTCCTCTGTCATCCTCCTGGATGATGATCATTTTGCCATACAACTCTTGTACCAGTCTGGGAAAGGTCGGGCAGGCACAATTGTACAGATACTCCCAGTTGTTCTCCAGTAGCATCTAAGCGATGGGGACCAGAACTGGATCTCTCAGATCTACACGGAGAAGATTCCGCTCTGATAGGACCTGTCATGATTGCATGTGGTGCAACCTGTCAGCAACTGACTCTTCAGTTCTTTGCCTGACTCGGGGAGGAGAGTCGTCTGAAGACATATTTCTTGGGCTAAAAACAATCACAGAAACAAATCCATGAAAGCATTAATTTATGTTAGTCTAGAAAAAATTTGGGCATTATGACGGCTGTAAACATGACTATTCCAAAAATTACAACTACATAAACACAACCCAAACAATAACAAGATACCAAAATATGTCAAAATCTCAACCCAAACAATAATAAAAAGAGTAATGAATCATATTAATCGCAAAGTATGATAATCCCCAAAACAACCTATTTTAAGCATAAAATCTTAAAATAAAACAGTAAAAAGATAGACAAACATACATGAGGAGGAGATAAATTGCAAAGAAGACACATGCACGTGGGAAATACACATAAAAATCACAAGGAAAAAACACAAGACGACAAACAAAAACAAAGAGAAAAGAGAAAGTGAAGTGCGGGGCTAGGGAGAATGCGATTTAACCCTACAGGGTTCACCGTCCGGACGGAACTAAAGTGATGTCCGAATGTAGTGCCACGTAAGAGATCGCACAAACATGCTCGTCCGGACGAATCAACCCTATCATCCGGACATCCAGAACCATCGTATGGACGCTTTACTAAAAATCTGAAAAAAAAAAAAAAAAAAAAAAAAAAAAAAAAAAAAAAAAAAAAAAAAAAAAAAAAAAGAGGAAAAAAATAACAAAAAAATATTTTCCTAAATAATTTCTAGAACACACATGTATATAAAACTGATATCCCAGTTCAATTAGCATTTCAAAAATATACCAAGATATAATTGAGAGTTAGGATTCAATAAGCACAAAAATTTCCCTGCAGAAAGACAGTTTTCAATAGAAAACTTAACTCAAGCAATGCGTGTGTGTGTGACAGCTTTCTCAATAAGGTACGAAGTTCATTGATATGACTTAAATCACCCGAATTTTCCAAAGAAGAGAGAAAATCAATATTTAGATTGGTCAAAAGTCAAACCTTATTGTACTACTAGGGCCTAGCCACCTTCATCTGATACACTTCCCCTAAGTTGCAGCATTTTTCTTTTCCTTTTGTCCTTTAGTGACCGTCTATTTCGACAATGATTTGGTCACTGACTGTTTCTTTAGGGACATAGTCAAGAACAGATTTATAGCATAAATGCAGTGGATCTTTTTATTTATCCATTTTTATTCAATTTTGAATGCTTTTTATCACTTGTTACTGCAACCTAGAAAAAATGCCAGAATTTATGGGTTCTAGGTTCAACTAGCGAGTTGGTCAATTTGACCATCTTAAAAAAAATCTCTCTAAAAAAAAATACCTTAGAGGAGCCTTGAAAAGTGCACATTATTTATCGCATGAGAAAAACAATTATCTAGTGTGGATGCCACTGGGAAACTTTACAGATATCAAGAAAAACTCTCAGTTATATAAAGGTAAAAGAAAAAATGCATCAAAAACTGAGGCATCAATTAAACATACATAAGATATCTGGAAGTATAATGGAACAACAAAACTCTACATCCTTTTTTCCCTTTTTTTTTTAAAAAAAAAAAAGAAAAAAGAAAAAAGAAAAAAGAAAAAAGAAAACACATGCTTCACAATAAAGAGGATAGTATAGTACAAGCATGTAAGGTAAAAGCAACCTGACCTCAGGGAGAGAGGTTTGACAATACCATGATAGAAAAGCAACCGCTCGACGTGCCTTTTCTATCATCCCTATTTAATACCTACAAAATTTCCTCAAGAAAAACAAGAGGGAATATAGGGATAAAAAATGGTTCCATAACAACATGCAAAGATTTTATAAGATGCAATATAAAAATGCTATGCAAGTGTACCTGTCATGCTCTAGGATTTAGGAACCAAAATCCTAGGCAGGTGTGACCTTACCTACTGGGTAGGTCCGCTCCCCCTCGGGGGGTGGATGTCCTCTTTCTTGTCCTGTCCTTCCTTCTTTAGCTTTGTGCCAGAAATCTAACCAGATCTTGCATGAAGGAGCTGACGGAAGATGTTCCTTCATAGGAGATTTCCCTTCCTGCAGTCTTTTGTTCTTCCATATACAGCATCTTGGAGACCCAAGTCTTTTTTGCTTGAGTAGGCTTCTGCAGCTGCTAATGCTTTGGAACATGATTTCTGGGTTGAGATCTATAATGCCTGGCTAGCTTAGGTGGGGGACACCTAGGTCTCATATGACTGCTAACTCCACATTGGTGACACATGGGAGTTTAAAGAGCCTGCCACTTTTTCTTCCTCTGAACTTGCCGATGTGGGCAGTTGGGTCTGATGTGCCCTGGCTCGCCACAATGATGGCATGTGAGAGGCTTTCTTTTGATAGGAAGCTTGGCCAAGAGGCTGAGGGATGACTGGTACTTCCCCATCCATAACTTTTTTTTCCTTATCCACGATTGAGGGTGGAGACTCAGGAATAACCAACTTCACAAAAATAGTTTGGGAGGTAGAAGTAATATCAGAAGTAGAAGGAGGAACATACCCGAGTCCGATCTTGTCGGTTGGGCACTTCTGAATAGAGAGCATGTGATTAAGCTTCTTGTTTGAGACTCTCTCTAGTTGAAACTGTGTCTCCAGAAGCCTCTCTTCTAAATCATTGATCTTTATTAGCATAGAGGTCTTCTCAGTCCTGAGGCTGTTTAGCTCTCGTACCTGTTGCTTGTATTTCTCCCTCAGCTTTAAGAATTCTACATATTGCAGTTAATAGGCTGACTGCATATCTTCTTCTTCACTATTCTCAAAGTAGTAAGATTGAGAACCCTTATTTTCTTCATGTGGGGCCACGAAGGCCAGGAAGTTTTCTTCCTCAGGAGTTTCTTCTTCCTTCTCAGACTCATCGTTTTGAGTTGAATTAAAGGCTTTCCCTTTTAATTTCGTCAGATTTGCACATTCAATCCCGATGTGCCTGAAACCTGGACATTCGAAGCATTGGGGACCCCTCGAATCTTTCTTCTCTGCTTCTTCTGACTCGGCTGTGTGGGGAGCCTTTCTTAGTCTATCAGAAAACTTCTTCTTGAATTTAATATTCTTCATAAATCGCTCGAAGTTCTTGGCTAACATTGCCACTGCATCTTCATCAATATCGGAGTCTTCATCAGATGAGACTTTGGATTTCTTCTTGGATGCCTTAGATGCCTTGAGGGAAATTGTCCTTGCCTTTCTAAATTGAGGTAAGGAGTTTTCATATGTCTGAAGAGATCCTACCAGCTCTTCAATCTTCATCTCCTCCAGATCTTTGCTTTCTTCTATAGTTGTCACCTTAATCATGAAACGCTCAGGCAAAGATCTTAGTATCTTTCGGATGAGTTTTACATCCAACATTTGCTTTCCAAGACTCACCATCGAGTTTCTTAGGTCGCTAATCTTAGTGTAGAACTCTCTGAAGGTCTCTTCTTCTAGCATCTTAATCTCTTCAAATTTAGAAATCAACATTTGAAGCTTGGCAGATTTCACCAGTTTTGTGCCTTCATATGTTGTTTCTAGAATTTTCCATGCATCTTTAGCAACTTCACAATTTGAAATTCTTGTGAATTCAAATGGTGAAAGTGCTTGACATAGAGCACGAAGGGCTTTATCATTGGAGAGCCGTGCGCTTGTTTGGGTAACAGAAATTCCACCTGTTTCTTCTAGTCTAATCCAACCAGTTTCAACAATTTTCCAGACGTCAATTGATTTTAGAAAGAAGCGCATATGGGCTCTCCAATAGCCATAGTTTGTCCCATCAAATGGCGGAACTGAATTAAGATTTTGAGACATTAAAACAATAATAAAAACAGAAGTCAAACGAATACACTCAAGAAATGAATCTAAAAACAGAGTGTACCAAGCTCTGATACCAATTGTTAATAATTATTGACTTCTAATTTAACCAAAGTGTGTGTGTTTGTGTGCAACAAAATATCTTAAATTAAATAAGACAAGATATTTGTTACGAAGTGGAAACTCTATGAGGAGAAAAAATCACTCCGGGGCAGCCAAACCCAGGAACTCCACTATCTAAAAAAAAAAGCTAGTTACAAGACACTCGTACTCACATATCCTTACGCAGTAGTCATACCTTTAACTCTGACATGAAGCCTATCATGAATGGCTTGAGAGCTAGCGGATCTTTAATTCTCCCTAAACACCCTCTCAAAGCCCTATGGAATTCACTATCGAATTCTGTACAAAATACAAGCCTAGGGCCCTCTATTTATAGGCATACAGGAAAACTAAAACTGCTGAGATTCGGGCTCTGGCTGTCAAGCGTCCGGACTATAGTTAGCCTCGTCCGGATGGCTTTCTGTGATATCCATTCAGAAGTAGCATAATTCTATCTTTATCAGGTCCACTTCAGGACGGCTTGACCGAGCATCCGGACAGTCTTCACTATAACTCCTTTCTGCATTCGAACGGAATACTAGAATATTCTGAATATACTAGACAGCATCCGGATGTGTTGCCACATCATCCGGACGGCTTGTAGAGACTTCCCAATCAGTGTCGACTTCTGAAATCCAACTTCGTGTTGAACAATGATTGACCTAGCGTCTGGACGGTGTTGCTCCGACGTCCGGACGTCTTCATCGTTATTTGTAAGACACTGAGGGGTGTCCGGAAGCCTTCAAAGGCTCGTCCGGGCGGTTGCACAGGAACCGGTTGATTTGGCTTTGGAATTTGCAAGGACTCTTCATGGACATCTTCTAGAAGCTTTTGATCAGTCACAAGCTTTGATTTGAACATTGCCTGAAAACATGAAGACACTGAATAAACACCGATCATCCTGTTAAAAATGCAACCATTACATAAAGTGCTTTTGGTTATCCAAAATGTAGCCAATTTAAAATACTAACAGATTTTATATACTATGTTTACCCTTTGAGACAAAAAGGGGGAGTATGTTAGTTTTTGGACTGGGAATGTATTTTTAATCGGTCAAGTGATTTTTGTCACAGAATGGCCAAAGTGGGAGTTTGTTAGTTTTTGTATTGGCTACATTCTATTGGACAAAATCACTTCTATGTAATGATGCTGATTAAACAGGGATGCCAATTATATTCAGAGTCTACCTTCTATTATGATCTTCAAGAAGACTCTGTATAGATTTCAAGACAGTGAAGTTTAGTCTCTTGCATCTGTCCAGATGACGTGATATTCCATCTGGACACTCGGCTGTCTAAGCATCATCCGTCTGGACGACGAGAACTTTCCGTCCAGACCTTCCTCTATGTTAAGAACCTTTGAACTGTTCCAGCTTGCATTTGTCCGGACGTCTCAGCAACATGGCCGGACGCCTTTCAGTGTTCGATAAGGAAAATGATTTCTTTTCGAAACATAGATATAGGAAGACAGCTGCGACCGTCCGAACGATGTGGTGTTCCCGTCCAGACGCTATCCTTGATAAGCCAAGTCATGCAGAAGAAGTTCAACCGTCCGGACGTCAAACTCCATGGTCCTGACGCTCAGACCTTATAGTGGAAATCGTGTGCAGAAGAAGTGCAACCGTTCGGATGCTAGGGCAACACCGTCCAGACGCTAGGGCAACACCGTCCGAACGCGACCTTGTTATGGAAGCTTTCAGCGCTATTTTGGAAAGGCGGTTTCAGTTGACCGTCCGGACGCCCTCCAGTATTTTGATCATAAGTTTCTGCTCAAATATTGGATTGGGATAAAATTGGTGTCATTGGAAAGCTAACAAAAAATGATACAACTTGACCATTCGGACATGAACCCAAAAACTTGGCATCTATCTTGGTGATGAATTGGGTATATGTCTAATTCTTTTTCTCTATCTCGCTCATAATACTCAACATTTTATCATAAATGTCCGAATCTGACAGGAGAGATGGCTCATCTTGGTGTGGTTATGGCCAAAAGATGGGAGATGGTATCCTCTTCATGAGCTTCTTTATTGCCGATAGATCGTAGCAGTTGATTAGTTGCCTCCATTTGGTTGAAAATAGCTAACACCCTTTCTTTAAAGTTAGAACTCTCTAGAGGGCGTGGCTCGACCTAGCACTATTGTTGTGGAGCTGATTGAGAGGAGCATGATTGGTCATAGAATTGTGGATATGCTTGTTGGAGTAGTTCTTGCAATGTTAGAGCATGATTTTGAGGCGTGTGAGATTGCCATGAGAAATTAGACTATTGGCTCCATACCTGGTTATAGGAATCAAAGTAGAAGTCATTCCTCAGTCTAGAGAACGGTGTGTTCATATGCTCATAATGATAGTTAGAAAATTGTCTCATTTCACGACAATCTCTAACATGATGATAAGGATTAAAGCAATATGAAGATGGTCCATGGGATGTAGGAATATCTCCCCGCATGAATAAAATAACAAAAAAAATAAATTAAAAGAACAAAATGGAAATAAAAATTAAAAATTAAAATTAAAATTAAAAGAAAAGCTTACACCCAGCCCGGAGATGCAACCTTGGAGAATTGGAATCTGGACGAGTGCGCTTGATTGTAAGATCATACTCAAAATTCAGCAGCTAAGAACTGAGAAACATATAATATATATATATATATATATTTTTTAGATTAACATAAACAGAAATAAGTAAAATAAAAGGAAAATTTTAAAAGCACAATTTAACACAATCCCTAGCAACGGCCAAAAACTTGTTGTACAAATATCTACCTAAATAAATAGATAAATATTTGTACGTTTTACTCGCAAGTGCACAAGATCAAAACGATAGTATAGTAGGCAAATACAAGATCATTCCCACCAGGATTGGTAAATTATGCTTAAAAAGATTTCCTAAATAACTGAGATGAGTGAGAAAAACTAAAAATATTAATGAGATATAATAAGAGAAAAATATTGATGAAATATAATAAGAAGTAAGGTAGGGCTTTAATATCCACCACTAATCATACTCAATTAAGATTCACAATGCCAATGCTACAATCATAACTTGATACTTAATGTTTACCGGCCACAAGGGCATGGTATGTACTCCTAAAGTTATTGATTTCCTTAAGCCACGAGTTAGGCATGGTATCTACTCTAAATCTTTTCTTCCTTGAAGGATTTAGCATGGTACCTACTAACCTATTCTTCAAGAAAGCATAAATCTATGAAAATCGTTAAACACACTCAGGCTGGAACATGGTATCTATTCCAGTTGTCTTCATGTTGATTAATCCAAGAACCTGTGATGGGGTTCTTTTGTTACTTTATTATGTCCAGGACTCGGTCATCCAAATTGACCCAAATAACAAATCCATACCACATGCATATGATGATCAAGTATAAACATGAGATGAATTCAAGAAAATAGGAAATAATCAAATTAAGCACCAATATATGGATTGTAGCAAATGTGCCAATTGAAAACTTTAACTGTTAATAAATATTGACTTCTAATTTAACCAAGTGTGTGTGTTTGTGTGCAACAAAATATCTTAAATGCGGAATTTAAATAAGACAAGATATTTGTTACGAAGTGGAAACTCTGTGAAGAGAAAAACCACTCTGGGGCAGCCAAACCCAAGAACTCTACTATCCAAAAACAAAGCTAGTTACAAGACACTCGTACTCACATACCCTTATGCAGTAGTCAAACCTTTAACTCCAACACGAAGCCTATCGTGAACACTTTCCAACCAGATCTCCTACCTTAAAAGGATTTTGATGGATTCCTTTACCTTAGGACCGACCCCTAAGATAGACTTCACACAAACTGTTGAGCACACACCAGCAACAGGTTGAGAGCTAGCGGATCTTCGATTCTCCCTAAACACCCTCTCAAAGCTAAGAGAAGTCAATACCGAATTCTATACAAAACACATGCCTAGAGCCCTCTTTATATAGGCTTTACAAATCCTATTTCAACTCAAATAAGGAGGCCTAAACCAACAAAGATTCAGACTCTGGGCGCACGTCCAAACATTTTTGGGCTCATGTTCGGATGTATCTCTTGGCCGTCCAGATGGTCAAGTTGTATCATTTATCACTAGCTTTCCAATGACACCAATTTCATCCCAATCTGGTATTTGAACAGAAAGTTATGATTAAAATACTGGAGGGTGTCCGGATGGCTTGACCGAGCGTCTGGACGATCAACTGCAACCGCCTTTCCAAAATAGCGCAATTCTTCCCATAACGGGTTCACGTCTTGACGGCTTGGCCAAGCATCCAGACGGTCTTCACCGTATCTCCTTTTCGCGCTTGAAAAGGAAACTTGAAATATTCTGGAATGCTGGACATCGTCCGGACGTGTTGCCATGTCATCCGGACGTCTTGCAGAAACTTCCCAAACAGTGTCGACTGCTGAAATTGAACTCCGTGTAGAAATTGGAGAAGCTTGACCTAGCGTCCGGACGGTGTTGTTCTGACGTCCGGACGTCTTCAACGCTGAAGCTTTTAAACACTGCGGTGCATTCGAACGCCTTCAAAGGCTCGTCCCGACGGTTGCACAGGAACCGGCTGTTCTGATTTGGAAATTACATGGAATCTTCATGGACATCTTCTTAGAAACTTGTGACCGTACACATGGCATGAAATGAGACATTGTCCATATTACTTGAAGACTTTGAATAGAAAATCCTGTTAAAAGCAACCGTTACATAAAGTGTTTTTATCAACTAGAATGTTGCCAATATAAAATACTAACAAACTCTTCGTTTGGCCATTCTGGGACAAAAAACACTTGACCAGTTTGGAAATACATTTCCAGTCCAAAACAAAAAATACTCTCCCTTTTTGTCTCAAAAGGACAAAGGGTAAACAGAGTATAAGAGAAAACCACAATTATTAAAATTCAAAACAACAGGAATAATAGTAAAGTGTCTCATCAAAAGCTTAAATCAACATAAGAGAAAACCAAAACCTCAAGATATCACATTTCCTGAATTTGAGCCACTTCGGCTTCTTGCTCCTGAAGCCGAGAAACCATAGATTGAAAATTTTTAGTCACTTGAGTCTTCTAGCCCAAAACGGATCATCTGTAGAAAGAAATCCTCTAGACAAGTGGTCTGCAAGATGATAAAGAAGATTCACAACCGAATCTCTAGCTGGTGCAGATCTAGAGGAAAAGGTTATAGAAGACTCTGTACGAGCAGAGGGAATGAGCTCATCTAAAATTTGACATCTCTGGAACATATGATTTCAACACTGGTCTATTTTCCAAAGAGCCCTCTGTCTGACACTATGTTGGAAGCCGCCGGACAACATATTCCTGAAAATATTTAAACAGAAATCTATCCAAAAATAACACTACAAGGAAACATTAGATCCTGTTAGTTTCGAGAAGAATGTGGTATTATGATGGCTATCAATTGGATGCATAAAGAAATACAAAAGTAGATATAGCAATCCAAAAAAAAGATTTTCATGCACAATCTCTCAAATCATAATCAATTAAAGATTTCAATATTCTAAAATGAACCAAAGCTTAAGAGAATAAGGAAAGTCAAAGGAAATACCTGGGAATTAGAAAAGATGTGCAGAGAATGCCAAAATCTCAAGATTAGTTCGAGAGAAAACACACACAACATAACATGATAGAACATGCAAAAAGTAGTGTGTGTGTGTGGGTTTGGTAGAGAAAGCAAAAAGCTCGCGTCCGGACGTGGTACATACTCGTCCGGACGACATGCTGTCAGATAAGAGATCGAAAGAGCCGAGAGCGTCCGGACGCAAGAACATGTCCGTTCGAATGCAAGAACATGTCCGTCCGACGCTTCACACTAGAAGCTGAAAAGCAAAGGGAAATATGTAGAACAAAAATTTCCTAACATTAGCTTCAGAACACGCATGTATAAATAAATGATAAAACAGTCAAATAGCATTTCAAAAATATACCAAGATATAATTGAGAGTTAAGAGTCAATAAGTGGTGTACTATCGCAGGCAACCAAAAATAAAACCTTTACTTCTGAAAATATATGTAGTAGTGCAAGTAAGGGTTAATCCCACAGAGAGTATTTAGCCTAGTTTTATGCTACGTGAACAAGGATTGGGGGTTTGAGTACAACGAAAATAATTTTTAAAAGAACAATTCAAATTAAAGTATAAATCAAAAGAACAAACATTGGTCTAAGTCAACATCCACCATCGAAATTTTACAACTGATCATCGATGCTAGTATATATCAATTCATACTTTGAATATTCACCATTGGAATTATTTTCCTATCTCTCCTTAGTCATAGTTAATTAGAAGACAAGCGCTCTAATTAACCCTAACTACTAAACAACCTAAGACAAGCGCTAAAGGTTTAATCTAGTAGCAGCCTTAAGAATTAGAAAAATCGATGAAGTGAAACAACACAAGCATAAGCGGTTGCATTTAATTTCGTCGGGCGTTCTTCCTAAGATTTAATAATTTCTAACGCAACAAATCATTAAATCTTAGTTGCTTCATAAATTAGAGGGATCAAACAATTACGGATTTGATATCTAACCCAGCCGTAAATTGCAACGAATAATAAACTAGTAGGCCTCCTAGTAATTAAACAAGACAATCATAAAGGCATAGAAGAACATTTGATACTCAAAGCATAAATTAAATAATAAAAACAAATTAGATCTCACAGTTTTATTGATTCAGAGGCTTCTGTTTCCTTCGACCAATTATGAAAGTTTAGCCGTGCAGGGATATAATTAAAACTAAAAGGAGAAGTTAGAGAAGAGGGAAGAGAATTATTATTTTCTAGTCTGATGATTCTCCCATTTTATACACATTCATCCCCTATATTAGAAGCCTACAAAATCTCCTAAAAATATGCTAAAGCTTATCCCTTATCTTCTAAATATATTATAAAGCTTATCCTAAAATAACAATATCCAAATCTGACTAATTAAGAAAAATATTAAAAATAAGATAAATTTCTAATATAACTAGGAAGGTGGTATTTTCAGCTGGGCTTTCGTGAACAAGATCTGAAAACTCTCCGGACATAGACCGCTTATTAGAATGTCAACTTCAAGCCCGATTTATACCTTGATTCAATCCGTATCTATCAAAACTCAAAACATAAAAGTTGTATATCTTTTTCTTGGTGTTCCATAGCATCTTGAATCATCTCAATCGGAGCTTGGATGAGAGAGTTATGTCCAGATTCCAAAGTGATGTCGAAACTGTCCAAAATCGCCCAATTATCTTTGTTTTGCATTTAACGTCTCTATTGCATCCTAAATCAAAATAAAAGAATAATGAGTACATTTAGGAACCAAATAAGGATAAAAGAATAAACATTAAAGGAGAAAAATATGACATTTTGCATTCTCATCAATAAGCACAAAAATTTCCTTGTAGATAGAAATTTTTCAATAGTAAACTTAACTCGTGCAATGCTTGTGTATGTAAAAGCTTTCTCAATAAGATATGAACTTCACTGATATGACTTAAAGCAACCGGATTTTCTAAATAAGATAGAAAATCAATGTTAGATTAATCAAAAGTCAAAACTTATTTTACTAGGGCCTAGCCACCCTTATCTGATAAACTCCCCCTAAGCTGCAGCACTTTTCTTTTACTTCGTCCTTTAGTGACCGTCTATTTCCACAATGATTTGGTCACTGACTATTTCTATAGGGACAAGTTCAAGAATAGATTTATAGTACAAAAGCAATAGATCTTTTTATTTATCCATATTTATTTAGTTTTGAATGCTTTTTATCACTTGGTGCTGCAACCTAAAAAGAATGCCAGAATTTATGGGTTCTAGGTTCAACTAGCTAATTGGTCAATTTGACCATCTTAGCAAAAAAAATATCTCTCATTAGAATTTCTTGAAGCTAAAAGTAATAGAGAAAAAATGTACCTTAAGGGAGCTTTGGATAGTGCACAATTTTTCATCGTATAAGAAAAGCAACTATCTAGTATTAAGATGCACAGGATAACTTAGTAGATATCAGACATAAACTCTCAATCATATATAAGCATACTCAATTAATGCACAATGAACTGAGATATCAGGCAAAAACACATTCAATATCTGAAAAGAAACTCTCAAAAAAATAAAAATTCTGCATCTTCTCCCCAAAATTTTTTTTTTTGCTGAAAACAATAAAACAACAAAAACATGCTTACATAGAAAAGAAGATAGTTTAGTCCAAGCATGTAAGATAAGAGCAAACCTGACCTCAGGGAGAGAGGTTTGACTATATCAAGACAAAAAAGCAGTGACATGCTTTCTCTGTCATCCCTAGAATGTACCTGCAAAAAATTTTCAAAGCAACCAAGAGAAAATATAGGGATAAAAAAGGTGGTTCTTCAAACAGAATGCAAGGAAAAAATAGGATATATAAGATATGACAATCAATGCAATGCAAACATACCTGGTATGCACTAGGATTTAGGAACCAAAATCCTAGGCATGGTGAGACTGCACCTTTACTAGGTGAGTCCACTCCCCCTCAATGGGTGAATGGTCTCATCATTCTTAACCCATACCTGCTTGACCCGTGGCGGTGGTTTGCAGGGTCTTGTTTATGCTATCCATTCTTCTTAGCATACATTGCATTAGGCTTAGCAACCCTTCATAGCCATGGTTGTTGAAAAATTGAAATTTGACTTCTAAGTGTGTGTGTGTGTACAAAGTGTTAACAAAATAATAATAGTGCGGAATTTAAATAACACAAGAATTTTTGTTAACGAAGTGGAAAACTCAATATGAGAAAAACCACTCCGGGGCAACCAAACCCAGGATATCCACTATTAAGAAGACAAGACTAGTTACAAAGTAGTAGCACTCACATACCCCTGATGCAGTGGTCGTACCTTGTACTCTAACGTGTAACCCAACACGAACGCCTCCCAACCAGGTCTCCTACCTGAAGGGGTCTTCAATGGAATCATTTACCTTAGGGTTAACCCCTAAGATAGACTTCAGATTATGCGCAGCAATAGTACACACAACAACGGCTTCAGAGAGATCAACTCAATTCAATAATCTCACAATATAGCTCTCTAAGCACTAATGGAATTCAATACCGAATTCTTGCTGTTCTCAAGCCTAGGAACCTCTATTTATAGGATGACGGTTCAAATGAGCGTCTGGCTTGATAAAAACTGGGCGCCGTCCGGACGGTAGTCATGGGCCGTCCGGACGGACAGCTGTGCGATCAATTGTCTGAGAATTTTGCTGAAATTCTTTCCTAAAATGAGTCGCGTCCGGACGGTGGTGCCTTGTCGTCCGGACGGTCGTATGTCCGCCACAAGTAATTTTCATATAGAGGCTTCTAACGTCCGGACGACTGATCTGATGCACGCAATTTCCATATCTGATGCTCGCGCGTCCTGACCATGATGACTGGTGTCCAGACGTCTGGATTTGAATTGCGATACTTGCCTTATGGATGAGCGCGTCCGGACGGGAATCCACGTCGTCTAGACGGTTGCAGCGATCTTCCCATAACTATGTTTTGGAAAGAAATCCTAAAGCTTTGGTCGAACACTGAGTGTCATCCGGACGGGCTGCTGAATTGTCCGGACAAATGCAAGCTGGAGCAATTTGAAGCTTCTTGACACAGAGGAAGGTCCGGACGGGAATCCACGTCGTCCGAACGGATGATGCTATGGACAGATGGGCGTCCAGACTGCTGGCAGGGAACCGGATTTTTTTGACTTGTAAATTGTACAGAATCTTCTAGAAGCACTCTGAATAGCGAAATCCCTGTTAAAAAAGCATCTTTATAAAAAAGTGGTTTTGTCCAATAGAATGTGGCCAATTACAAACTAACAGTTGCTAATGGGCTTCTGCGGCTTTCTCTTGTAGCGCCTTGATGTGTTTTGGAACAGACCGCTGTTGTTGCCGCTGATGCCATGGAACCTGATGTCCCGCTGAAGGTAGAGTACCTGATGTGGCCTTAGTAGGCAACTTCCTCTGAGCCTTCTTCTTTTGAGCTTGGAGCAGTGGACATTTGGGTCGGATGTGGCCGGTAATGCCGCAGTGATGACAGGTGGGCAGGCTTCTTTTGTTGGAATGCTTCTTGACTTTCTCTGTAGAAATATGGTTAGCATTCTTACAAATAATATTGCCCTAACCTTTTATATGTCTCCTATGCGGAGAGATATATTTTGATGGGGAAGAATCTTCAACTTCACTTTTCTTCAGAGCATCCTGCTTAATCCAAGGCCTGTGGGATTTCAACAAATAACAATTTGGCCTAATATGACCAATCTTCCCAAAATTATGACACTTAGGAATAAACTTACCTTGTATTCCTGATTCCTTGGAGTTAGGTATCACATGATTAGTTAAGAAAGAATTATCTAAACAAGTTGTATCTTCTATCACAGGCTTAATATCAATAAAATCTAATTCAGAATCAGAAATATGTGAAGTTGAATTACTTAAATCATTAACAATTAAATTAGGCTTGTTAGAAATATCTGTATGAATACAAAGCATACTTTTTAAATTATTACTAGAGAATTTTTCCAAGAGATCCTCTGATTCTTTTAATTTATTCTCTAGTGCATCAATAGTATCAAAAAGCATGGTATTCTCAAATTTCAAAAAGTCAATCAAAACATGTGATTTAGATAATTGTAAAATCAAAGACTCTTTTTCTTGCTTAATCTTTTTGAGTTCTTTATTGGATTTCTTAAAGAGTTTACTTATCAAAAGGATATCTTTAGAGAAATCATAAAAATCATCTTCAGAGAACTCAGGAAGATTTATGTTAACAAAAGTTATGGATCACACTTAGGAAATAAATCCAAACACAAGTGTACCCGCTCTGATACCAATTGTTAATAAATATTGACTTCTAATTTAACCAAGTGTGTGTGTTTGTGTGCAGCAAAATATCTTAAATGCGGAATTTAAATAAGACAAGATATTTGTTATAAAGTGGAAACTCTATGAAGAGAAAAACCACTCCAGGGCAGCCAAACCCAAGAATTCCACTATCCAAAAACAAAGCTAGTTACAAGACACTCATACTCACATCCCCTTATGCAGTAGTCATACCTTTAACTCTGACACGAAGCCCATCGTGAACGCTTCCCAACTAGATCTCCTACTTGAAGGGATTTTTGATAGATTCATTTACCTTAGGGCCGACCCCTAAGATAGACTTCACACGAACTATTGAGAACACACCAGCAACTACTTGAGAGCTAGTGGATCTTTGATTCTCCCTAAACACCCTCTCAAAGCTAAGATAATTCAATACCGAATTTTGTACAAAACACATGCCTAGAGCCCTCTTTATATAGGCTTTACAAATCCTATTTCAACTCAAATAAGGAGGCCTAAACCAACAAAGATTTGGACTCTAGGCACTCATCCGGACGTTTTTGGGCGCGCGTCTGGACGTTTCTCTCGGCCATCTAGATAGTCAAGTTGTATAATTTTTTGTTAGCTTTCTGATGACACCAATTTCACCCCAATCCAATATTTGAGCAGAAAGTTATGATCAAAATACTGGAGGGCGTCCGGAAGGCTTGACCGAGCGTCCGGACGATCAATTGCAACCACCTTTCCAAAATAGCGCAATTCTTCCCATAATGGGTTCACGTCCGGACGGCTTGGCTGAGCGTCCAGACGGTCTTCGCTGTATCTCCTTTCTGCGCTCGTAAAGGGAACCCCAAATATTCTAGAATGCTGGACATCGTCTGGATGTGTTGCCACGTCGTTCAGACGTCTTGTAGAAACTTCCCAAACAATGTCAACTGCTGAAATCCAACTCCGTGTAGAAATTGGAGAAGCTTGACCTAGCTTCCGGACAGTGTTGCTCTGACGTCTGGAAGTCTTCAACGCTGAAGTTTCTAGACACTGCGGGACGTTCGGACGCCTTCAAAGGCCCGTCCGGACGGTTACATAGGAACTGGCTCTTCTGACTTGGAAATTGCATGGAATCTTCATGGACATCTTCTTAGAAACTTGTGACCATACACATGGCATGAAATGAGACATTGTCCATATTACTTGAAGACTATGAATAGAACCGATAATCCTGTTAAAAGCAACCATTACATAAATTGTTTTTGTCAACCAGAATGTTGCCAATATAAAATACTAACATTAACGAGACATAATTAGGGCTTCAATCGAGCCCTAACTAAAGTATTAGTTACAACTAATATTGACTAAAATTATATACATACAAAAAATAAATAAAGGAAGAAAGAAAAACAAAAATCCTTCTTGAAGTAGCCTCCAATTCTTTCCCCAAAGCTTGTGTGTTTTCTATTCAAAGGTTAGAAGCCTATTTTTAGGGATTAAAGAAGCTCTAGAAGCCTTAGGAATCCTAGAAAAATTGTAAATGGGTCTCATAGTTCAAATAGAATAAGTACAAGTATTTTCCTTTCTTGAAATTTCAATCCAAGTAGGAAAAGGATTCCAAAATTCGTACAGATTTGTGGTCCTTTATTTCGGGGTGATTTTGGCATACTAAAATTCCAAATTTGGAAAAATATATTCTGACATATTTGTGTAATATTTCATTATCTTTCCAACGCCTCCGATTTTGTCGCAATCCGATACTTGAACCAAAAGTTATGATTAAATTATAGAGACGTGCTCATTCTGAATTCTTTCCAAAAATAACGAATTTTTGCCAACTTCTTTTTCCTTAAATTCAAAATTGATTTGGAGTTGAATTTTTCCAAAACTGAGTTTGCCGACTTCGTCGTAATTTTGGAATTTGATGGATTTTCTTCCAAAACCTGTAAAATACAAGAGAACACAAAAACAATACAAAACCTCAAACATTAACAAAACTAAGAGTTTAACATATGTAAATTAAGAGGCTTAAATGTGTAATATTCACTACTTATCAAGTACAAAATGGGAATGGGAGTATGCTTCAAGTGAGGCAAAGCTGGCCACTTCGCCAGAGAGTGTTCGCAAGCAAGTGCGAACAGAGGACAGGGATCGCAAGCAAGCATTAACCAGCCAAGACAGATAGCTCCCGCCAAATTGTATGCACTCAGTCCAGACTCCAGAGAATGTCTTCCCTGAGGACAATGCTACCGATGTGGTCACAGGTACTATTTCATTATTCAGTAGTGTTGCTTGCGTGTTGTTTGATTCGGGTGCTATGCACTCATTTATCTCATCGACATACGTGAAGTTGTGTAAGTTATGCACAAAGCCTTTAGATCAGGATATATGCGTGGCCACTTTTGTTAGCGATGCCATTACTTGTAGAAAGTGTGTGGACGGAGGGGAAGACCTTACCAGTAAGGCTAGCTGTATTTAGCATATTGGGCTTCGATGTCATTTTGGGAATGGATTGACTATCGAAGTATAAGGCTAACATAAATTGTGATGCGAAGGAAGTAACGTTCCGACCTCATGGTATGGAAGAGTTCAAGTTCTAAGGGTCTAGAGTGCAATCTACTCTACCACTTCTCTCTGCCATTCAAGCAATTAAGAAGGTTAGAGAGGGTGCTCAAGTAGGGCTGGCAAAACGGGTCACCCGACACGACCCGTTAAGACCCGCGACCCGTTTAGCCTAGACCCAGACACGACCCGTTTATGTTAACGGGTCGGGGCTCCAAACACGACACGACACGATAATTTCACGGGTCACCCGACACGACCCGTGAGACCCGTTTAACATAATGGGTCGAATCGGGTCAACACGACCCGACACGACCCGTTTGACCTGTTTAGCATAAAATTTAATTTTTTTTTATATATTATTATTATTATTATTATTATTATTTTGGGGGGTTTTTTGTTGGTATTTAAATGAAATAATAATAATTTTAGCAATTCATCTCTAAACTCCTACTCCTAGTCTCCTAGTAGGCTGGCACCAAATCACTTAATATGTTTAATTGTCTAATCAAATAACAAAAAAAAAAAAAAACACTACATCATCATTACAAATTTACAAATACAACAAACTGCATTATAATTGTCCACTCTTGAATATTGATTTCTTGAATGACCTACATATGCTCATTGTCCATTAGATTGAGTCCAACGCAGGTTAGTTTGACATGCCCATCTTTGTCATTCAACTCCAATACTTAAAGGAAAAAAACAGAATAATTACATTGGGAGGTGAAAAAGTTTAAGATGTCAACTAACATCATTTACTTTCTACAATTCAATATCGATCTAACAGATTGTACCATTCTGCCTCACATGCTAAAATACAAACAATAACATAAGAACAAAAGAAAGAATAGGAGATCTCACAGGAACTGCTACTATCCAATGTCAAAACATCATCTTTTTCGTTATCCACCTTCGTTGAAGTTTGTTCTATATCAAAAGATAAAAGAAATTAATTTCATTAAAATAAGATGAAAAAATACAAGTAAATGAAGAAATTAAATATGCAAATAACTTATATTACCTTGCTCTCCATATAACCAATTTCTAGTGCAAACCAATGCCTCAACAATATCAGGCTTGAGTAAACTCCTATATTGATCAATCACACGTCCACCAATACTAAAAGTAGATTCTGAAGCAATAGTAAAAATAAGAATACTTAAAACATACGAGCCATGGCAACTACTTCAGGATAACGAAATTCATTTCATTTTCAAAATAAAAGGATGTCAAATGTCGTGTTCTTCTCCAAATACTTGGGTTCATCCAAATAAAGTTTCAATTGAGTATTTTGTGCATCAGGATCGACTCCATCAAATGCTAGAAAATTCTACATAAAAAGAGATAAAATAAACATAAAATTAGTAAGTGATTATGAATATATATATTAAGTTACTACTTACTAACAAGCTAAGAGTTTAAGAAACTTGTGATATTATTTAAGAATTTAAGAATCTAAGAATATATATATATATTTGTTTGTGTTTTCACTGTTTTGATTCTTTTGAGTTTTGAGAATCTTTTGTTTTCAACTTTTCACTTTTCAAATCATTCCCCCCAATTTGACAATTTCCCATGAGGCCAATCTCCCTTTTTTTTTTTTTTTTTTTTTTGAAAAAAACCCAAAAAAGAAATAAAAAAAAAAGAAAAAAGGAAGAAGTTAATCGTGTCTGGCGGGTCACCCGCGGGTGACCCGCGACCCGACCCGCTAAACAAAGATAAACGGGTAGACCCGTTTATGACCCAAACCCGTTTAAGGTAGACCCAAACCCGCTAATTTCGTGTCGTGTTCGTGTCGGGTTGTCGGGTCGTGTCAAAATTGCCAGCCCTATGCTCAAGCTTATTTGGCTTATGTCCAAGCCAAACCTGAAGTCAGTGTGAAGTTGGAAGACATTCTGGTAGTACACAGCTATTCAGATGTTTTCTCTGAAGTCACGGGATTGCCTTCGGATCAGGAAGTTGAGTTCTTCATTGAATTGATGTCGGGAACTCAGCCTATTCACAAGGTACCCTACCGCATGGCTCTGACAGAGTTGAGAGAGTTGAAAAAGCAGCTTCAGCAGTTGCTTGATTGAGGTTTCATTCAGCCTAGTGTATCGCCGTGGGGAGCGCCGGTATTGTTTGTGAAGAAGAAGGACGGGTCTATGCGGATGTGCACAGATTACCGTGAGCTGAACAGGGTGACAATTAAAAATAAGTATCCCTTACTAAGGATCGATGACTTGTTCAATCAACTCAAGGGAGTTTCGGTATTCTCGAAGATAGATTTTCTTTTGGGCTACCATCAGTTAAAGGTGCAGGAAGAAGATATTCCAAAGACAGCGATCCGAACACGGTATGACCATTACGAGTTTTTGGTGATGCCCTTTGAGTTGACTGCACCTCTTGTGTTCATGGATTTGATGAATCGATATTCCATGAATACTTAGATGCTTTTGTGGTGGTTTTCATAGATGACATATTAGTCTACTTGGCTAATCATGTCAAACATGAAGAGTACTTGAAGACAGTGATGGTTTGGCCAGGGCAAACAGGGGTGGTTCGGCCACCCCCTAGGGCCAAAAAGAAAAAAGAAAATGTCAGTGTTTGGCCTTCGCGGTGGCCGAACCCACCCCAGGCCAAACAGGGGTTGCCAAACCACCCCCATGGCCTTTAGGGGTAGTTTGGCCACCCCTTAGCCAAAATGGGGGTGGCCATATTTTTTTTTTTTTTTTAATTTTGTTTTAGTTTTATATATATATATAAATTTATTATTTTTTAATTGAAAAATTACATGTGGTAGGGATATTATAGGCATGTTTTTACAAAATGGGTATTTTTGAAAGTTTTTGGTAGTTTGAAGGGTCAAAATTTAAAGATTGGTAGTTTGGTAGGTTACTTTCAAAACGATCGGTAGTTTGTGGGCTAAAATGTAATTTACCCACCATTTTTTTTTTTGTTTTTTAAATACAGTCAACCACCGGCCCACGACATTGCTGGGTCAACACGCGGGAATCCTTGGTGCTCTACCGCTCTTTTTTTTTTTTTTTTTGAAAAGCTGAGTTTTTATTATAACTCAAAGGAGAGCCGAAACTTGTTCCTCGGTTACAATTTGCTGGAGAGGAGGGCAATCTTCACTCCAGGGAATATCAGAATTTGATGACAAGGCATATTTAGCCAAAAAATGGGCAGCCTGGTTTGCTGTCCAACGAACATGCTGAATCTCCACCGATCTCAAGCTGCCTAGTCTTTCTCTAGTATCTTTGATTAACTGCCCTGAGCGTGTCCAGCAGGAGTCCAGGGTCTTCAAAGCCGAGACAGTATGCAACGAGTCTCCTTCGAAAATGATATCCTGGAAACCTTAGACAGCACAGAACTTTGCCGCTTGCCACGCTGCTATAGCCTCCGCTACATCCGGGTCAGTAATTCCGGGCACTACATTCGAATAAGGCATCCTTGGTGCTCTACCGCTCTGTGTGAAAATTTCGCCCAAAAAACCCATATCCCTCTTCCAACTTCATTTTTCTCCTAACATTTTTCTCTCTCAAACCTCTCGTCTTCATCATCTTCTCTTTTGCACCAAGCCCCTCTCCTCTTCTTCCTTGTTTTTTCTTTCCCTCCCCTGCAGCTACCCCCTTGCTGTGCCCCTCCCCTGCTCTGCCATCGCAGAGAGAGAGAGAGAGAGAGGGACTGAGTGTTGGGTTTCGAAATCAGTCTGAGGTAATCTATCTCCTTCCCTCTCATCTCTTTCTCTCTCCCGTTCTCCCGTTACTGTTTCTCTCTCTGTCTTTGTTTTTTTTTTTTTTTTGTGTATGGGTTCTTGCTTCTTAGTGAATTGAGTTAGTAGAAAAGCTTGTGTTGGCTGATTACAAATTGATGCTTCTTACATACCCATTCAAAGATTAAAATAGATTTTGAATGAATTGTATAATTTTTTGGTAGCACTAAAATTTTCGGGTATAGGTGTTGTGTCGTTTCTTTTGGGGTTTTGTGCTGATTTTGGCTCAGAATGATGAGAGGGAAAGAAATTGAGTGTTGGTTTGTTTGTTGGGGGTTTCGGTTGTGGAGGGCTGATTGGGGGCATTGGTTTTTCTGTGTATTTGAGATCCAACCGAGTGGGTGCTAGTTTTTCTTTAGAAATTTTGGGTTCAAATCTATCACTCAGTTTTATTTTGTTCTCCCCTTTTCTTTTAGAGTGGATATATGGTTATTATTGTTGTTGTTTTTTTTTTTTTTTTTTTTTTTGGATGAATCAATACTATTATAACCAAACACAACCAAGAACAATCTCTCCAGTAAAACTGGATACACCCCAACCAACTGGGAACAACAAGAACACAACAAGAGCTTACACCTCAAGCAACAAACCTGCAAGAGAAAGCTCAAAAGAAACCCCCCACATCAAGAACTTACAACTCAAGCAAGCAAAAACTCAAAACCCCCCAAGACAAACACCAACATACCTATATTCTCCACAACTCAGCAAGCTTAACAGATAGAGCCGAGTTTTTGAATCTACTGTTGTACATAGCTCTAGTCCTCACCTCCCATTTGATACGGGCAACCATATCCTCTTCCGTCAAAGGAGTATTACCAAAACACAAATCATTCCTCAACCTCCATACATGGTACACAGCAGCAGCTAAACAAAGCTTGCAAAGGATAACCTGCAAATTCTTCCCTTTCAACTTGCAACTCCAATCAACAAGATCATCCCAATTAATACTCACATTAGAAATCAAACAAGCCTCCATCAAATTCCTCCAGATCCTACGGCAAAAACTGCACTGGAAAAAAAGGTGTTCAATTGATTCTTGACAACCATAACAGAATCTACACAATGTATTTCCAGTAAACCCCCACCCACACATCTTTTCTTTGGTTGTAATAGCTTTACTAAAAACAAGCCATAACAAAAAAGCATGACGAGGAATTGCTTGTGGAAACCATACAACATGCCACCATGAAACCTTAGGATAATGAACTCTTACTAAGTTCCAAGTTTCAGCACAAGAGTAAACCCCACTCTTAGACTTCCAAACAGGCATATCAACATCTCCCAAATCAATACCCGATAGCCTACTCTGAATATCAACTAAGTGATCAGAACGGGCAGGGGGCCATACCCAATTACCATTCTGCAAAACAGAAGATACTCTAGCATCAAGACCAATACCAGAATCATAAACCATCCGGAACCCATAGGAATCGATCAATCTACCAACCGGGTGCCAATCACCAAACCAAAGTGAAATATCCTGCCCATTCCCAACTTTAAAACTAAGGAAATTCTTAGCCACATCCCGAAGCTTGAGAAGTTTTTTCCAACTCCAAGAACAACTCTTTGGAATTGGTATATGCCATAAACTCCTCCCTTTAAGCCAGTTAGTTTCTATCCAAGCAACCCAAAGTGATCCTGATTGTGCAAAGATACTCCATATGTGACTGAGCATAGCAGCACGGTTCCAAACTTCAAGCCTTTTAATACCAAGACCACCTTCAGTTTTAGGAACGCACAACCGGTCCCAAGAAACCTTAGCCTTAGCTTTGGAATCATTACCACACCACAGAAATCTATTGAATTTCTGTTCAAGCATCCGGATAACCTTTTTAGGAAGGATGAAAACTCTAGCCCAAAAAACCTGAAGGCTAAAGAGAACAGAAGTGATCAATTGCAGCCTCCCTGCAAAGGACAAATGTCTCACTAACCAGGAATCAATCCTACCAGCCACCTTTGCCACCAAAGCATCACAATCCAAAGCCGAGAGTCTCTTGGTAATGAGGGGAACCCCCAAATACCGAACAGGAAGAGAACCCTCAGGCATTTGCAAAGCATCCAAAAAAACAGCTTTATCATCTCTATGAACTCCAGCACAAAAAAAATTACTCTTCATCGGATTGGCTTTGAGTCCTGAAAGATCTTCAAAATCAGCAAGGACTTCCTTAATAGTTAGGACAGAATCCATGTCAGCTCCAGAGAAGATGAGTAGATCATCTGCAAAGCATAAGTGAGTAAGCTTTATCTTACTACATTTGGGGTGGAATCTGAATCTCTCAACATCTGAAGCAGCCTCAGCCAAAAGCCTTGACAGAATTTCCATAGCCAATACAAACAAATAGGGTGAAATCGGGTCTCCCTGCCTCAACCCTTTTTTCCCTTGAAAAAAACCTACCAAAGAACCATTAAGAGCCACCGAGAAAGTGGGGGTAGGGATGCAGGCTCTAACCCAAGAAACATACTTCCGAGGAGCACCAAAACACAGCAAACAATGAAGAATAAATTCCCAATTAACTGAGTCGTATGCTTTCATTAGATCAACCTTCAAAGCACATCTAGCAGCCCCTTTACTTTTATGGTAGTCATGAACTAGCTCCTGGGCAAGCAAAATATTTTCTGCAATACTCCTTTTGGGAATAAAGGCCCCTTGATTATTACTGATAACATCAGCAAGCCCAGGGAGTAACCTATTGGCAAGGATTTTTGTAATGGTCTTGTAAATAATATTACAACAAGAAATAGGCCGATAGTCCCCCATAACAGCAGGATTCTTCTTCTTGGGGACCAAAGTAATGATTGTAGCATTAACTTCTTTGAGCAGAATCCCTGAAACAAAAAACTCTAACACTGCATCAACTACCTCCTCACCTACAATCGGCCAAGCCTTATGAAAAAACCCCGCTGAAAATCCATCTGGACCCGGGGCTTTGTTTGCCTTCATAGCAAAAATAGTTTTCCTCACCTCGTCCCTAGAAACAGGAGCATGCATACCTTCAATGCATGTGGTTGAAAATCTTTTCTGAATAAGATTGGAAATTCTATCAGCTTTAGACTTGGAAAAGACATGAGAAGAAGAGCCAAGAAGGTTCCTATAAAAACCAATGGCCATCTCTTTAATAAGCTTAGGATCAGTTACATTAATCCCCTTATCATCCTTAAGGACTTTTACAAGATTTGAGGCATTTCTAACCTTAACAACCTTGTGAAAGAAGGCAGAATTACCATCCCCAAGATTAAGCCATTGGTTTCTTGACTTTTGCTTCATAAGATTTCTTTCTTTGTGAAAGAAGGCAGAATTATTGTTGTTTTTTTCTTTGTTTTCCAACGGAACTTCATTGGTCAGTGGTTATTACATATTTCATACTGATCTAGATCCTTATTGTTTTCTTTGTTATAGTTTTCTGAGTGATCTAGATCCTTATTGTTATTAAATATTTCGGATTATTTTTCATGTTTTGAGTTTTACTTAGTTTTTCTGGATGTATGTATGTGTTTATGGGCATATCTGTATATGTTCGTCTAACTAAAATATGTGATGTTGTGATTTTATACTAGGTCAGTGGTTGCTTTTCTGTCTTTAAATTCCGTTTCTTTATATATCGAATTCCTTGTCGTAGAACTATCATTGCGACAAAGATTGATATTATATATGTTTTAATGTGTATTCAAATCTGTCACTTATAGTAGTTTCTCTCTTAAAGAACTCGTAGCATTTTTGAGTTGGTGCAGAAAATGCATTAAGTGGTGTATCTTATGAATTTATTCTTTTAAATAATATTAAACATGCCACGTTTTTAGAGTTTGTAAAAACTTGTGTTGCTTGTTTTTATTTTCAAATCTTGTTTAAGAAATTAAATATTGCTGAGAATGAATGTTCTTTAGAAAATTTTGGCTGTTCTGTTCCGGTCACCAAATTCAAAAATTGATTTCTTTGAAGGAAACATGTTTTGCTACCTTAACCCAAACAGGCCCTAGATTTATTTTTTATTTTTTCTGAGCCAAACAGGCCCTAGATTTTACTTGTTAATGTTGTTGGCTTCTCTCTTTCTTGTTTCTCTTGTATCTCACCTTATTCTAAAAATTCAGTTATGATCAAGGACAAGGTTACTAGCTGTTCTGTTAGAGATTGATTGAGAATAGAAACGTTTTGAGCATTACAGTTAGTCTAAAAGAGTTAACTGTCAGAAGTAGTTCTGATACAGATTTGTTCCTCTATTTTTATTTACTAGACTATTACTTAGGCTAGCTCTGGATCCAAGCAAATTAAGGCAATTGTAAGGAAACTTGAGTGTTGGTTTTTCTCTGTGTATTTGAGCTCCAACTGAGTGGGTGTTAGTTTTTCTTCAAAAATTTTGGTTTGATTTTGGGTTCAAATTCATCACTCATGAGGAGATTTCTTTAAAAAGTGCTTTGACAGTAGATGTACTCTTTGTCAGAGCAGGAAGTTTCTTTGGTTAAAAAGTGTTGTGTTTCAGCTCAATATTGATCATTCCCTGTTGATATTGAAATTCATTTTCTGTCACATAAATGGCAAAATAAGACTTACAACCTATTAAGATGTTTAAGCTAAGAGTATAGAACAATGAAAATTTTGACCATGGTAATATGGTATGATGTGCTTATTCGGATGGCTGGTTTAGGCTTAGAATTATCTATCAATTTCTTAAAACATAAAACTAGGATAGGCCCTTTCTTGGCACTTTTACTTGGTGTGCTTTCTGATTTTCGTTTGGTAATGTCTTGTAGTTCAACGTTATTTTAGATATGGAAAGGAGTTAACTCTAGGTAGACAATTAAAGGACAGGGTACAAGTGGTAAGAAAACCATGAGCGAGACAAGGGAATTAGATGCTTGTGCCTGTCCTCAATTTGTTTGAACTTTGAAAGACATCAATTATGTAACGACCCAAATTTGAACCAGCAATGTCGTAAGCAGAAACCTTCGGTTTTCACGTGACATTACTACATCAGAGATGAAACTCTCGCTGCGGAATATATATATATATATATTTTCCAAAGTCTTAGGAATTGATAACATAACACATCAGAGCTAACTGGAATACCCCAATACATATGTTAGTAGTTACTTAGTTTTCTTCACATGTGATAAGCACACTAGGTGCATCAAAACAAGTACCACAAATGGTACATAAGCATACATAAAAAAGCCTACCCAACAACCATAATTCTGAACATTTTACATACACCGAGGAAAGTAAACACAAATGATTACAAATAAATACAGCTAGCTATTCAAAGGTTAGCTCAAAACCATCAAAGTTAGCAAAGGGAATCCATGCCTTCACCTTCTTGACCTGCATCAATAACTATGCAAATATGACATCATCATATTTACATAGCAAACAAACAAGTGAGTCATCCATTTTCATAACATAAGATATCATCAGATTATTAACAGTTCTTAAAGAATACAAATGCAAAGGTTGTATGATTATGCATCGTAATGACTATTTAATTTGTATTTTATGATCATCTTACTTCAGACCTCTCGTTGTTAGGTTGCCAATTCAACCTGGTTAACGCCTTTTAGACCTCTCACTTTGAAGTTTACCTGTTTTTACTGGAATCCTACTGGTTCTAGCATTAGTTATATATTAGACCTTTGGACACCTTTCTATCCACTGATTAGCCTTTCTTCCCCTTGCTACTAATCAGTTTTGTTGATGGCTATCTTTTCAGCCATTTTATTATTTGGACTCAACATGTATTCATGAACATTTATTCAAGCAATACACATATGTAATACAATCCTAATGAAACATCGATTCATTCCTAGTAAGTACTTCCATACTTACTCCCTTTAGTGCAGTCTCTTAGCTCATCTTTTGCAATAAATACATATATAAAGAAGGTAACACATTCATCAATTCTTTTTCCAAATATTAGATCTGTCACTTTTACATCGATTTTTAATCATGAACATCAAAAGTTGATTACTTATAAGTATTTGACGCTAAGCTTTTGTTTAAACACCAAAATATAAGCAATATAATGATTAAACAAGAACCCTAACAATATTCATAGATATACATAGGATATGATTATCATCACTCATGAAAGTCATGCCTATATATATATACACACACATACATAGATACAATTATCATTACTCATCAAATCATTCATATCCATTATCATGATTTCAATCAGAAAGGAATTCAACATATTAACCTATTATCATGATTTCAATCAAAAGGAGCTCAACACAATTACCATAAACATGATTTTAATCAAAGGAAACTCAATATAATTAATCCATAAACATGCTTTCAATCCAAAGAAACTCAACATATTTAATCCATAAACATGCTTTTAATCCGGCCATTAATACAACAAGACCAACATAACCTCACTCACCCACTACAAGAGAAATCTATAACCAACAAGCTTTAATCACATACATCAATTTCTAACACAAGACGCCCATATATTTTCCCCATAAAAACACCAAAACCTTCTAACAACACCCAAATCATTTCCTCTCAGCCCATTACAGAAAATCACTTTAAAAACACAAACCTACCATTAAACCTCTCATCCTTGGCCAGCAACACAAGATTAACATTTAATTAATTCAAAACCGAACACAACCAGTATAAAATCAGTCAACAAAACCCCATTAAAAACTCATTAATCCATAATTAAAAATGATCTAAAACAGAACAATAGAGTCCTCTAACCCATTCGGCCAAGACCCAAAAATTACAGAGATCACATAATTAAAGGCCAACAACCAGAATTCATCATCAAGGCTATGCATCAAACTTAAAATCAACAATAACATATTCAGTTAGATCAAAACAAATACCAACTAATTCTAGAATTAATCACAACTGAAATAGGGGGATACACGGCTAAAATAGGGAAATAACTCAAAACTGGGAAATAAATCAAAATAGGGAAATCGAGCTTCAAAGCTAATCCAAATCAACAACTCATGCAGTTTATCAAAATAAACACCCAGCTCCAATAATCATCTCTACCGAAACAGCTCTAGGATATGTTAGCACTTTTCATGAGTCATTACAAGAGCTCTAGGATTTTGTTTTGAAATTACGATTTTGATTTCAGTGACTAAGTTTGATACTTTAAACAGGTCATTGGCTGTCGCTGTAGAAATACTTTTTTTATGAATGCTGTAGAAATATTCCTCTCCTCTTCTTTTTTTTTTTTTCTTTCTCTTAATCTCTTATGTTATTCTTGGTCTCATTTTCCATTTTAACTTGTTTTCTGGTTCTGGCAAATTGTCATGATATGCATTTAGTTACTTTTCTGTCTTTATGAAAAATGAAACATATATGTTCTCTTTGGAATGTGAAGTTTAAAGCTCAGATTTTTAATATTTTTAGGTGGACATAGTCAGGGATGCTGCGTTTCTTACGGTCAACAGCATTGACCAAATCCGGACTCTTAAGGCCTCGAAGTTGATTGCTTAAATATTGGAGATGGTCTCGGAATGTACTGTTCTTCCCAAACCCAGAGATCTCATTGATACTGTGAGGATGATATCTCTCAATCTTGTTTTTTGGCTTTTGTTAAGTATGAAAATCATGTCTGTATGGCCGACGATTCACTTGAAGAAAGAGGTGATTTTGGATACATAGGTTGCATTTGCTCTGCACCACGCACGTGTGTCAAGAGTCGTCTGCCAAGAGAACTATTCGCTTTCTTACTTTGATTGATATAAAGTTTCACTAAACATTTTAAAACGTCTGTGGTTGGCGTAGGTTCGAGAGCTGGTGGTTTCATGGAATCTTAAACTCATCATTGAACCTGGGAGATCATTGATTGCAAATACTTGCTGCTTCGTTAATCAGGTAATTGGGGTCAAAACTAATGGAACAAAAAACTTGTGTTGTGATCGATGGCAACATGGCTGAACTTATCCGTCCTAGACTTGATGGTGCTTATCAAGTAAGTATTCAATTATAGTTGACTTCTATTGTAGTCAATTGCATTTATTAAGGTCAATTGAAGATGATGGAAATCTTACTTTGATCTGCTTAGTATCAATGCTTTGGGTTTATTTCCATATGTATGCAATTTAGTACCTGAACAACATTGTTCAACATGGTGTTATTGACCAAATATTACATTAGATAGTGTCCCTATCTCATACCTTTTATAGCAGTGTATTATCAATACATATTATAAAATTTAATTAGAATGCGCCCTCCAGTGTACTGGGTATGTATGGAACTACGCCTATTCGCTATTTGTGTTTTCTACTCCCCACATATATGATATACAAATGATACTAGAGAGTTTGAATGTTCCTCTACTTCAATTTCATCGAACAACACATTAACACTAGAGGAGGCTTCTCCTTGCTGTGCAATTAATTGCTAGGGTTACTCTATTTTCAAATGTAAGGAACGAAAGAAAGAAAATTCGATATGTTTTGGGTCTTCATAGGCCCAAAATGTTCATGCTTTAGGAGGATTTTAATGTTAGAGGATAGCCAGCAGGAGATCCTCTCCTTGACCAGCTGACCTCACAACAGTAGCGCAGCAGCAGCCCTGCAACACATTTTCCTCCTGGAATCCTGCTGCTCAATTCAACCCCATGTTTCCTGATGATTCTCAGCTCCTCAAAATCAGCTTACACCTTTTTCCTCTTTTGTATCATCTCTTGTTTCTCTTACTTTTCTGTTATTGTAACCTCGTACTAACATTCCTAAACTAGTGTACATGTAACCTCTATAAATAACAGCTTACTATCTGGTTTTTGGTAATGCAACCAAACCAATTCTCCTAAATCTTTCATTTAAGACATGCCAATCCGAAGCCCTTTCTTTCCTTAATGATGCAGGTTTTGCCGAGTACAAACATAAATTTCGTCAAGTCAATAAAGCATCGGTAATCATCTAATCGATACAGATTTTTTTCTGTAATTATTATTTTTTCAAATAAAATTAATTTTATTTTTTATGTGCTCAAAGTCATCTTTCAGCTACATTTCCTTGATTCATATAGCAATATTATACACACCACCCCCCCCCCCCCCCACTTTTTTTTTTTTCTTTATTTGTTTTGTATTTTAGCAATTTAGAAGAATTTTAAACAATACGCCTTTCTTTTATCCTAAGAAAATATAAGTTATTACATGAATTTGGACTAGGGCTATTAAATGAGTCAAGCCAAGCTTATCTTTAAGATTTCAAGATTAGCTAGTTTATGAGTTGAGCTTTATTTCGAGCTAAGCTTTGAAATGTGTGTTTAAGCTTGGCTCGCTGAAAGCTCGGGCGAACTTGAGCTCATTAAAAATGTCATTCGAGCCGAGCTGGGTACTCGACAAGCTAGCACTACCTCTGGGGGTGGCTCGCAGGCCACCCCCTCCCCAAACGGGGTGGTTGCCTCCTTTTGTGTGTTTATTATTATTATTGTTATTTGTTTAATTTTAAGGGTATTATATGTAAATTTTTGTTTATAAAGTTAGGTGATTTGTGTCACTTCTAGTTTTTTAACGAAGTTGACTGATGGAAGGGGGTTCTGATGTGTAAATGATAGTTCGATGCGATAGAGTTGTGAGAGTGACTTCATGGGGGTATATTGATAAGGGTTTGTAGTTCATGAAGGAAAAATGAAATTAGCCCTAAACTAAACTTAGATATCAAACCGAAACAAATACAAATCAAATACTATTAGAAATCAAATGAATACATATACAATCAAATAAACGAAAGAGCAGTTGGTAAAACTAATCAAGCAACTTGAGTCGCTTGTGACTTGTGTATAAACTTACTGCAGTGCCTAGAAGAAAAAGCTTCAAGAGAAAAGGTGCACCTTTAGAGAAGAAGTAGGAGAAAGGGACAACGGAAGCACTGGCGATAAAAATGGAGACTGGTTCGATCTGGTCATACTTGGTCTGATCTGGCGGAGATAAAGTGGCAGCTGTGACGCTTTGTTGGTGGTAGAATGAGGGAGAAGACAGAAGAAAATGGGAAATACATTGAATTTTTGCGTGAGAAATGAGGATTGGGATGAAAAAAAATTTATTTTTAATTTTGAAGGATTTCGAAAGAAAAGATTTGAAAATTTCTGATCCGCCGCGTGTAGCTGAAATCTGCGTTATGTTTGATACTGACAGTTGATTATAATTACTTATTTTACGATATAATTTAAAGTAGTTAGATTAGATTAGTGGGAGTGAGCTCATGGCCATGTGGGACACCATAAAAATTCCAATATAAAATGTGCATTCAATTGTAACCACGATCCAAAATGAACGGCTATGATTTAATCACCTTGCAATTGGATGGGCGAGAACTCCTTTTCAAAAATGCAATTTTTTTTCATTGGGTGTTAGGTTTCAATTATTGGTTCGCATATGTAGAAAAATCGCATTAAATAAGGTATCTTAATTATTTTCCCCTCCACTTGTATGTAGGTGAAATCGACTGCACTTGTGATATTGATTGTATATTATAATTATGTATTTCATGATTCAATTTAATTCGTTTGATTATATCAGTTAGAGTGAGCTTATGGTTATGAGTCGCACCATAAACCTTCCAGTGTAAGATGTGGGTTACAAATTAATGTATGAGATATCTTTGGTAAACGTGGCCAGCTAAGCCTTGGTCAACGAAAGGCCGTAAGCTAGTATTAAAGATTAAAAACCGAAAGGCTGTAAACAGTTATTTGAAAATTGTTGTTGTAAGCAAATTCGACTAAAGACAAGTATCGTTTCTAGCTATCCTTGAAGTCCAATACGTACAACCTAAGCATATCATCGAGAGTTTAAATGGTCCTCTCACATTGGCTGTCAGTTTGCGGATGCTCTGCTGTGCTAAAGTTCAACTTGGTTCCCATTGCGTCATGTAATCTCTCCTAAAACTTCGATGTGAACCGTGAATCATGGTCCAGCACAATGAAAATAGGCACTCCATGCAATCTTACTATCTCCCGCCCATAGATTTCTACTAATTTGTTAAATGAATCTGTAATCTTGATGGGGAGAAAGTGTGCATTCTTCGTGAGTCTATCAACAATCACCCATATGGTATCTTGTCTGCTTGATGCTTTTGGTAGACCAACGACAAAATCCATAGATATTTGATCTAATTTTGACATTGGCATTTTGAGAGGCTGAAGTTGCCCAGCTGGCCTTTGATGTTCAGCTTTTACAAGTTCACACGAAGGACATTGTGCAACACACTCGGCAACATTTCTCTTCATGCCACACCACCAAAACTTCTTTAAGTGTTGATACATCTTGTTGTCGGGATGAACAATATACCGTATTTGGTGAGCTTCGTCAAGAATGTATTTTCTCAACTTAGCATCATTTGGAATGATTGTTCTACCACTACTCATTTTCAACGTTCCACCTACTGTTAGATAGAACTCAAATGCTTCTCAAAGTCTGGTTTTATCCGCAAGATCTTGTAATGCTAGATCATTCTCTTCTGAAAAATAAAGAAACTTCTAATTTACGGTGTGTGTGTGTGTGTGAACGTGTAAAAAAATATCATAAGTACGGAATTTAAATGAGACAGATATTTTGTTAACGAAGTGAAAACTTAATTAAGAGAAAAACCACTTCGGGGCAGCCAAACCCAAAAATTTCACTATTCAGAAGACAAAGCTAATAACAAGACAGTAACATTCACATACCCATATGCAGCGATCGTATCTTGCACTCTGACACGTAACCTAAGGTGAACGCCTCCCAACCAAGTCTTCTACTTGAAGGGGTCTTCAATGGATTCTTTTACCTTAGGGCTCATCCCTAAGATAGACTTCAATATGAGCAAAGTAACACCGGCAACCCTTAGAGGGCTAGCAGATCTTCACAATTTCTACCTAAACACCATCTCTAATTATAGAAGAATTTGATACTGAATTCATGATTCTTACATGCATAGAGGCCTCTATTTATAGGCTTAAGGAAACCTAAGTCGAGCCTGAATCGGACTTCTCTAGGCTGCGTCCGGATGGAAGCTGAGTGCGTCCAGACGGAGATCTACAACCACCTTCCATACCGCGCATCACACGTAAATTTCAGTCTCAGCGTCCGGACGGAGTTGCTAGCTGTTTCCGTGTCTGAAAAGGAATTCTAAAACTTCTCGAACTTTGGATAGCGTCCGGACCCACTCAGTTTTTGTCCAGACGCTGGGCCGTCCGGACGTTTCTCTTGGCCGTCCGGATGGTCAAGTTGTAGCATTTTTTATTAGCTTTTCAACGACACTAATTTCATCTCAATCCGATACTTGAGCAGAAAGTTATGATAAAAATACTGAGACGTGTGCAGAATCTTCCTGGAAACAGGAAATTGCTGACGTGTGCAAAATCTTCTTGGAAATCAGAAATTGCCTTCTTGATGCTTGTGACACTGATACTTGTCATATTAAGGCCATTTCCATCTGAAGGCTTTGAATAAAACGACAACCCTGTATAAACAACATTACATGATATTGATTTTGTCAACAGAATATAGCCAACAAAAACTAACAAACCCCCTTTAGCCATCTTGAAACAAAAATACTTGACGGGTTTAAAAATATATTCCTAGTCCAAAAATAAAAATACTCTTTCTTTTTGTCTCAAAAGGACAAAGGGTAAATAAAGTATAGAAAAACTATAGTGAGACAGTTCCAAAGTCCAAACACAAGAAAAAAAAAAAGAATTGTAAAAGGCCTAAATAATCAGAAGTCTGTAAAAAACAACTAATAGAGAGAGGAACAAAAATCCTTAAAGCACCAAATCCTGCTGATCCACTGAACCAAGTGACGGAGAGAAATCCGTACAATAAGCTGGATTTGTCCTACTTCGGCTTCTAGCTCTTGAACCCGGGTATCATAGACTGAAAACTTTCATTCGCTTGAGTTTGCGAAGTCTGAAACTGGTTATCCGCAGATTGAAATCCTCTAATCAACTGGTCTGCAAGATAAATGAGAAGATTCAAAACTGAACCTCTAACTGGTGCATATCTGAAGAAAGATGTTACGGAAGGCTCTACATGAGCTGTGGGGAATAAGTTCATCTAAATCCCAAAACCTTTGGAATTTCAACACAGTCTCTTTTTCAAAGGATCCTCTGTCGGACATTGTGCTGGAAGCCGTTAGATCTTGTTAGTCGAAAAACAATGTGGTATTATGACGGCTGTCAATTGGATGCCAAAAATACATAAGCAAATATTGCAATCCAAATGATCCAGATATATCAATATCAACCAGGCACACAGATAGATTATGATCTTTATTCACAATATTTCAAAAGTATTCCAATATTCTAAAATGCACAAAAATTTCAAAGAACAAAGGAAGACATAGAATATCATGGAATGAGAAGAGATGTGCATAGAATGTCAAAATCTCGGGAGAAATTCGCGAGAGAAACACACAACATGACAAAATAAATCAATAAAAATGCAGTGGTGTGCGACTAGCTGAGAAAGAAAGCGAGAGATAAAAACCTGTAAGGATCGCGCCCGGATGTGTTACCAACTCGTCCGGACGGTACACTGCCAGATTAGCAATTGGCAGGGCTGCTTGCGTCCGGATCGTAAGCCAAGTCCTTCAGAACACTTCACATTGAAAAGCTGAAATCCAGAGAAAAATTTGCAGAAAAATAATTTTCCCTAAAGTTAGCTTCAGAATACGCATGTATAAATAACTGATAAAGCAATCAAATAGCAAATCAAAAATATGTAAAGATATAATTGAGAGTTAAGTATTCAATCAACACAAATTTTCCTGCAGATAGAAATTTGAAATAGATTACTCAACTCATGCAATGCGTGTGTGTGTGAAAGCTTTCTTAGTAAGGTATGAAGTTCGCTGATATGATTTAAAGCAACTGAATTTTTTAAACAAGAGAGAAAATCAATGTTAGATCAGTCAAAAGTCAAACCTTATTTTACTATGGCCTAGCCACCTTCATCTGATACACTCCCCCTAAGATGTAGCACTTTTTCTTTTACTTAGTATTTTAGTGACCGTCTATTTCCACAATGATTTGGTCACTGGTTGTTTCTTTAGGGACAAGTTTAAAAACAGATTTATAACACAAAAGCAGTGGATCTTTTCAAATATCCATATAACTAAAATTTAAATGCTTTTTATTACTTGGTGCTGCAACCTAGAAAGAATACTAGAATTTATGAGTTTTAGGTTCAACTAGCAAGTTGGTCAATTTGATCATCTTAGCGGAAAAAAAATCTCTTATCAGAATTTCCAGAAGCTAAAAATCAGAGAAAAAAAAATTATACCTTAGGGAAGCTTTGGATAATGCACAATTTTTCTTCGCATGAGAAAAACAACTATTTGGCATTAAGATGTAACATGAAAACTTAGCAGATATCAGACATAAACTTTCAGTCATATATAAGCATATTCAATCAATGTACAATGAACTGAGATATCAGGCAAAAAGACATGCAATATCTGAAACGTTATCAAAAGAAAAAATAAAACTCTCCCAAATTTTATTTTATTTATTTATTTTTATGTTGAAAAAAAAATAGACAGAAAAACAACAAAGACATGCTATGAGGAAAATAAACAATATCTAGTCCTAGAATGTAAGATAAAGTCAAACTTGTTCTCAAGGAGAGGTTTAGAAATATGAAGACAGAAAAACAGTCGCCCAACGTGCTTTATCTATCATCTCCAAAAAAAATCTACAGAAGTTTCTCAAGACAACAAAAGAAAATATAGGGATAGAATAAATGGTTCCTCAAATAGAATGCAAGGCATGAATAAGATATGACATGATAAATAATGCAATGCAAACGTACCTGACATGCACTAGGATTTAGGAACCAAAATCCTAGGCATGGTGAGACTGCATCTCTACTAGGCAAGTCCACTCCCCCTCAAGGGGTGAATGGTCTTATCCTTCCTTACCCATACCTTCTTTACCTAAGAGGTAGGGTTGTAAGCCATGTCCAATTTGTCGAAATTGACTAGGACATTCTTTATCAGTAGACAAGCCCTTCATAGATCTGAATTTCTTTGGGCTTGTGAGGCTTCTTTCTGAAGTATTTGGCCTTGGAGTGGTCATTCTTGCCATTGTGACGGCATTAGGGAGAACCCCTTTGAGGGTATTGTTGCTTTTGCCAAGAAGCATGATGAGGCTTGGAAGGTTTAGAGCTAGACTTACCTGTCTTTGGCTATTGCTTCTTGATCCGAGGCTTCTGATACCGATCTGATGACAGTGTGGCTTGATATGTCTTGTGACACTACAATGATGGAAACTACGCTGTCTTTATTGGCTGAAATACTTATTGATAGGCTCTGCAATTTTAAGGTTATCATTCTTACACAACAAAGTTCTTACCTTCTTGAAATAAATGTCTTCTATGGGTCAGGACATATTTATCAGAAGAAGGTTTTGCAATATTTCCATTTTTAGGAGCAACTTGCTTATTCCAAGGCCTGTGGGATTTCAACAAATAACAATTTGGTTTAATATGACCAATCTTCCTACAATTATGACAAGTAGGAACAAACTTACCTTGTGTTTTTGATTCTCTGGACTTAGGCTTCTCACCGTCAATTAAGCAAAAAATTTCAGAATTATCTAAACAAGTTGTATCTACTATCACAGGCTTAATAACAATAGAATCTAATTCAGAATCAGAAGCATGTGAAGTAGAGGCACTTAAATCATCAATAATCAAGTCAGGCTTGTTAGAAATATCTGTATGAATACTAAGCATGCTTTTTAAATTATCACTAGAGAATTTTTTTAAGAGATCTTTAGATTTTTTTAATTAATTCTTAAGTGTATCAATAGTGTTAAATATCATGGTATTTTCATATTTCAAAGAGTCAATCAAAGCATGTGATTCAGACAGTTTAATGATTAAAGACTCTTTTTTTTGCTTAACCTTTTTGAACTTTTTATTGGAATTTTTAGAAATTTTACTCAATTTAAGAAAATCCTCAAGAAGCTCATTATTAGATTTCTCTTTAGATAACATAGAAGAATTCATGATAAAAGAAGTCAACAAAAATATGGATCACACTCAGGAAATTAATCCAAACACGAGTGTACCTGCTCTGATACCAATTGAAAAATAAAGAAACTTCTAATTTACAGTGTGTGTGTGTGAACGTGTAACAAACTATCATAAGTGTTGAATTTAAATGAGACAAATATTTTGTTAACAAAGTGAAAACTCAATTAAAAGAAAAACCACTCCGGGGCAGCCAAACGCAAGAATTTCACTATTCAGAAGACAAGGCTAGTAACAAGACAGTAACACTCACATACCCATATGTAGCTATCGTATCTTGCACTCTAACATATAACCCAACGTGAACACATCCCAACCAAGTCTCCTACTTGAAGGGGTATTCAATGGATTCTTTTACCTTATAGCTCCTTCATAAGATAAACTTCAACACGAGCAAAGTAACAGCTCATCGACAACCCTTAGAGAGCTAGCAAATCTTCACAATTTCTACATAAACACCCTCTCTAAGTAGAGAAGAATTCAATACTGAATTCATGATTTTTACTTGCTTAGAGGCTTCTATTTATAGGCTTAAGTAAACATAAGTCGAGCCTAAATCGGACTTCTCTAGGCCGCGTCCGGATGGAAGCTGAGTGCGTCCAAACGGAGAACTGCAATTGTCTTCCATAGCGCGCTTCACGCGTAAATTTCAGTCTCAGCATCCGGACGGAGTTGCCCAAGCCTCCAGACTGTTGCTAGCTGTTTCCGTGTCTGAAAAGGAATTCTGAAACTTCTCGAACTTTGGATAGCATCTGGACGAACTCAGTTTCTATTCGGACACTGTGCCGTCCAGGCGTTTGTCTTGGCCGTCCGAACAATCAAGTTGTACAATTTTTTATTAGCTTTCCAACGACACCGATTTCATCTTAAACCAATACTTGAGCAAAAAGTAATGATAAAAATACGGAGACGTGTGTAGAATTAACTGGAAATTGCCGACATGTGCAGAATCTTTTTAGAAATCGGAAATTGCCTTCTTAATGCTTATGACACTGATACTTGTCATATTAAAGTCATTTCCATCTGAAGACTGAATAAAACGGCAACCCTGTATAAACAGCAACATTACATGATATTGATTTTATCAACAGAATGCAGCCAACAAAAACTAACATCTTGTACTAGCCTGATTTTGTCCAGATTTAGTGGCTGAACAATTAGGGTTGCCAGTATTGGTGGCCCACCAGTTAGTTAGCACTTTATGAATCTGCACAATCGCAAACTATTGCACCAGCTGCTCCATGAGCATTTTAGGGTCGGTCTCGCCATCGCGAGACTTTCTGCTTAGTGCATCAGCCACTACATTGGCTTTAGTAGGATGGTAAAACATCTTGCTATCATAATTTGTTCTTGCAATACCTATAACAAACTACTCTCCTGGTCTTGCTATAAATCGAAAGCACTGATGACAGAGGGAGTGTCTTTCAAATCCAAGAAGACATACTTGAGTGTATCAAGGAGAGGTTTCAACTCAAGCTTCAGTGGGGATTCCAAAGAAGGAATGAGAGGAATGCTTGAAGGCAAAGAAAACGGCTCTCTACATGCTCTACAAGGCAATCAATCGATTGAGGAGACAGTATTAAGGGGTAATTACCTTTTCCCCCCATGAACTACCGGTCATTCTCAACATACCACCACGAACTGACACCTCGACCATAAGAGAGCATTCAACTACCATTTATGTACCTTTACCCCTCTTCCATCTGTTAAATTCGTAAAAAGACTCAAATACTCTAACTTAAAATCAAAATTTACAAAAAAAAATACCCTCAAAATTAAACAAATAATAATAATAAAAAAAGCAAAAAAAAAAATAAAAAAAATAAGGAGGTTGGTCTGTGAGCCACCTCAGAGGTGGCTCCGACCACCTCTCGGGTGGCTCGAGGTCACCCCCATAGAGGTGGCTTTGGCCACCCCTGAGCCTAAGGGGTGGCCACCCCATTTCTTTTTCTGTTTATGTTTATATATATATATATACACACACACACACACACACACACACACACACACACACACACACAAATAATAATTAAAAAAATAAGTGCAAAAAAAAAAAAACTAATGGGGTTGGCCTGCGAGACATCTCAGAGGTGGCTCCGACCACCTCTCTGGTGGCTCGAGGTCACCCCCATAGAGGTGGCCACCCCATTTTTTTTTTGTTTATATATATATATATATATGGTTTAATATTTTTTATTAATTTACTGTTTAAGTTCATTTTTGTCTTTAAACAAAATTTAATGTTTAAAAATCTTATATTCCGTCCGATTTAACAAGATTCTCTGAGGGAAGGGGGGTAACGGTACAGAAATGATAGTTGAATGTTCTCTTATGGTCGAGGTGTCAGTTCGTGGTGGCATGTTAACAATAGCTGCTAGTTCATGAGGGGAAAATGTAATTACCTCCAGTATTAAGTAAAAACTGAACATGGCCACTGTATTGCTCTGTATCAAAATCTTCCATACTGAAATGGGTCAGACATACCTCTAGTGGATCCTTTGTCAAAAGGAATGGTAGTGAGTCTTCCATTGATTCTTCGAGGATGTCTAGGAAGAACCACTCACTTGTATCTGGAGGATGCTGAAAGGCATTGAAGATGTTCAATTTTACCTTCATGTTCCTAAAAGTCACTCCATCACTCATGTTCGATAGTTGATGCAGGTATTGGCTGTATCTAGCGCTCCAGATTTTAAGATGATGAGTGCCAAATATTGTGTATTTGGACCCCTTGATTTGCACTAGTTAGACCTTTAGCCTTGTTATTTTCTAATGTTTTGGTTAGTTTTTGTGTTTTCTGCTTCTGTAAGGACAATAAGAGAGGAATGACAAATTTCATAAGAAGATAACTGGAAATTCGGAGACCCTGAAAAGTCGATCGATCGAACTTAAAATTCGATCGATCGAATATTTGCCCGAAGTCGATCGATCGAAATAAAAGTAGATCGATCGAATTTTCCCAGAAACTGCTTTTGCAGAGCGCGCCAGAACGCCCAATCAGAAGCCAAAAAGCAGTCCTCCCTCTGATTTCCGCTGCAGAACACGCTGGTTTCGTGTTTGGGGTTGTCTCTAGCTGCAGAAGAACCCTAGAGGAGGGTAGAGGAGTCATTTCTTGCCATGGCTTTTTTCTATAAAAGCCATAGCCATCCCCTTGTTGAGAGAGTAGTAGAGAGAGTAGGAGAGGAAAGAATAGAGCAGAAACTCTGTAGATAGGTTTAATTTCGTGCTTCTTGTAGTGTAATTCAGTAGTTTATTTTCAGATACTTTCTCTTTGTAGAGCTTTTCTTTCATTTCCATGGTTGTTCATCATTTTCTTGTGGTGTTCTTAGTCATGGAAGGCTAGTAACCTCAACTAGGGTTGAGGATGAAACCTTTCCATTGATGACACTCACAATCTTGCTGTACCACTTGCACATTTAATGATATATCATATTAGTTGTTCAAGTTCCATTCATTTAAAGCTTTATCTTTTGCAATGAATGTGGTTAGTGGTGGATAGAGGACATTTTATGTGTTTCAACCGACTAATACATTGTTTTATCGGTTTGAATGATGATATCCATTGTGATTGAATGATACATTGGATGTTTTGATTTCAATCGGTACTCTTTGTGATTTGTCAATGTGTTGGATTCATTTAATGGTTCTTGGGTTTATGGTTAAGAAACTTGAATAACACCCTAAGCTTAATGTTCTTTGGGTGTTCAAGTGGAAACCAAGAAGTGTGAGTTGTAGGATTTGGTTTGGTGGATTCCTTAACCTTAGTTCCTTTTAATTTACATACTTCCTTACATCTCTTCAATTTAGTCTTTTGTTCTTCAATCATTTCTCAAACCTTTGGAACTAGGTTAAAATGAGGTTGATTAAGCAAGATTCCAATATTTGACCATTTCCCTGTGGGATCGACCTCGCACTTGCATAACACTATATTGCAAAATGATTCGTGCACTTGCGAGTACTATTTAAAACACATATCAAGTTTTTGGCGCCGTTGCCGAGGAGATTGGTTCAAAAATTGGTTTTTGATTGATTGATTTTGTTTTTCTACTAGTTAGATAGATTTTTATTTCATTTTTACTGTTGTTTAGTTTCTGTTCTGCATTCTAAGTCTTTTCTTTGTTTTTCCCGGATCTGTTCTGCAGCTTCTGCAACTTACTGGGTACCCTGAAGAATCGATCGATCGATCGAAAATAAATTCGATCGATCGACTTTCGATCGGTCGACTTAGAATCTGCACTATAAAGAGACGATCGATCGACAATATATTCGATCGATCGACTTTCGATCGATCGAAATATACTTCGATCTATCTACTTCCTGCACAGCAGCAGCAGCTCAGAACTAGGTAAGTATCACTGTTCCAGTACTTTTTTCAGTCCATTTTGTTCATTTTTTTTGTTCATAATTTGTTTCTGTTTAATAGTATTTTGCTGTTTGTTTAAATTTTCTTTTAGTTCACTATAACTTAGTTCAAATTCTGTTTAGTTTGTGTTTTATATTATCCTCAATTTGTTTTATTTTGTCTAAAAAAAAAAAAAAGATTTTCTGTTCTATTTTTGTTTCTGTTCCTGGCCCTGCAAATTTCAAACATTCGATCGATCGAATAAAAAGTTAGATCGATCGACCATTACATTCGATCGATCGACCTCAACTCAGAAGGCAGCTCCTGGATAAGATCAGTAGCAGAAAATTTTTACCAAAAATTCTTTTTGGTCCCAACTTGTAAGTATTCTTATCTTTACTTTTACTGCTGTCTTAGTGTAAATTGTATGCATTTGCGTTAGTCTTTACAGTTTACCTTAGTTGTGTTATTTTGCTTTGTTATAAAAAAAAAAAAAAAACAAAAAAAAAAAAAGAGAAAAAGGAAAATATTTTGCTAGTAAGGGTACTTAGCAATCTAAGGGCAATGACAAGGTGAATTCTGGCAAGGATTGGTCTTGGGATTTAAGTGTGTCCATTGTGACCCCCCTCACCTACCTGAGAATTAGCCTAGATTGTACTTTGGAGAACTTTGTTCCCTATTAGCAAATTGTTTTCTTTATTTTTGTTTGATTGTTTTCTTTGGATTAAACATTTGTGTATGTTTGGTGTATGCTTGGTAGAAGATCATTGAACTTAGACTTGACATCTTTAGATCCCGAAATTGAAAGAACTCTTAGGAGAAATCTTAGAAATTCTGTAGAGATGGGAGATAACATGCATGCAAATGAAAATGAGAGGAATCGGGGAGAAAACGTGGATCATACTAGGACACTTAGGGATTTGTTTGCACCCGTTGCGACAAATTCTCCTTCATGTATCGTATTACCCCCAACCAATGCCACTCATTTTGACCTCAAGCCTCATGTCATCCAACTCCTACCCGCATTCCATGGCTTGGACCTCGAAAATCCTTATAGCGAATGGCTTGGACCTCGAAAATCCTTATAGCCATGTGAAGAAATTCAAGGACATCTGTGCCACCTTCAAATTTCAAAATTTTTCTGAAGAGTCTGTGCATCTTAGGCTATTTCCTTTCTCACTCCATGATAGGGCCAAAGCATGGTTGGATTCAAACATGCCTGGTTCTATCACTTCTTGGGAGAACTTGCTCAACAAGTTCTACAACAAATTCTTCCCCATGTCCAAAGTCAATGAGTGTAGGAAGGAGATAAACTCATTTACTCAAGAAGAAGATGAGAAATTTTCTGAGAGTTGGGAGAGATTTCAAGATATGCTGATTAAGTGCCCTCCACATGGATACGAGAAATGGAGACTGGTGCAATTTTTCTATCAAGGATTAACTCAATCCAATCGTAGCATGATCGAGTCAATGAACGGAGGCGCATTTCTGAGTTTGACGGGAGAGGAGGCGTATAGGACCTTAGATCAATTATCTGATAATTCCCAACAGTGGGATTTTTCAAGCTGTCGAGAAAAAGCTGCTCGCATTCAGAGGAAGGGAGGCATCTATGAGGTTAAGGAGGATGTAGAATTAAAAATGAAGATAGATGCCCTTACCAAAAAGGTCGAAGCCCTAGTTGTTAGCAAATCCATGAATGCTGCCAACCCATTTCATGTTGACTGCTGTTCCATCTGTGCTAGTCCTTTGCACTTAGCACAGACTTGCCCTTCATTGCCTGCTTTTGTCGAGTCACCAATGGAGCAAGTGAACGCTTTCAACGATTATCGAAAGCAAGCCAATGGACCTTTTTCCGAATCATACAATCCAGGGTGGCGGAACCACCCTAACTTTTCTTGGAAGCAGAACCAGCCTATGGCTCAAGGGGGAATTTCTCACCAATCCCATACTGAATACCCCCCTGGATTTCATCAGCCGGTCCACCAACAAAGCCGTCCATCCCAACCAGAACCATCATACCAACCCCCTACTCAAGCCCCTGCCTCTTCTTCACAATCTTCTTTGGAAGACACTCTTAAGGCCTTCATCCAGATTACAGGCCAATCCATCAATGACGTGAAGAATGCTACCATGGTGAACACTCAAGCTATTGCCAAGATAGAGACCCAGATCGGGCAAATTGCTAGTCACCTGGGGGAGAGAGAGAAGGGAAAGCTCCCTAGTCAGCCTGTGCCGAATCCGAAGTTGCAATTTCATGAGGGAGGATCGTCTAATGCAGTGCATGGGCAGGAGCATGTGCAAGCCGTTGTCACACTTAGATCAGGGAAACAAGTGGACAACCAAGTGGTTCAACCAGAAGAGAACCCTGCTGCACAAGGAGAACAAGGAAGCAGGAGCATCGAGAAGAAAGATGCCGAGCCATCTACATTAGCTCCGACCATAGAGACTCCTCCTCCTAGGCCGTTTATACCTAGGGCGCCTTACCCTGATAGACTTCTTGCGCCCAAGAAAGGAGGAACATTCGAGGACATTCGGGAGGTATTCAAACAAGTGCAGATCAACATTCCATTCTTGGATGCCATCCAGCAAGTGCCGTCTTACGCCAAGTTCTTAAAGGACTTAATCACCGTCAAGCGGAGGAACAATGTCCCGAGGAAAGTTTGTTTGACCGAGCAAGTCAGCTCAATCCTCCAATACCGGCTGCCCATCAAGTACAAGGACCCTGGATGTCCTACCATCTCTTGCACGATAGGAGTTAGCCACATTGAGAAGGCCCTGCTTGACCTTGGAGCCAGTGTCAATCTCCTACCCTATTCAGTTTACCTGCAATTAGGATTAGGAGAATTGAAGTCCACCTCCATGACATTGCAATTGGCTGATCGGTCAGTGAAGATACCACGGGGAATAGTGGAGGATGTTTTGATTAAGGTGGATAAGTTTTACTTCCCCGTGGATTTCATAGTGCTTGACACCGAGCCGGTACAGAACGTTGGAGTTCAGATACTGGTAATCCTAGGGCGACCATTCTTAGCTACGGCTAACGCCCTGATCAACTGTAGGACGGGGGTAATGAAGATCTCTTTTGGCAACATGACGGTAGAGCTGAACATTTTCACCATCAGCAAACAGCCAAGGGAGTGTGATGAGATCAACAATGTCTGCTTGATAGAGGAAATCCTGGAGGAGAGCATTGAAGAATCAAGCATACAAGACCCCCTGGAAGCGTGCCTTGCTCAATTTGGAGAGGATCTGGACTTGGATGTCCTGCTTGAGCAAGCAAATGATGTCTTAGAGTTTGCTCCTCTGGAGAGCAAGAAGGAAGAGGAGGCAGCAGTACCGGAGCCTCCAAAGAAGGAACTTAAGCCCCTACCGGACAATCTCAAGTATAAGTTCCTCGGTCCAGCAGAGACTTTGCCTGTCATCATAGCTTCGGATCTTCACACCGCTCAGGAGGAGAGGTTGTTAGATGTCTTGAGGGAGCATAAGGAAGCTATAGGCTGGGCCATTGAAGATATTAAGGGAATCAGCCCCTCGGTGGTGATGCATAGGATACACTTGGAGGAAGACACCAAACCATCGAGGGAGCCACAGAGAAGGCTCAACCCAACCATGCAAGAAGTCGTCAGAGGAGAAGTCATCAAGTTGTTGGATGCTGGCATCATCTACCCTATCTCTGACAGCAAATGGGTGAGCCCCATTCATGTCGTGCCCAAGCGAGCTGGAGTTACAGTCGTGCAGAACAAGGAAGGCGAGTTGGTTCCAACTCGAGTACAGTCTGGATGGAGAGTCTGCATCGACTACCGCAAGCTGAACACCGCCACCAGGAAAGATCACTTTCCTCTTCCGTTCATTGATCAAATGGTGGAGCGGTTGGCCGGGCACGAGTATTATTGCTTTTTGGATGGTTATTCTGGATATAACCAGGTCCCTGTGGACCCTGAAGACCAAGAGAAGACGACCTTCACTTGTCCGTTCAGAACGTTCGCCTACCGACGCATGCCCTTTGGCTTATGCAATGCACCAGCTACTTTTCAGCGGTGCATGATCAGCATCTTTTCTGATATGGTAGAGCGTTTCCTGGAGGTGTTTATGGACGACTTCTCGGTTTTTGGGTCATCTTTTGAAGAGTGTTTGCACCACCTCACGTTAGTTTTGGAGAGGTGTAAAGAGAAGAACCTAGTGCTCAATTGGGAGAAGTGCCGTTTTATGGTGCAACAAGGAATTGTGCTCGGGCGCGTCATCTCTCGTCGGGGGATTGAAGTCGACAAGGCGAAGGTAGATTTGATATCTAACCTTCCTCCCCCACGGACGGTGAAGGAGGTTCGCTCTTTTCTGGGCCATGCAGGATTCTATCGGCGATTCATTCAGGACTTCAGCAAGATCGCCCGGCCCTTGTGCAAACTGTTGGTAAATGAGGCCCCTTTTATTTTTGATGAAGATTGCAAGAAGGCATTTGGGGCCTTGAAGGCAATTCTGACGTCCACACCCATCATTCGGCCCCCGAGCTGGGGTGCACCTTTCGAGATCATGTGTGACACGTCCGATTACGCCGTTGGAGCTGCGTTGGGGCAGCGCATTGACAAACTTCCCCACGTCATTTACTATGCAAGTCGGACTCTGAACGACGCCCAGCTAAATTATTCGACCACTGAGGAGCTGCTGGCAGTCGTGTTTGCTCTGGACAAGTTTCGATCCTACCTACTAGGATCGAAAGTCATCATCTACTCAGATCACGCGGTATTGAAGTATCTTTTTTCCAAAAAGGATGCTAAATCTCGCCTCATCCGGTGGATTTTGCTCTTACAAGAGTTCGACATTGAGATTCGGGACAAGAAGGGTTCCGAAAACGTGGTGGCTGATCATCTCTCGAGGATTACCGTGGACTTCACGGAAGAGGCCGCCCCCATTTCTGAGACCTTCCCCGATGAGCAGTTGATGCATATTGCTCATGCTCACTCACCATGGTTTGCTGACATAGTGAACTATCTTGTCACCGGTCAAATGCCTTTGCATTGGGGACGGCAAGATAAGTCCAAATTTATGTCCATGGTGAAGAATTTTTTCTGGGACGATCCTTACTTGTTCAAGTATTGTCCCGATCAGATCATTAGGAGATGCATTCCCGAGCCTGACCAATCCAGTGTCATCTCCTTCTGTCATGATCATGCCTGTGGAGGCCACTTCAGTGCGAAGAAGACCACTGCAAAGATTTTGCAGTGCGGTTTTTATTGGCCCACCATCTTTCAAGACGCTCACACCTATTGTGTTTCATGCGAGCGCTGTCAGAAGCTAGGGAGTATTTCACGTCGAAATATGATGCCCCTCAACCCGATTCTTATTGTTGAGATTTTCGATGTATGGGGCATTGATTTCATGGGACCTTTCCCAAACTCCTTCGGCTATCTGTACATTTTCGTTGCTGTGGACTACGTGTCCAAATGGGTAGAGGCAGTTGCTTGCAAGACCAACGACCACCGAGTTGTGGTCCAGTTTTTAAAAGACACTATATTTGCTCGTTTTGGTACTCTAGCAATTATTAGTGATGGTGGAAAGCACTTCTGCAACTGGGTCTTCGAACAGCTGATGAAGAAATATTGCATCACGCACAAGGTTGCCACTCCTTATCACCCTCAGACGAGTGGACAAGTGGAAGTTTCAAACAGAGAGATCAAGAGGATTTTGGAGAAGACGGTGAACCCGTCAAGGAAAGATTGGTCTCTCCGGTTGAACGATGCATTATGGGCATACCGGACAGCGTTCAAGACACCGATTGGCATGTCACCTTACCGTATCGTGTACGGGAAAGCATGCCATCTGCCTGTGGAGTTGGAGCACAGAGCCTATTGGGCCATTAAGCAGCTAAATTTCGATCTCACAAAAGCTGGCTCACAGAGGAATCTCCAACTCAATGAATTGGAAGAGCTGAGGAACGATGCCTATGACTGTGCTAGGATGTACAAAGCACGGATGAAGAAGGCTCACGACCAGAACATATTGAGACAATCTTTTAAGCCCGGTCAGAAAGTCCTTTACAATTCACGTCTGCATCTGTTCCCAGGGAAGCTCCGATCTCGATGGATAGGCCCTTTCATAGTCCGATCAGTGTTTTCTTATGGGGCCATTGAGATTGAGGATCCAAAAAATGGCAGCACGTTCAAGGTGAACGGGCAACGATTGAAGCCATTTTTGGAGTTACAGAGCTCGGAGGTTGAGACGACCCTTTTAGAGGACCCGAGTTACTCGGAGTGATTGTCGTCATGATGGAAAGTGTAGCGCACCAAATTTTAAGTGATTAAATAAATGTCTTAAATGAGAATTTAAGACTGAATAAAATAGACTAATTGGCATAATAATATTGATAAATAATATTAAGGTGTAATATTCACTGCGTGTAATATTACTGTGCAATATATATTTGGTTTATAATTTATGGTGTTATAATATTATTGAGATAATAATATTACCGATGGAACGAACTGGACTCAAAACGGACTCAGATTGTAATTTTAATGAATTATACATAGACCCAATGTAAAAATATCCACGGATAAAACATCTCAAAATATTTTTGGAAGAGATATTTTTGTGAGAGATTTTTATGAGATATTTTTATAGGTGATATTTTTATATGGAAGATATTTACAAAACTTAATGATTACAAAAAGAAAATATAATATCTCATCTCCTCTTCAATATAACCGATACACTTCTCCTTTTTATTATTTTCTTCTTCTTTCTTCTTCCTTCTTCATTTTCTCTTCTCTGCTCTTTTTTTCCCGAAAACAGAGACAGCGAGAGGGAGAGAGTGAGACTGAGATGAGAGATCGAGTGAGAGAGAGAGATGCGAGAGATTGAGAGAGATGAAAACTGAGAGAGAGAAAGAGTGGCGGGGAAGAGAGGACCCGGTGGATCCGTGAGAGAGAGAGAGACCCAACGGAGAGGGAGAGGAAACGGGAAGATCAGACCCGATCTTCCGGTGGCCGAGCTGGGTGACGCCGGCGAGACCAGGGAACGCGGGTGATGCGATTTCCGACGAACCCGTGGGCTAAAACCCATCAACCCAGGAGCTTGGACCCACTACCTGCAAGCCAAACCCGACGGATCCAGGAGAACCCGTGCGACCCGATCCTTCCGGAGGTTCGATCCTCCATGTCCGGTGGTTCTAGCAGCGGTTTCCGGTGAGCCGTGACCTGTGTGCAGCAACCCAGTCGAACCCCGAAGCCCTGTGACCCGAAACCCGACCTCGTGACCCGAAGACCCGAGAGGAAGACCCGGTTCTTCCTTTGTGTTTTCCGGCAGCTTTTTCGGCGGAATCAGTGGCTTTCTCCGGTGGATTTGCTATGAGAAATCCTTGGGGTAAATTCCTTTAACCTATGATAATTTATTTTGTGGATTAATTTGTTGATTGTTGAAATTAGGGTTTTATGATTTTGGGGGTTTTCTATGGATTGATTAGGGGATTTTATTAATTAATGATGGGGTATTTTTGTATGTTGATTTCCCTGTCTTGTGTTCCTGTTCCGGCTGGTTGGGTGTCGGCAGTGGCTATGGCTAATTGAAATTGGATGTTGGGTGTTCTAAGGATTCGGTCAGTAGAGATATGTGTATTGTAATGAGGGTTTTTGCTGGTTGTTTTGGTGTCTATTTCAGTTATGGTATATTTGAGAGATAGGTGTTGGTATTTGGGTTGTTCTAACCAAATCAATTGATGAGTTTTATTGTTGGTTGATTTAATGCTTAAATTAAGGATTGTGAGCTTTAGGGTTGGCTATGTTCATGTTTTAAGTATTAGTGTTCCCTGCTTGTGGTGATTTGTGAAACAGTGGCTGTGGGTGTAACTTTTGGATATGTTGGTCTTGTGGGGGCAGTTTACTGATTTGGAGCTGTTGGAAATATTTGTGTAATTGCGGTGATTGGTCTATGTTCTAAAAATTAGGTATGCTATTTTGCTATGAATTGACATGGGAGATATTATTGTTGGAAATGTTTGGATTGTCTACTGTTGTGGTTTTGTGCTAATTTGGTGATTTATAGTATTTGTTAGAGGGAATCCTATAGTTTGGTTTATTTGATTTGTAGACTTGGGTTATTGAACTATGTGTTAAGTGTAGAGATGTTGGATTGGTTGAACCATGATTTTATGTTTAGCACTTTCTGTTTTGTGGTTGGACCGGTTCACTTATTGTTGGATAGATATTGGAATGCCATTTGGAGATTCTAGGGATTATAGAAAGTGTTGGTACTGTTTAGTTAAACCAATATTGGTCATGTTTTCCCTGTTTCGATTAAAGCTAAATGTATTAGGGATTACATTTAATTGTCGATAATTAATATATGATATTTTACTTGAGTGCTTGTAATTTCTAGAATTGGATATATGCAAGTGATATTGGTGTTTTGGTTCACTTGTCAAATATAATTGATTTGTGGTGTTTAATGGGGTTGAACATTATGTTAATAAGTTTCATAATCTAAGGAAAATATATGATTTGTTATTGAGTTGTTATATGGTTTAAATATGAAAACATGTTCATAAGTTGAGTTCTCTTTGATTATAATTATGTTCAAACATCTTTTCTGTTGGTTGTGTATTATGGTTGAGAGCTTTTAGAGTTAACAATGTAATATTAATATCTTAGTAGAAATATGCATAGGTTTTCTTTATGGCTGATTGATCTATGATTTAGAAATAAAGTTTGGTATTTTGGCTGTGTTCCTTTTTATGATAGGAATATAGATTATAGTATTAATGTTTAAAAATTAACATGTTGAATTCCAGTCATGATGATTGCTCCTATGTATTTATGTATGTATATGACTTTGGAGTTCATGTTTAGGCATGAGTTCCTAGAAGTAATGATATTGACCTTCTATGCACATGTAAATGTATTTGTTGCAGATGATGAACTGTGACTACACAAAAGGGCTGTAAGTATAAATTACTTACTGAGGGTAGTACTGGATTTCAATAGCGTTGTGTTTATGTTTTATTTTAATTGGATGCGCATGACTGATTATTGCATACTGTTAATAATCAACCTATTAATATTGGGCGCGACGTCTCCCAAAGGTTCAGGATGGTAAATGTGCCTGAAACCGGAAACCATAATAATCATATTGATTGGGACGTCTTTCAAAGTACTAGAGGAGGGAGGTCTCCGATAGTGCGAAAATAAGTTAATTAAAATGTAATGTAGAGGGGACGGCCTCGAGAATAGCCGCTGACCGGGGGGACGGCCCTTATAAGAGAGGAGTGCAATGACTATATTAAACTGTTAAACTTTGCATGAAAACTATCACTACATCATTATGTCATATCTTTGTTCCTTAAATAACGCATAAATCATGATGTTGTTGAATGACAGTTAGCTCACTTATGGAACTATGGGATTGTGGCGGTAACCACCTTCTCATAGATGTTTGCGCAAGTTCTGAAGATTATGGATTGGATTAACTGCTAGCTTAAGAGATTTAAAGCTGTGTAGTTAGGATTTTAGTACTTTGTATTCATAGATGTTTGTACCATTTGCCTGTAACATGTTTAGACATTTACTTGTAATTAATAAGTTCCATGTATGCTTTAGTGTCATATGTGACACATGTTTCTTTGTAAATGGTGTAAAGACTTTTAATGTATTTTCTAGAAGATGTCAGTTAAAGCTCTGAATGTATTGTAAGGGAATTGTCCCTGATGTTTGAAAAAAAAGATATTCGTATTTTCCGCTGCTAGATTTATCATCTCTGAATGGTTAATGACACGTAATTATTCAGATATAATTACTTACGTTTTTTTGTAAAAAGCGGGTCGTTACAGAAAGTCTGGCTGAAGACTGAAAACTTAGCGCTTGTGGGAGGCAACCCTTATCATCATTTTCCCTATCATTTGATTTTCTTGTGTTTCAGTTGTGATTTTCAGGACAGTGTCCGCCATTCAAGTTTGGGGGAGCGCTTCTCTTACAGTGTGCCCAACTTGCATCACCCTTCGGTATTGTATCTCTAGCCACATTGGGGACAATGTGTTATTCTAGTTTGGGGGTGGGGTAGACATTTCTGTCTGTTTTCATTTAATTCTTGTTTTGTTGCCTTGTTAATACTCATTTAAAAAACAAGTTGCACCCTTCCCCAATTCACGCACAAATCCCCTTCTTCTTCTCTATTTCTCTCAAATTTGCAGTAAGCTTCATCTCTCTCTTTTTTTCTCTTTAAGTTCCAGCAGCCCCAAACTCTCTTCTCTTCTCTTATACACCACTGAAAACATAGGAAGAATCCTCTCTCTTGCTTTTGCTTTAGACCGACCAGCATGTCTTTCCCTTGGCTTTGTGCAGAAAAATCTCTCATAGTGCAGAAAATTCTCTCCAGCCCACTCCCTCTTCACACGGCCCAGCAATAATAAAAAAAAAGGGAAAAGAAAAGAACTCAGTCTCTTCCTGTCTTGCTCTCTCTATGTTGCTCTTTGCCCTCTTTCTCAGAACAAAAAGGAAAGAAGAAAGAACAAGAAAGGAGAAGCAACAGCCCACTCTCCCGTAAGCCTTCCCCTTCTCTCCTTATGTTTAAGAGAAGAAATGAAAAGAAAACACAAAACCAAGTTCTCACCTTCCTTTCTCTCGAAGCCTTCCTCTTAGCCTTGCAGTGTAGCTTTTCAACTCTCCCTATCCTTCTTGAGTGTTCGGTTGGTGGGAAAGAAAAAGGACAAAATAACTCACAAGAACTCTCTCTCTCTCTCTCTCTCTTAATCCTCCTTTCTGTTTTAAATGCTCTCTTCTAAAAATGGGGATAATGTATATATATATATCACTACTATTCGGTCAACAAGAAAAGGAAAAGGAAAGAGATAAAAGGAAAGAAAAAGATAAAAAGAAAAGAAGAATAAAGGAAAACAAATCTCTCTCTACCGGTCTATGGTGTTTTAAAAAAAAAATATCCCACTTAGATATTTTGGGTAAGTTTTATGTCATTCATTTTATAAAGCTTCCATTATTTTAAGTTTATAAGTTATCTAACGTTTTAAGTTGTGTTTTGAACATGACTTTTATAGTGGCTCATTTAAATAATAAATCACGTTGTTGTGATGCCTGAGTAAAAAGTCAACGTTTTATAAAAGCGTTATTACGCTGTCCAAAATTCTAAAAGTATGTTACTAATGCCGTTATTCCACCCAGATTAACATAAGGATTATTTATATTTATGTCGTTGTGCTATCCAATTATTTTAAATGTAAAACCCATTATTTATATTAATGGAGTTATTATATTTATTTGACATAAAAATATATACGTTTTAAATGAAGGGTATTTTTTACATTAATTTATAAATGCCGTAATAATGCCCACATGAAATATGTGGTATTATAATTGACTAATTTTATATGTCGTAACGTCAAAACGACACTGAGAAGTTATACGAAGTTATTTAATAATCAAAGCGATAATAGGAAATTATATTAAAGTTTATAAGTCAGAAATGAGAATAGTGTTAAGATGAATTTTTAGTGAATCATATTAATTCACTATTACTTTTACTAAATTATATTGCAGTGAACATTTGTGTGTGAATACTTTCTGAAGCAGGAAAGACCTATGAGTATTCTACTCACTGAGGATAATACATGGTTGGCTTTCTATAATGTTATGATTTATGCTTTATTTAATTGTATGCGAGTTGTTTGGAACATGTTTTATTTGGAACATTGCTTAGGTCACTATTGTGAGTATTTTACTCATTGAGAATGATACTGGTTGACTTCTATAATGTTGTGATTTTTGCTTTACTTAATTATATGCGCATGAATAGTATATTGCATAATGTTACGAATAATTATTATCCAGGGTTAATAACAAAGTTGGCGGACACAAGGTCCACAGTGGGAGTACAAGGCCCAAAAAAAGATATAATAACGAAGATGGCGGGCACAAGGCCCACAGTGGAGCACAAGGCCCCGTAAATAATAATGGACTGGCGAACACAAGGCTCATAGTCTAGGTACAAGGCCTCAAAGACGAATAATCTTTTTAATTAAAGAGCACAAGGCTCAAAGATAACACATTAACCAAGCACAAGGCTTTAGTAAGAATGAATGCAAGAAGGACATCATGAGATTGTGCTTACAAACTATCATTGCATTGTGTATATATAACTATCATCATATTGTTGCATAGTGTACTTGTAAGTAAATCAGTATTTCATGATATTATTGAAGGCATTTGACTCACTTGATCGCAGTATGGGATTTAGGTAATAATCGCAATCATATACATGTTTATGCAGGATGAAAGGAAGAACGGAACTACTAGGAATATTATGCTAGTATTTATACTTTCGAATGATGGTCTTGTTGCTTGATGCTAAAGGGACTTCAACCCAACCTGTCTTACACATGATGCCAATGAGACTCTCACCCAAACGGTCTTAGTTTCATGGTGCCGATAGGACTCTCACCCAAACAGTCTTATTCTCGTAGTGTCAATGGGACTCTCACCCAAACGGTCTTAGTTCAGCGTTTCATGTTCTCGTTTCTGTTTCACATCATGCTCTATGCTTCATGCCATATAACCATTATGTCCATGCTTTCACATACTCATGCATCATTTAACATCATATACTTTTCATAATATTTGCAAACATGACATGCATTGATCAATAACATTTCATATTCATAATTCATAAAACATATAATGCAATCCTTAACTCTTCTCAAAAGTCACAAAACATATCTCAATTCTCAATGTCATAAAGCTCATAAATCATCATAAAAATAATATCTTATCAAAACAATTTACATTTAGCTCGAGCATATTACCCACAACATCAAGCCCAAGTGCACTTCAGGATAGGCTCAAGTGCAACCTGAGCTCGAGCACAGTCGCGCGGCAGACGCTGACAACAAGGCAAAATCGAAAAAAGGAAAGAGTTTTCATTCTTCTACTTGGACTAGAAGTCCTAGAAGATCGCGAATTGGACAAGGGTTGCTATTGTACTCTATAAATAGATCTCTAATTCATCATTTAAGGGTAAGCCACATTACATAGAAGAAATTGTTAGTTTATTGGCTACATTTTGTTGACAAAATCACTATCATATTAGTGTGCTGCTATTCCAGGGATGCCATAATTATTATGAGTCTTCAGAATATTTAGTCTTCAGAATATCCAAAGTTTATATCTCCAATATGGAAAAGGGCTTAATATGATAAGTTCATTGTGACAAATATTAAGAAAGATAATTTTCCAGTTGTCAGAAGATTTTGTGCGTGGTACAGCTCAGCAAAGGCGATTCTCTTGTTAGCACCCGGACGGCCTAGAGGAAGCATTCGGACGCCCACCAGTACTCAAAGAAGTGTCCGAACACCTCAACAGACATCAACCACAGGGAACTCATGTTCGCACAAATATCCGAACAGCCCAGCGGACACCAACTCCCAAGAGCACCTGTTCGCACAGGTGTCCGAACAGCGAAATGAAGGCTGCAAGATAGTATGCAACCGTTCGGATGCTAGGGAAAAGCTGTCCGGACTCGATGATTGAAGATTAATGAAGAAGCGCATGAGACCGAGTGAAAAGAAGTCGGTTGTTGCTTACCATCCATACGACCACTGTCTAGGTTCGGACGCCGCCCAGAGAACTCTGAATCAGAATTGTATTAGGTCTTCTAAAGCCTATATATAGAGGTCTTTAGGCATGTATTCTTTAAAAGTTTGGTATTGAATTCCATTGTACTAAGAGAAGGTGTTTAGGCAGGGATTGTGAGATCAGCTAGCTCTCTTATAGTTTTATTCGTGTGATTTGATCAACCCATTGAAGTCTAGCTTAAGGAGGAGCCCTAAGCTAAAGGAGTCCATTGAAGACCACTTCCAACAGGAGGTCTGGTTGGGAAGCGTTCACGTATAGGTATGTGTCAGAGTTAAAGGTATGATTACTGTATCGGAGGTATGTGAGTACGAGTACTTTGTAACTAGCTTTGTCTTCTGAATTGTGGATTTTTTGAATTTGGCTGCCCCGTAGTGGTTTTTCTCTTGATAAGAGTTTCCACTTCGTCAACAAAATATTTGTCTCTTTTCAATTCCGCATTTAAATATTTTGTTGCACAATTGATCAGACACGTTAAATTATGAGTCTTTATTTTTAAGAAATCAATAGGATTGATGGCTAGTTTTAGGGAGAAAAGTGGTTCAAAGTTCCAGCAACTTCTTGGGTTGGATTTCTCTTTCACAAAGAAAATTTTCAACTATTCCATGAGTGGGTAATTCATCCATAGGGTATTGAGGTAGCCATTTCCAAGTAATTATGGTGTAATTGTGTTTTTCTTTGGAAATTCTATAACATGAATGATGGTTGTTTAATCTTGAGATTATGCTTTAATGTTCATATTCAATTTTAAGAAATCTTTTATCTTGCCTTAGAAAGTTGTTTATTTTTATTGAACTCAACCTTCGTATTTTCTTTGATTCTATGAAGAATGGTTTTACAACGATTTTAATGGATACAAAATCAAGAGGGTTTGATAGGTCATGCCTAAGAATGATGAATTACTCTATACCCTAGTTAGTTTAATTTAGGTATAACAATTCATGCCTTGCCGAAAGATAAGTTATGCTTATCCCTTGATTACGTGTATGCTAATTAAGAGATTTGATAATTCATACGTAGGAAAGATGGATCGTACCGCATCTTAGTGGTTAGGTGGACGATCCGTGCCAACCAAAGATGGGCTATTCTTATTTCTTAATAAAAAACATTTCTTGAAAACATCGTTGAGTGCTTGACAAACACACACGAGTCATATCATTCATCTAAGTGAAATTCCCATGTTAAATGCAATTTACCATTATTATGAGGTTAGTGGTGAAATCAATTTCCTATATCTTCTCCATACTATCTTACTTAACAATAACTCATAGTCATTGAGGTTCGACACCCTCACATAGATCCTATCTATAAAGATTCGTTCTATTGCGAGTGGTTTATTTTATTATTGATACACTCACAACCACATCAATTTTTGGCACCATTGCCGGGGACTATTACGGTTATGTTAAGTTTTTGGGATTAAATCTAATTTGATTTGTAGTTTAGGAAATTGTATATATTTGATTTTTAAATGTTTGATTTTATATTTTATGCCAAATTGTATATATTTGACATCATTTATACGGTTGTGGCGTTAGCCACATTCGTATAAGTGAAAGTATGAGTTCACCATCTTAATAGTATAAAACTGAGGTCTCAGCAGTATAATACTCACTAAGTTTTCGTAATGAGTTAATCATCTTATTTATACCATTTGTTTACAATAACAGTTACTATTAGCATGATGCCTTTATTTTAAAAAGTAGTGCAGCTGATAGGGTAAACACCGGTGCCCATAAACTGAAAAGTTTACTACGATATACACACATACTTATTTAGCAAATGTCTTAGTTATATTCGTATACAAGCATTCCGCAATTTCGGGGAACACAAGCACATGGGCATTTCTAAGCATAAAATCAGTGATCCCATTGCTTGGCCATACAAGCATACAGATATTCTACGATTTTTGGAGAATATAAGTATACAAGTACATCCATACATGAAAATCACGACATCATATTTCGATCATACAGGTATACAGATATTCCACTATTTTCGGAGAATATAGGTATACGAGCACGTCATAACATGACATCAATTTATCATGAAGATCGTGGACATCGAAAACTTGGTCATACAAGCATACAAATCTCAAAACAACACACTTTAAATCTTATCAACACATAATTCATCATCAAAGTATTTCATAATATAATAGAACATACTGAAAAAATCCACAAGCAATGATAATCATCAAAATAACATTGGCTCGACAAATCTCAAACATAGCATTTTCTTTAATTTAAATCAAAGTAGGTTCTTAGCAAGTAAAATACTCACATTTGGCTGGGCGGATATTAAACTCAACTATGGACTTCTAGATAATGCCTTGCAATATATATCAGTGAAAATTAACACATTGAACAATACTTACTACTTTCTAACACTAGACTCACATTTAACTCTTAAATTGCTCAAGAGCTAGACTCGTGGAAAACTCATAGAATTTTGAGGGTTTCAATCAACTACCCGTTAACACAAAATACTAGCCCATAAGATTTACTTAGGGTTAGATACTTAAAATTACAATTTGAACAATTACCCAAAAAGCTAGGGTTTTGAAAAACTTACCAAAATTTGCCCAAGCACAATCCGGAGCTTGGAGAAGGTTTGAGAAGCTCCAAAACGTGCAAAACCTAAAGAATATTGGAAGATTGAATTCAATCTTCCAAGAATTAACCCAAAATCTCAAAAGACAAGGGTTTACGAAATTACCTCAAATCAATCGGTAGAAACGTAGATCGGGCTTCGTAGATCACGTTTCCGAGGTTAGATTTGAGGTTGGGGGCTTGGATCTTCTTGGATCAAGGGTTTTGGGTGAAAAAATACCCAAGAGAAATCATGTAGGGGAGAGAAATTTCCGAAAAAAATGAGCTAAAATCGCTCATTTTCGCTTTTATATCGCGAGCCTCCCGAACGCGCATGCTAAAAGTCGCAGAATTGCATTATGTGGCAGTAAAGACCAAGAAAATAAATAGGAAGTTTAGTATTTAATAAATTGTATTTATTAAAATAGATGGGACTAATAATAGATTTTAAGTGGTTATAATTATTAGATAGAAGTAAATATTATTAATGAACCTTAGTGTAGTAAATAATTAATTGTAAGGATAAGTTGTAGTTGAATTAAATATAAGGGTCATACATTAATTAATAAAAGATAGAATTAAAATGAGGTGGGGTTAGAGAGTAATTTATAAGAGATGAAAGTCTTAAAATAAAAGAGAATCATATCCAATGCCATGTGTCATCTTGTAGTTGGCTTGAGAGATATCTTATCCTTTTGTATTAATAAAAGAAAGGAAAAAGGAGATGTGGGACAAGGCCAACCAGTCCCCCCTTTCTTTTCCTTTTCCTTTTCTTTTTCCTTCCTTTCTCCCTCTCCCTCACGACCAATCTCCCTTTTCCTCTTTCTTTTCTTTCTTTCTTTTCCTTTCTCTATTTTCTCTCCTTCTCTTGGTTCCAGCCCATTTCCCTTTCATATTTCCTCCCCATCACACACACACACACACACAAACCCGAGTAGAGAGATTCAAAGATGGAGATCGTGAGAGGGAGAGCCCGAGTTGCAATGGGTCACGTTGCAGAAAAAGGGGAACGAAAATGGTAAAATCCTTAACCCTTTCCTTGTATTTTTGGATTACCCATTGCCTAAATAGCATGAAAATTGTATCACAATGTTAGGACTTTGAATGGATTTGATTTAAGATGGAAAACCTAGGGTTTTATGGTGATTTTTGGGGGGTTGGCCGAATAGCATTTTTCTCTTGGGGGTTTCGGTTTTGATGAGGTTAGATTGTGTTTAATGTTCTAAAATGAGTTGTTAGGTTTCTATAGTGATTGTTTTGTGGTAGCCAAATTGAGAGAGTGATTTTAATGGGTATTTTGGTGGAATCCGAAATTTGTAGTATTTTGGTGAGCTAATATGGAATGGTTTATGATGTTGGTGTTAGATTGTGGAATGTTGTTAAAGTGTAGAGCTTGAAGTTGGTATATTTAGATCCTCTTGGTTTAAAGGGCAAATGTGGTTGAAATTGAAAATGAGATGTTATGGTTTCTAATAGAATAAATTGAAAATGTAATAGTTAAATAAAAGAATAGGTGGATAAAGTAAGTGAATAACTAGTTGTGAAAGAAATGCAAGAATTGTATCAAACAAACATAGATAATAGTTTGGATATCGAAATTGACTAATAGGATTCATAGGAGTGTTAGACTAATAGCAAATTGATCCTAAGTATAATGCTAAGCTTTGAAATCTATGTATATGCTTTAAGCTTTAGTAAACGGATATGTTACAAATGTAATTGTAATCTAGTTTAATAAGAGTTATTAAATTAGTATGTTAAATAAGATTAAAGTCTTAAATCTAAACTACTTGGAAAGTTAGAAACTAATAAGAATAAAATACTAGATGTAGTGATTAAGGTTAAAAGAACATAGAGTTGTTATGTCCAATACAATCTTAAGTCAATAAGTAAATATAAGTGATGGAAATACATAATCGGCTCCGGAGTCATTTGGTAAATGTAATTGGATGATTAATGTGTTTACCTATGTAATATGAAATACCTAAGTGCGTTAGGAGACTATGTTTAACTTAATAAGCCTTCTATACATATATGTACCTATATATGTATATAGACCGAATACACTTAGTTAGCCTAAGTGGATAAGCAAATTATAAGGCTTAATAGTTAATAATGATATAAGGTAACTAAGTAATTAATTTGTCTATCTATGTATACAAGTCTTTAAGTGTATCATTGGATTAAGTAAGCTTGTTAAGCATTGTATGTATATATATGTATATAAATACATATACATGTACATGAGTCAAATACGCATTGTTAACTTAGTAAATAAGTAACGATCTATAAAAATGATTAATAATGATAATATGATGTAATAATAAGGAGTAAGTAAATAAAATAGTGAACGCATCTTGAAGATAATAAGCGAAATAAATATGAACCTATAACGAATGGTTAATGTTCGACAAAAAATGGTGCAAACCTAAGTGTAGGTTTTCACAAGTAATAAATCGCAGTAAGTTTGATCCACAGGGAATGATTAGACACAAGAGAATAATTGAAAAGAAAAAAAAAATAAGAATTTGCTTTTGGTTTCCACTCGAAAGTGGAGCAAAGAAACATAATTTAAATTAAAAAGTAAACTATGAAACTAAAATAAATAGATTTGCTTTGGAAGAAAATATTGGAAAAGACTAGGGTTTCAAGGATCCACCTAGTATTTTGTTACGTATTCATGAGAGAAATATAAAATAGATCAAACATGGGTTGATTGAGAATTTGATTTCAAAAACATGACACAATAAATTAAGCATTCAATATATTTTTGAATCATATCAAATCAAACAAAGTAAGCATTTGATATAAACAAAAATCATAAGGAATCAAAATAAACTTGTCTCATTAAATTATCCTCCAATAAAAATCATCCCCAAAATTTAATCATTCATCTATGAAAAACAAATAACATAGTCTCAAGAACACATAATAAAAATATTAGGCTTCATCTCTAGCCGTAGCTAGAGGTTTAGCCATTCATGTTTATGAAAATAAATTCCATAATCAAAGTACTAAACATAAATTGAAAACAAAGAAAATAAAATTCAAACTCTGCTCTTCTATGCTTTTCCGTGCTCCTTGGCTCTTCTCCTTGCTTCCTCCCCCCAAGAGAAAAGAAAGCATATATATAGACAATTTGGCTAGGTCTGCAGTGTCGCACTTTCCTTATTAAGGAAACTTGACTTTTCTGTTTGATGCCACCCATGTATGTGTACAAGAGACGAGAAAACTTAACTTTGTATTGCAAGTCTTCATAGAAATAATCACGTCCTCTGCAAGTTTTGGAAGTAAATAATGTCAAATCAATATGTGGTACTGCCAGTTCGTTATGGAAATAAATCACAGCTGCTGCTTCGTTTATCAAGGAAAGAATCATACATGATCTTCTTCTTGGAAAGAATCTGGGCTCTCTTAATTCTCAAAAAATGACATGCATGTCCCTAGCTTCTTTTCTTCTCTTTTTATTTCCTCTTTTCTTTTGGTCTTCTACAAAATGACAATTCATTGCATTAATATCAATTTAAGCTCAACTTTAATAATTAAACAATATTCCACAATTAAATATTAAAGGCAAGAATTAGAATAAAACGTAGTACGATAATGCTTATTTTAATAGAGAAAATATGCACTTTTAAGCTATTATTAGTTAACATAATGGTAACCAGGGTATCTAGCTAGCTTTAGAAGCGAGTGATGCAACGTGTGAGCACGCGAGTACTTTATGTGTCATAGAGTATAGGTTCAATAGCATTGTCTAATGTTACCAATGTTTGTAGGATCGTATCCAGATTGGAGACTTTAATTGGTTCTCCAATGTAGAGTTTGAGTAACTAGAATCTAAGGGAATATTCAAGTCAAGAGTCTAATGCAGCCAAGGTGAGTATTTTACTCATCCAGATAACTATACTTTTATGTATTTAATATATTTGCAAATGATAAATGATTTTATAACCGAATCGACGTTATGTTAATAATATGCTTTTTGGATGTGTTAAGTAATATCAATTATGTTGAGATATATCAATTATGTTTATTAGAAATGATGTGTGACTGGGAAGTGTGATTTGAATTGATTTGAAGAGTTTGATTGCCTACTGTTGTTGGGATTTAAATTATACAAATGTTGGTTGATGAATTGATGTGTTAAATTGTTTATGGATTTATATTGAAAGCATGAGTTATAAAGACATGATTCATTAAATGAAATGTATTGTTTTAAGACATGAGGCATGAGCATAAGAACGCTAAACGTGCATTGAAGTGAGGTTTATAGCCTAAGGGAGACTATACATGGGTTAGATTCCCATGAGGTTGAAGTGAGGTTCATAGCCCACGGGAAACTAAACATGAGTTAAATTCCCATAAGGTACATACTTGGGTTAGATTCCCTTGAGGTCCTCGACCATGGGTTAGATTCTCAGGAAGTGCTTCACCATGGGTTCAATTCCCATGAGGTGGTTACTTGTGTTAGATTCCCTTGAAGCACTATACTTCTGTTAAATTCCCAAGGAGAAATACAATGAGCATGTGCATTGCATAAGCATGTATAGCTTGGTTTTTATGAGTGATGTTTTTATGCTAAGAGTAGTTTTGCTAGACGTATTAGTATTCATATGAGTTTTAATGGAAAAGAACATATATATATTTCTATCGCCTGGATGCATGTGTTTAAAAAGCATTGAACTTGAATGTACAAGGATATTCATGCTACCTAGATATGAGTAATGGTATGTCTATGAGTAAGTACGTTGACTGTCATTGTTCTTCAGTAAAGACATGCTTGCATATTAGAGTTCCACTCTAGTGCTCGTATGATCAACTGACATTCAGGGCACGAAGCTGAAATACAATTAGAGATGATGTTGCTTGTATTTTGGAGAATGATGATATCTTAGTATGGAAGAGTAAGATGCCATGTCTTAAGACTTATGTGTAGGTGTGAATCCTATAATGGGGTGATTGCGTGCACATACGTCTAAGCCACCGATCAAGAGTAATATATTGTAGATGAGTTTATATGTAGAAACTTCTAAGGTGGGATGATTGGAACTTTTATATATGTTCATAACTACATAGTATGCTTTAAATGTTTTCTATTAGTCGGTGTTTGCTGTATCAGCTATGGGGTTTTTCAAACAAAAGTTTATAAAATTGGTAGCTGTTATAGTGTATGCAAGACTAGAAAGGAAAAGTCAGTTCTTTGCGAACACTCAGTCAGTTTAATATCACTGAGGTCTCGGTATTAAGGTGAACTCATCATTTCACCTATACGGATGTGGCAAACCCCCACAACCGTATAGATGATGTTCCTTTGGCTACAGGTACTTCAGTTGTAGTTGATGGTCTTGTAGCAGTGTACTTGGGATGCTATGACTGAAGCTCGCCGAGACAGTCGTAATTACTAGACCATAGGTATCCACTGTTTTATGGGTTTGGTATATGGCTTGTGACACCTGTGTCACTTATTCTTTGTAAACCATTCTTTGAAGTAATTATCATATTGATAAGACTTAAATAGATAGATGTTAAATGGCTCTTAATGTAATTAATTTGTGATAGATGTATAAGATGTGATTTCCGCTATTCAGGTTTATGTTTTCCGCTGCAAAGTTAGATATATGTTATACTCTGATTTACTAGGTACATATTATGGGGTATGTATCATATGTTGGCTAAGCGACAAGTAGTCGTGACACTGTGATGACTCGTTTTATGTTTGTATAAAAAAAAGAAAAAAAGAAAGGGTCGTCACAGTGGCATCCTTCTAGACGGAGGTGTAGCCCATCTAGATGCAACCCCCAGAGAGTAAATTCAAACTCTCTGGAGCTCCTGTCTGCACCCCGTTCGGTGCCCGTCCGAACACGACACTCAGAAACTCATTTTTGAGTGTTTTCGAAGTGTTTTCTTGGTTTTTTCTTGCCATTTTGCTAATTCTAATCATTTAATTAATTTAATTTACATTTTAAACATCCAATTTATATTTTAAACATCTAATTAAAATCTTGTACGTTACATCCCTCACTCCTTATAAAAATTTCGTCTTCGAAATTTTAACTCTAAGTCGTTTTACATAGATACAAGCATGCTGTTTACTCAAAACGCACATGCAAGTACGCATTTTACTTGAAGGATAACAAGGATATGGTATGAATCAAATGATCATGCCCGGGGTTTACTCGACTAAATGGGGAAATCGCTCCTGCATTCGTTGTTCAAGCAGCCATGTGGCTTCCTCAACACCGTGATTCCACCACAGAATTTTCATTAACAGGATGATTTTGGTCATCACTTGGTGCTTCTTGCGATCCAACACTTGTTTTTGCAGCTCTTCCTAAGTCAATTTCGGTTGAATATGAAGAGGCTTATCACATGTGAGGGATCATAAACAATTTGCACAACTGAGAGACATGTAAATCATCATGAATGCCTGCCAAACTATGAGGCATTACAACCATGTATGCTAAAGGGCTCACTTGATCAAGCACTTCCACCCTCTACATAACCGCAAACTGTTGTGCTAGTTGTTCCATGTGCACTACAAACTCAATCTCGCCATCATGGGATTTCCTACTTAGTGTACCAAACTTTAAATTGGCTCAATCTGCATAGTAGATCATCTTGCTATCAAGATCTTCTAGCACTTCAAGCCATCTATATTACCTCATATTTAAGTCTATCCGTAGAGAGACTTTGGTGATAAGTGTGGATTTTACACACTTCACCACAGAAGTAGCTCAAAGCTTGGCTTAGACATAAGCCAAACACTCTAGTGTACTCTATCCGACATTCATTGTTTGAACGTCAGGGAGAAGTGGCGGAGTAGCTCATACAGAAGACCCGTAGAATTTGAACTCTCTATTTCGTGAAGTCAGAATGTAACTTCCAACTCGCGACTGTGACGACCCATTTTTCTTATAACAAATAAAAAGGACTCACAGTGGCACAACTATTTGACGCTCAACCAACATATGGCACATGCCCTATAACATGTGTTAGTTTTTGATTGGCTACATTCTGTTGACAAAATCACTATCATGTAATGTTGCTATTTTCACAAGGATGCCGTATATTTCAGAGTTTTCAAATATTCAGAGTTTATTTATCTGATATGGAAAGAGCCTTATTATGACAATATGCAGTGTCACATGCTTCAAGAAGGCTATTTCAAAAATTCAAGAAGATTCTGTGCAGATTCCAACTCAAAATCGTCGAATCCTTTGTTTCCGTCCGGACGGCCTTGTAAAAGGTCCAGACGCTCGTCAGTCAGCAACATTTGTCTGGACAACATGGCAATACCGTCCGAACTCCCATTAGTGTCGAGAAGCTTCGAACAGTTCAAAGTTGCATCCGTCCGGACGCTCTTCAGAGTTCGAGAAGATTCCAGCGTTCTAGTGCATCCGTCCGGACGACGTGGCAATACAATCCGGATGCCAGTCAGAATTCGAGGAGAATTAGGTCTTCTTTCTCAGACACGGATAAGGAAAGACAACTGCATACGTCCAGACGACAAGTCTACACCGTCCGGACGCTAGTCCTTATTATGGTAATTGTGTGCAGCAGAGGTGCAATCGTCTACTGTCCGGACGCATCCTTATTTAGGAAAGATTTTTAGCGTTTTATGAAAAGTCGGTTGCATAGTTTACCGTCTGGACAGCATCAGCTTGCATCCGGGTGCCGCCTAAAGAAATCAGATACAGACTCCATTTAGGTCTTTTTAGCCTATAAATAGATGCATCTAGGAATGTAATTTGTATGAATTCAGTGTTGAATTCTTTTGTACTTAAAGAAGGTGTTTAGGTCGACATTGTGAAGATCTGCTAGCTCTCTAAGGGTTGCCATTGTGTGGTTACTTTTCTCGTGTTAAGTCTATCTTAGGGAGGAGCCCTAAGGTAAATGAATTCATAGAAGACTACTTCAAGTAGGAGACTTTGCTGGGAAGCGTTCACGTTGGGTTACTTGTCTGAGTGCAAGATGCACTGCATCGGGTATGTGAGTGTTACTGTCTTTATACTAACTTTGTCTTTTGATAGTGGATTTCCTGGGTCTGGCTGCTCCGGAGTAGTTTTTCATTTCATTGAGTTTCTACTTCGTTAACAAAATATCTGTCTTATTTAAATTCCGCACTTTTGATATTTTGTACACGTTGCACACACACAGTTAAATTAGAAGTCATCTATTTTTCAACATGTACCTGATAATCAGAGTTACATCTAAGCAGCAGAAAACATAATCAATGTGCCGCGGAACACATATTAATAGCGGAAACACATCAATTTATCTGTTTAAGGCTTAACAACATTTACATCATATAACAAAAGAATGTCTTATACAAAAGAATAAGTGACACACAAGTCACAAGCCATATACAAAATGTACAAAGAGTAGACACACATGGTCCAACACATCACAACTGTCGCGTCAGGCTTCAGTCGTAATACCCCAAATATAGAGCTTCTGAATCATCGTCCATCTTTTCAGGTGTACTTGCAACCAAAGGAGTAGCATCTATACGGTTGTAGTGATAGCCACATCCGTATAGGTGAAAGAATGAGTTCACCGTCTCAGTATAAAACATATCGAGACCTCAGTAGTATACTATTCACTGAGATTTTGCAAAGAACCAACTTTTCCTTTGTTTTACGTATATAATAATAGCTACCCATTTTATTTTTATAACATTTATCTTTTGAAAACACGTGTAGCTAATACCGTAAACACCGACCTTTAAGAAAACATTAAAGCATACTATGCAGCTGTGAACATATATAGAAGTTCTAGACATTCAACCTTTGAAGCTTCTACATATAGACCCATCTACAATACATTACTTTTGGATAGGTGGCTTAAACTTACGTGCACACAATTACTCCATTATGGATTCACGCATACACATAAGCTTTAAGCAAGAAAAAAAATGGCATCTTGCCTACTATACAGAGACACAAGTATTCCCAGGCTTAGGCAATGCTGGTATCTCGGTACATTGATGCTCAAGGGCATATCTATATAGAGGCATAAGTATTCCCGAGCTTAGGCAACACAAGTATCTAAGTACGTTGAAGTTCAATGCTCTTTAAAACAGTAAGACAATGGCATCTTGCTTAACTATACAAAGACCTTAGAATTACTAAAAGTGGTTAATGTCGTATCTAGGTACATTGAAGCTTAGTGCCTTTGATGCAACAGTTCGATCATGCATGGACTTGAGTGAAACTCTAGGATACAAGCACGTCTTTACTGATGAACAAATGACAGTTCGCCTATCTATATAAAAATATTAACATTTTCCAATTCTGAGCAATGAAGACATCCGTGTATGTTAAAGCTCAATCCTTTTAAAACATGCAATTAGTCGATAGAAATATACATATGTTCTTCCCCATTAAAACTCATATGCATATTAATACGTCTAGCATAAAACTACTATCATATGATGAAAACATCACACTCATAAAGACAATGCTATACATGCTCATGCAAGTTTCCATTCGTTTGGGACGTGAGCTCTCGGTTTCGTTTAGCTCCTTAGGGACGTGTGATGAGTGCCAAATATTGTATATTTGGACCCCTTAATTCACATTTGTTAAGTCTTTAGCTTTGTTATTTTTTAATTTTTTTGTTAGTTTTTGTATTTTGGTATTTTGCATATCATGGAAAGAAAATGGTATTTTTAAAGTGAAAAATGCAAATTTTGGAAGTCAGAATCGGATTTGATTAAATTTCAGGTTCTGCACAAGTCATAGTATTTTGATCATAACTTTCAGGTCAAGTATCGGATTAAAGTGAAATCAGCGGCTTTGGAAAGCTAATTCAAAATGCTACAAATCATTTTGAAATATAATTTTCCTAATTCGAATAATATAAAAACGCGAATTTCCTTGCTCCTCGCAGCTGCAGACACTCCAAACCCTAGCATTCTTTTCTCTTATTAGGGTTTTGGAGGGGTAGAAGTGTCATTTTGAAAATATGGCCCTAAACCCTAGCGTTCTTTTCTCCTATTAGGGTTTAGAGGGGTAGAGGTGTCATTTTGTAAAAGTTAGGTTTAACCTAATTTTCTGCTATAAATACCCCATGCTAGGCACCACTTAGAGCATCAGTTTTTCTCTTCAGAGTACTTGTCTTCGCTCTTTTCTTTTATAAGTTGTTACTTTGTTATTTCTTTTAATTCAAAGTTATTCGGTTTTCAATTCTTCTTTTTAGATTCATTGCTTTATTTTTATGTTATTTAAATTTTCAATTCTTCTTCCTTTTCCTTGTCATTTTAATTCATAGCTCTCTTTTTATGTTATTTAATTTTCAATTCGTCTTTCTTTTTCTTGTCATATTAAATTTATTTAAAGTTATTTTGTTTTTTTCTTTTCTTTTTCTCATCATTCTATTCTTTTTTTTTTTTTTTTTTTTTATGTTTTTTTTTTTTTGTTATTCTTTGCCTTTAGCCATGAGAGATTAAATCTTCAATTAAGGTTGAAGATGAAACATCGTCATTGATAAAGACAAATTCTTGTTGTTTTATTTATACGATCCCGAACTTTTTTTCCACTAAATTGTTCAAAGTCCAAATTCAATTATTTGCTTTATGTCTTTTGATTGAATGTTAATTTATTAAAAGTTGGATATTTGATGTGTTTCAACCAAATAGATACATCGAATGATTTGATTAAAAAATGATATCCATTGTGATTTATTCATTGAACGGATACATTGGATGATTTAATTTTAATTGGATATTCGTTGTGATTTGTTATTGTGTTTGATTCATTTAATGATTTAACATAATTTTTATGGAACTTTGAACAGAGAATAAAACTTACTTGTTTATCGGGTGTATGAGTAAAATACAAGAATGTGTTTTTGATTTGGCGAGGTGGATTCTAAAACCTTAGTACTTTTATAAATTGTTATTATTTAGTGTCATTTGAGTTTAATATTTTATTTGACAAAAATTCCAAATCTTTGGCTCTAGGTTAAAGCAAAATTTATTTAAATAGAAATTGATTTTTCTTTTCTTACACACTTCCCTGCGGATTCGACCTCACACTTGCATACACTATGTCACATACGATTCGTGCGCGTGAACTCCCAGTTTTATATCGACCGAATAGCATGGGACGTGAACCCCCAATACTACACGCCAATTATAGTGGGACGTGAGCCCCGACTAGTTACCGTTTCCCGTGGGACATGAACACCCACTTTGTTACCCGTGGGACGTGAACTCAGTTCTATATGCCATATGCTTATGCTTTATGCTTGATAATATACTATATTTTCATTTTCACAATCATGCCTTTAACATATGCTTTCAATATACACCATAGACAGTTTAACACATCAATTCATCAATCAATAATTGCGTAATTTAAATCCTAACCACAGCAGGCAGTCAAACATTTAAATCACAATTCAAATCACACTTCACACACATTTCAATTTGCAATAACATCATTGGCAGAATTTCAATATACTCAAAACTACTTAAATCATCCAAAACATATATCCTTAACATATCGTCGATTCGATAAGAAAAACACATATTATTTACATTTCTATAAGTTACATAAAAATAGTATTTTATTTTTTCTTAGTAAGAAGAATACTTACCTATGCTGCTTGAATAATTGGCTCACAATGGACTCCTAAGCTCAACCCGCAATGTATCACTAAACATGTTAGTTTGATTGGCTTCATTCTGTTGACAAAATCACTATTATATAATGCTGCTATTTTTAATATGGATGCCGTATATTTTAGAATATTCAAAGTATTTAGAGTTTATTTATCTAAGATGGAAAGAGTCTTATTATGACAAGTTTCAGTGTCACAAGCTTCAAGAAGGCTATTTCAGTGTTCCAGGAAGATTCTGTGCAGATTCCAACTCAACAAAAGTCGGATCCTTTGTTTTCGTCCGAACAGGATGAGAACAGCCCAGTGATGCGTTTGGACGCCCATCAGTGTCGAGAAGCTCCTGAACGACTTTAGTGTGCTTCCGTCCGGACGCTCTTCAGAGTTCAAGAAGATTCCAATTTTCCTTTGTAGACACGGATTGGGAAGACAGCCTGCATTCGTTCGGATGACATGGCAACACCGTCTGGACGCAGTCCTTGATAAGGAAATAACGTGCAGACAATTTGCAACCGTCCGGACTATAGGGTAACACTGTTCGGATGCGGCCTTAATATAGAAACGTGTGAAGTGCTCTATGCTTCCGTCCGGACGCGGCCTAGAGAAATCAAAGACAGACTCATTTTAAGTCTTCTAAGCCTATAAATAGAGGCATTTAGGCATGTAATATTTACAGAATTCGGTATTGAATTCTCTATAGCTTAAAGAGAATGTTTAGGGAGATATTGTGAAGATCTACTAATTCTTTAGCTGTTGCCGGTGTGCTGTTACTATGTTCATGTGAAGTTTATCTTAAGGAGGAGCCCTAAGATAAAGGAATCCATTGAAAACCCCTTTAAGTTGGTAACTTGGTTGGGAAGCGTTCAAGTTGGGTTACGTGTCAGAGTGCAAGATACGATAGCTGCATAGGGGTATGTGAGTGTTACTGTCTTGTTTCTAGTTTTGTCTTCTGAATAGTAGAATTCCTGAGTTTGGCTGCCCTGAAGTAGTTTTTATCTTAATTAATTTTTCACTTCGTTAACAAAATATTTGTCTCATTTAAATTCTACACTTATGATATTTTGTTACACATTGTTGACACATACACAATGTAAATTAGAAGTCTCTTTTATTTTTCAATTATTTGTATTTTTGGACCGAGAATGTATTTTTAAACCGGTCGAGTGATTTTTGTCCCAGAATGGCCAAATGGGGAGTTTGTTAGTTTGATTGACTTCATTTTGTTGACAAAAATCACTATTATGTAATGCTGCTGTTTTTAACAGGGATGCCGCATAATTTAAAATCTTCAAAGTATTTAGAGTTTATTTCTTTAAGATGGAAAGAGCCTTATTATGATAAGTTTCAGTGTTACAAGCTTCAATAAGGCTATTTCAGTGTTTCAGGAAGATTCTGTGCAGATTCCAACTCACCAAAATTGGGATCCATTGTTTCCGTTTGAACGGCCCAGTGATGCGTCCAGAAGCCCATCAGTGTCGAGAAGCTTCTGAACAACTCCAGTGTGCATCCATCCGGACGTCATGGCAACACGTCCGGACGCTCTTCAAAGTTCGAGAAGATTCTAGTTTTCCTTTGCAAACACGGATTAGGAAGATAGCATGCATCCATCCAGACGACATGGAAACACCGTTCGTACGTAGTCCTTGATAAGGAAATTACATGCAGACAATTTGCAACCATCCGGACTCTAGGGCAACACTGTCCGGACGCGGCCTTAATATGAAAACGCGTGAAGCGCGTTATGGATAGGTGGTTGCATAGTTCACCGTCCGGACGCTCTATGCTTCCGTCCGGACGCAGCCTAGAGAAATCAGAGACAGACTCATTTTAGATCTTCTAAGCCTATAAATAGAGGCCTTTAGGCATGTAATATTTACAGAATTCGGTATTGAATTCTCTATAGCTTAGATAGGGTGTTTAGGGAGATATTGTGAAAATCTGCTAGCTCTCTAGCTGTTGCCGGTGTGCTGTTATTGTGTTCGTGTGAAGTCTATCTTAGGGAGGAGCCCTAAGGTAAAGGAATCTATTGAAGACCCCTTCAAGTAGGTCATTTGTCAGGGAGGCGTTCACGTTGGGTTACGTGTTAGAGTGCAAGATACGATCGCTTCATAGAGGTATGTGAGTGTTACTGTCTTGTTACTACCTTTGTCTTCTGAATAGTAGAATTCTTGGATTTGGCTGCATTGAGTGGTTTTTCATTTAATTGAGTTTCCACTTCGTTAACAAAATATCTGTCTCATTTAAATTCCACACTTATGATATTTTGTTACACATTGTTCACATACCGTAAATTAGAAGTCTTTTATTTTTCAAAACATATGACACATTGCAACCCATAAGGCATTTTAAACTAAAAACACCATAATTATCACTTGAATCGCTCAAGAGCTACACCGTTGGAATACCCATAAGATTTTAAGGGTTCCAAACACATACCCAATAACCACAATCACCAACCCATAAGAAAATCTTAGGGTTAGATTCATAAAATACTCTCTAAATCAAATACCCATAAATTAGGGTTTGAAGAAACTCACCAAAAGTTCACCCCAATGCTACTCAGAGTTTTGGGAAGCTTTGGGAAGCTCCAAACCGTAGAAAACCTAAAGATAAAAAAAGATCAAACTCATATTTCACAAGATTTAATCAAAATCTAAAAAATACAAGTTTAACGATTTACCTCAAAATGATCGGTCAAAACGTAGATCTTCTTGCGTAGATCACGTTTATCGAGTTGAGGTATGGGGCTTAGATATTCATTGATCTAGGGTTTTCCTTCAAAAAACCTAAGGGAAAACATGTGGAAAGAGATAGGATTCGAAAGAAATGTGTCCAAATGACCCATTCTCAGTTTTTCAATCCAGCGCTGTCCGGACATGACCTCTTATGGTCTGGATACGTAAAACAACCGGTTCTGGGACTGCCGTCCGAACGGGTATAAACAGCCGTCTGGACGGGAGAGCATTAGGCGACCTACTGCCAGTCTCGTCCTGAGCTCGGTCCAGAGTTGCTCCGAACCCTCAACCTACTGCCATGGTCACCCAGACAAGGGTCAGCAGCCGTCCGAATGCCACCCTGAAACTCTACTTATTTTCCATTTTTCTACATTTTTAAGGACACCTAATTAATTTTAATCGATTAATTGCTCACATTTTACACTTTAATCACTAAGTAATGTCTCGGACATTACAATGACAATCTAAATTTGCTTTACACTTTGATAGTCAATCCATTCTAGAATGACATCAAAGCCCTAACGAGTTAAACACTGAAGCTCAACAAGAGTCATCACACTGCTACCTTTGCCGGCAGAGTCTTTTCTCTTATAACAATGGGACAACTGTCCATGCATTTCCTACACATTTCAACGTCACCAATAAGAGTAGTCACGCAAATGTTTTGTTCCAAGGGTTCGATGCTCATCATGCACAGCTACACAAATGCATATGAGACACAAAAATGGGTGACACTCCAATCAAATAAAATGCATACAATGCTACGAAATAAGGACATAATACTTGTGGAAGCATTGACAACATTCTCATCAGCTTTGACATTTTCCGGTGTAAGCATGAACACCCTTGCCTTAATAGTTAGTCTAGGCTGATTATTGTTTGCTTGAGTTCCTTGGCTCCTTGTAGCCGCTATGGGACAATTTTTGACATGGTGGCCTGGCTTGCCACACCCAAAACATTCACCCAATCTGCATGGCCCTAGGTGCTGTCTTCCATGGATTCGTGGCGAAGCTGTTCTGAGTGACACCGAAGCTGTTTTGACTCACAGGAGCATATTGTCTCCCAAGAGGTCCAGAATCACTGCTGAAAGACTATTTCTTTGATGGTGGGGAAGGAGAAGGAGTCCCCAATGAAAGTGATTGCTTCCTATTAACATAGTCAGCAGCCGCTTCACGGATCCCTTTCTCAACCATGGTGGCAGTGTGCACGATCTCAACATAGTCAGTGACTTTGAGGAAAATAATCCTCTCACAGATTCATGGCGACAAACCGTCGCAGAACCTTTCGGCCTTAGTCTCTTCATCGAGGATGAGGTGTGGGGCATACCTCAATAAATTTTGAAATTTAGCTAAGTATTGCTCAACTGTCATATTCCCCTGCTTCAGATCTTGGAAGTCTCGTGAAAATACATGCAAGGTGTTCGACGAAATTCCTCAAAATTTCATGGTGAAGCCTTTTACAGCTCTGGATGGGCTTGTTCAAGTGAAACAACATCGGAAAGAGGCTGTAATTTTGGGATGGAAAGCACAGAAGGCCTTGCTAAGCTCCCTTGTATCTCAGTAGTTAACTGAAGATGAGGTTGATGTTACTAGGTTGAAGCACAAGTGGCGTTGGAAACCTGTGGAAGAAGAAGGGAAGCACCGAGAGCTTAATGAAGGACACCATATGATGAAACTTGGCATGTATGGGCCTACACGGTCCCATACCACACTCAACTCTCCGTTCGCCGGGGTTGAGTCCCGCCGGCTTGCACGACTCGCCGGGCCAGGTAATTCTCAGTATGTCTAGCTATCTTAATTCGTTTAGGTTTTCTAGGATAGCTTGTGATTTTCTTACTGTTATGTTTGATTGCCGAGAAAAACACTTATTAGAATACTAGTGAAGAAGACATGCGCAGAGGGAAGAAGATGACTTCTTAAAACGACGTGTTTCCGTCCAAACTATATGTACGTAAACACTAGTTAAACACTGCATTTTTCAGAGGGGCAATTTTGGAATCATTTTTGCTTAAATGGTCATGTGAGTTGCACGTGACCAAATTTCCGTCCAAACAGACAGGCGAACGGACGGATTGTATTTTTTGCCATGCGTTGGCAAGTTCGGGGGGTCATATCTAAATTTTGGTACATTGGGGGGTATATTGTTAGGCTGTGGATAAATCATGGGGGCAAAGTGTCTTTTTCCTATTTTTTTTTTAAAAAAAATGTAGTGCAGCTGATAGGGTAAATACTGGTGTCCATAATCTGGAAAGTCTACTATGATATACACACATACTTATATAACATATGTCTTAGCTATACTCGTATACAAGCATTCCTCAATTTTGGGGAACACAAACATTCAGGCATTTCTAAGCATAAAATCAGTGATCCCATTGCTTGGTCATACAAGCATACGGATATTCCACTATTTTTGGAAAATATAAGTATACAGGTACATCCAAACATGGAAATTACAACATCATATTCTGATCATATAAGCATATACGAGCACGTCACAACATGACACCAATTTATCATGAAAATTGTGGACATCCAAAACTTGGTCATACAAGCATACATGTGTTCCACTATTTTCGGAGAATACAAGTATACAGGCAGATCCAAAATTGGCATCATTCAAATCATATGTAAATCGCATAAAACATCTTTAAACTAATGTTGTGCAATGTCGTTATAATAAAGGAGTAATTTTGGCCCATATTAGCGTCATACTAGGGGACTAATTTTGGCCCATATTATTCTCATAATAGGGGACTAACTTTGGCCCATATTATCTATTTTGGAGACAAACTTCGGCTCCTTACATAATATGGGACAAAATACTGACGGGAGTCCGGACGAAAAACCACGTCGTCCGGAGGGATGTTTCTTGACTAATGAGCGTCTGGATGGTTGACAGGGACGTCCGGACGGATGCAAGGGATCTAACTTCACTGTCTTGAAATCCGCACAAAATCTTCTTGAAGCACATAACTGACATGTAGATTCTAAATATAAACAGCATCCCTGATTAAAAAGCAACATTTACATAAAAGTGATTTTTTCCAACAGAATGCAGCTAATCACAAACTAACACGAGACTAAAATTTCTCAAGTGTTACACCTATGATAAGGATGATTCGGATTATGAGGTCATGGTTATGATGACTCAGAAGTTTAGGAAGTTCCTCAGAACTTCTAAGGAGTCTAGTAGGACCTATTCTGCTGACTCTTCAAAGTAGTAAAATTTTAGGGCCCAGACAGACAAGAGTACACGAGCTGTTCAATGCTTTGAGTGCTCGGGTTTCAAGCATATTAGGACTGAGTGTCCTAATTTGAAGAACTCAAAAGGGCAAGCAATGCGTCCTTGAGTGATGAGTGAGAGTCTGATGACTCGAAAGACTAAGGATAAAAATATCAGTTTTTTGGCCTTTCCAGCAACTGTGGAAAGTATTGATGGCACATCGGATTGTAACATTATGTGCCTGTTTCTTCTTATGATGAGGATTCACAAGATGACTGTGAAAGTGATCTCAATCTTCAAGTTGTCTATGTACAACTTTTTATGGCATGTGTGAAAAAACCAGAATCGTTGTGTGCTCAATTGTTTGATATTAATGCTGCTTTTGGATTCTTTGAAAGTTGAAAACTCTTTACTTTTGAGTAGAATATATGACCCATCAAGGAAGCGTCTAAGTTTGATTATCTCATGGACTCTCAAACTGGTAAACTTGACCATCTTGTGAGTTCTCAAAAATCTTATGGTGACAAGTGTGGACTTAGTTTTGACCCAAACACTTCCATTTCAAAAACCACACTTAACTGAGGGAAAAATAAATTTTGTTCCCCCACTTGTATGTTTGGGTCATCAACTTTTTTATTTTTGGTGTTCATTATTGATAAAAAGTAGTTACATATACGTAAAAATAAGGGGAAACTTGAAAAAAAAACTCTCCTGAACTTTTACCCATTTTGAAATTACCCTCCAAAGTTAAAAAAAAAAAACTCTCAATTTAGGCTACCGAACTTTTAATTTTTTTACAATGTTTCTCGTCCGTTAGGGTTTGACATTAAATCAGACGGTAAATGGGTGAAATGATCTTTATACCCTGGAAATTATATAATATTCCAAACTTACCCTTAATTACAAATTAAAATTTTAAAAAAAAAAAATTCAAAAAAAGGGGTGACCCGAGTCCGTCCTCATTTTTTAAAAAAAAAGAAAAAAGAAAAAAAGTTGAGGGTATTTTGGTAATTTGCAAGGCCTTAGTTAGGATTTAACGTCAAATTCTAATAGATTGAGGACATTGCAAAAAAATAGAAGTTCGATAGTTTAAATTAAGAGCTTTTGAACTTTAACGAGGTTATTCAAATCACATCGAAGTTCAAGGAATTTTGTGAAGTTCCCCTAAAAATAATTGGGTAATGCTACATATCATATTTTTGTCATCCTTTTGTCCCCCTAAAATTAACGTGGCTCTTAAAATCACCATTGAATCAAAATTCAATAATGATCTATCATAAATTCAATGGTGATTTTAAAAGTCACATTAATTTAGAAGGATAAAAGGAGGACAAAGGAATGATATGTGGCATTACTCAAAATAATTAGATACCACATTAAGTATTTAGATAGTGCTACGAATAAATGAGTGCATCTCAACTGGTTAATTTTTGTTATAATTTTCTAAAAAATAGAATTAGCTGATTAGATTAATTAAATACTAAAGGATCTGTTAATAGAAGAAACAAAATGTAAATCGAGGAAGTATCAAATAGAACTGCATTAAAATCGTAACAGGTAAACGAGTATCTTATTCTTAATTAATATTATTCTAAAAAGAGAATTGAATAAAATAACATAAAAATGAAGCAATAGTATGCAAATAAATTTGTCTTAATCCAATTGCGAAGTCAATCATGTAGATCCTTAATTTTACTGTATTATATTCGTCCAAAAATAAGACAATTGTAGTATAATTTATTCGGATCCAAAGGTGCCCATGATTTCATGGAAAGGAAATTGAGTAAGCTAGAACGTACAGTAATTTCGACAAACAGAAACGTGAGTGAGTTTAGTCCTTCAATGCATATCACTATCAGTCATGAGTCATACATTAAATCATGGTAATGTATGTAATTTCTAGTCATGGATGCATACATGCATTAAATCATGTTTGTATATACAAATGAGGAAAAGCCATCACTGTAAAAAGCCTGCTATGGGCTATTTGTTGCTGTTTGTGGGGATATGAGGATCTTTCAATCTCTCTCTTTCTCTCTCTCTCTTTTGGTGGTGTGGTTGGGTAGAAACCGATAAAGTTGAAATTGAATGTTGCTCAGGTGTCTGATATTTCGACCAGACCAGTGGCTTGCCTTTGCCTCTGTGTGAGACAAGTATTGTACGAGCTAATCCGAGGGAGGTCGGTGGTGATCACCTTTAGCTTAGCCGTAGATCACATAAGCAACCCCACATGCATTATGTTGCATGGACACTGGGGATTTCTTGTTCTTTTTGAACCACACAAAAAGGGTGGGATTAGAGGGCCGGTTGCTCTACTTTATTAAATCAGTTCCCCTTCTTAGTTTCAACTCGGGACAAAAGGCAGGACACAATTTGAATGGGACCAGTGGATATGATGGATTGTTTTTACTGACTCTTTCTTGGCGATATTTACATCTAACTGCCATTCAGACCATTTACTCTGTGTTACGTACGTACAATGAAAATGGTACGGGTATCAAGTCAGGCAAAGGTACATAACATTGATTTATTGAAGAGATAAAGATATGTCGAATTATTATGGATGTTTTGTCTGCACTTTTGACATCAAACTTGGATGTGCTAGACATCGATCTTCGTTTTTGTTATTCTCTTTTTTTTTTCTTTTTTTCTTTTTGAAAATCACGTTAAATTTATCAGGTTCATAAGAAAGATTCGTATTAACTCCACAAATTTATTGGTGATTTTCAAAAGTAAAAGATTAAAAAAAGGACAAAAGCTTTAGCCAACCCTTGATAAAAAAACATGAACATACTGATTTTTCTGTTACATGGACTTTCGCAATAAAGAAAAAAAATCTCTATCTTGCTTCCGCTTCACACAAAAAAGCAAGTAATTGAACAAATTGTTGTACGTTACAATAATCAATGGATTGAGATGCCCTAAAAGAAAGAAGATATTTTTTTTAAAAAAATAAAAATAAAAAGAACAACCGAGTGAGTAGGCATAATGGAGTGGCCCACTCACCTGTCCCTCGGCGTCTCTTTGAACCCTTACTGGCCGACCTAAGGTCCACATCTAACGGAATGAATGTTTTGGAGAGAGCAACCCATTGTGATATGTGAACAAACAAATTTCAGTTCGTCTATCCGTGAGATGAGGGTCACATTTTTTTCCGACCCTCGTCCCACGTGGCACATTTTAAAAAAAATAAATAAATAAAAAACCAAAATTCAAGAAACACAAATTGCGATGCACTCCACTTTTCCCCATTTCTGAAAAATTTGGCACTAAATTTTTCAAAATCTCCCAACCTAAAACCCTCCACCCACCGCCTACTGCCCGTCGTAGCCGTCCACCGCTGACCAAGAGTGTCACCATCACCGTTTGCGAGAGAAAGAGAGAGAGAGAGAGAGAGATTGACCGTAGAGAGATTCAGGAATGGCGGTGGTGGGACTCTTGGTCTGTCGTGGGCAGAGGGTTTTGGGTTGGGAGATTTTGAAAAATTTAGTGCCAAATTTTCCAAAACTAGGGAAAAGTGGAGCACATCATGCTTTGTGTTTTCTTTTTTCTTTTTTTTCTTTTTTTGTTTAAATGTGCCACATGGGACGAGGGTTGGACGAAAATGTGACCCTTGTCTCACAGATAGACGAACTCAACAAATTTACCTTAGTGGCTCGTTTCATTAACCCAAGAAGTCAAGCCCATTCAAATTAGTACTACGGTGGATATGCACATATCAATTCTCATGGGCCATGACTAGCATCGCTACAAGAAATTCATCCATTAGCAGCGACTCAAAACCACTAATAAGGATTTATTAGCGACGACTATTAGTGGCTGCTAATGTTAAAAACTAGTTAATTTTAGCGTCGACAAAAAAGTTGATGCTAATATGTGGTGCCAGTAACCGACAGGAATATTTGCCATATGCAGTTTGAAAGGGGGAATTCTAATAGCGGCGAAATTTTATTATTAGCGTCCACTATGGTAACAATAACAAATCAATGTCAAAATTTAAGTTATATCTATTTAAAAAAAAAAAATAGAACCACATTATTAGCGTCGACATTTTGGGTTGACGCGGTTGACCTGAATAATAAAAATAATTAAAATAGTAGCCTATTAAAATATATATATATATATAAGTTAAAACCTCTAGAAAAAAAAACTAATTCTTTTTATATTATTAGTAAAGGATTCCATTTTTCTATTCTTATTGTTAATAATTTCTATTTCTATTTTTTATTTTTAATCTATCCTTATGCATTGGTTCGACCAATCATGATAAAACCAATCTGATCGATCTTCAATGCATTAGTCTAATCAATCGTGAGACAATCAAATGATTGATCAAACTTAACACGATTAAAAATTCAATCGAACATCAGATCGATCCCAGTGCATTAGTCTGATCAAACTCTATGGATTTTGTATTATCTATCATGCGCATCAGACTAATCAATCATGATAAGATCAATAGATCGATCCTCATGCATTAGCCCGATTGATCATGATACAATCGAATGATCGATCGAACTTGATAGATTTTGTATTATCTTAATGCATTAGTCCGATCAATCAAAGTGCATTATTCAAACGATTGTGATATGATCTAATGATCAATCGAACTCTTTGGATTTTGTATTATCCTTATGTGTTAGTCCGATTGATCGTGATAATATTGAATGATTGATCTTAGTCTAATCAATCCTAGTGCATTAGTTCGATCGATCGATATACAACCTAATGATCAATCTAACTTTTAATGGATTTTGTATTATCTATCTTTGTGCATTAGTCAGATTGACCATGAAGTCAGATTGACCATGATACAATCAAACGATCAATCAAACTTGATACAATATAAAGTTTGATCCAATGTCTTATCAATCAGAATGCATTAGTCTGATCGATTAAACTCGAAGGATTTTATATATCCTAGTGTATCAGTCCGATTGACTATAATACAAACAAATGATTAATCAAACTTGATACAGTTGAAGGTTCAATAGAATGTCTTATCGATCATAGTGCATTAGTCCAATTGATCAAACTCTAAGGATATTGTATTATCCTAATGTGCTAGTCTGATCAATCATGGTACGATCAAATGATAGATAGAACTTGACACGATTCAAGGATCGATCGAACATCTAATCGATTGTAATGCATTAGTCCGATCGATTGTGATAAGATATAAGGATCGATTGAACTTGACATGATTGAAGGTTCGATCGAACATATGTTCGATTCTAATGCATTAGTCCAGTCAACTGTGATACGATCAAATGATCGATAGAACTTGATACGATTCAAGGTTCGATCAAACATCTGATCGATCCTAATGCATTAATTTGGTTGATCATGATAAGATTGAAGAATTGATCGAACTTCTGATCGATCCTAATGCATTAGTCTGATTAATTGAACTAGTTCACAAGGATAATACAAGATCTATAGAGTTCGATCAAAAATAAATAAATAAATGATATGTGTGTGTGTGTGTGTGTGTGTGTGTATCATCTAAAAAAGTGGTGTATGTATATTTGATGAGTGTCAAATATTGTATAATTGGACCCCTTAATTTACATTAGTTAGACCTTTAGTTTTGTTATTTTCTAACATTTTCTGCTAGTTGTGGTGTTTTAGAAAATTGCAGGTCATTAAGGAAAAATGGCGTTTTTAGAGCCATTCAAGCACGGGTGTTAGAGCTGACATGGTAGCATTATTGAAAACACAAGGAGAGCTAAAGACCTGGAAGGCATTCAAGTGCAGTGTACGATTCACTGCGATGTCGCTCAAGCGCACTGGCGCTCAAGCACACTTACATGTCGCTCGAGCACACATATATGTCGCTCAAGCGTAATCGTAGAAAAATTGACAAAAGCGAATTTCTTCTCTTGACGGCTGCTAACACCCTAAAACCCTAGCATCCTTTTATTTTCTTAGGTTTTTGAGGGGTAGAGGCGCCATTTTGAAAATATAGCCCTAAACCCTAGCATTCTTTTCTCCTATTAGGGTTTTGAGGGGTAGTGGTGCCCTTTTGTAAAATTTGGGTTTTAACCTAATTTTCTATTATAAATACCCCATGCTAAACACCAATTAGGTCATCAATCATTGTATATATCAAATTTTCTTCAGAGCATTGTTTTAGCTCTTGTCTTGTTCTTTTCTTTAGTAAGTTTATAATTCTTTCATATTCCTTTCATTTAAAGTTATTTATTTTCTGTTCTTCTTTCTTTCTTCGTCATTTTAATTTATTTCTTTGATTTATTTAAAGCTATTTAGTTTTTGTTCTTCTTTCTTTCTTCGTCCTTTTAATTTACTGCTTTAATTTATTTGAAGTTATTTAGTTTATGTTCTTCTTTCTTTCTTCGTCATTTTAATTTGTTTCTTTATGTTTTCAATTGAAGCTAGTGTGTTGTTTTTAGTCATGAAAGGCTAAAATCTTCAACTAAGGTTGAAGATGAAACCTCGTCATTGATAGCGCACGTTCTAGTTATTTTATTTATATAATCCTTGTTTTTCTTTTTATCAAAATATTATTCAAGTCCAAATTCAATTGATTGATGTATGTCTTTTGATTGAATAATTACTTATTTAAAATTGGATATTCGATGTGTTTCAATCGATAGATACATCGAATCATTCGATTGAAAGAGGATATCCATTGTGATTTGTTTGTCAAAATGGATACATTGGATGATTTAATTTCAATTGCATATTCGTTATGATTTATTTAATGGTTAGATTCATTGAATGATTTAATATGCATTTTTTTGGACTTTAAACAATCAATAAGGCATAATTGTTTATCGGGTGTATGAATAAAATACAAGAATGTGTTGTTTGATATGGCAAGATGGATTCAAAAACCTTAGTGTTCCTTTTTAATTGTTCTTATTCAATTTTAATTTAGTTTATTATTTTGCTTTATAAAAATTCTAAAAATTTGGCACTAGGTTAAAATAGGATTAATTTAATTAGAAATTGATTTTTGCAACGTAATTCCTTGTGGATTCGACCTCGCACTTGCACACGCTATATTGCAAATGACTCGTGCGCTTGCGAGTACTTTTAAAACTCACAACAATATTAAATATGATTTTTTATTGTTTTTTTTTTTAAAAAAAAAAAAAAAACTATTTAATAGGCTTATATTATTGAGGGGAAAGTATACTTTACCCCCCCCCCCCCCCCCCCCAAAAAAAAAGTATCCACACATTTGCGTTTTGGCGTCTAATGTTCAAAAATCGGCAATAGACCCCCCCAATCTATCCAACTTTGGAAAATAGTACATTCCGTCCATGTTGTCTGTCTCTTTGGGTGGAAACGAAGTCACGTGCAACGTACGTGACCTTATAAGGCCGCATCCTCCTACTTTTGCCCATCCTCCACTCAACCCACAATACAGACAATGGCAGTTCTTGAGTACTTGGTGGTCTCCAGCAATGAGCTCGAAGGCGCCATACTGGCGGAGATCGGGAACTTGACAAAGCTTTGGGAGCTATAGCTTGGGTACTACAATAACTACCAAGGTTGTAATATCTGATATATTAATTAAGTGTTTAAAGTGTAGATTGGAATAATTCAGTAATTAGAATTAGTTAAATGGAGGGACAACACTTAGAAAATCCAAGAAATGGGGTTTCTAGGTTCCATTCGGACGCTCACTTAGCTCGTTCGGACAGCCCTGGCAGAAAGTTCATGTGCCCAGGGCTGTCTAAATGCTTCAGCAAACACCAAAGTCTGAGAGGACCTATTCACAGCCCTGTCTAGACACCTGAGCGAACACCTGTGATTTTTAGTGCGTGCGTGCGTCCAGACGCTCACTTAGCCTGTCCGGATGGCACCGGAGATAAATGCGAGACTGAGTCCTTTTGACTCATTTCTCTGATTTTCTCCTTCTACACATTTTTCTTTAGGGTTTTTGTTGTAAATCCTTGATCTACAAAAATTCAAGGGTCCAATCTCAAATCCGACTTTGGAAACGTGATCTACATGTAAGGATCTATATTTCTACTGATCGTTTTGAGGTAAATCGTTAAACTCATGTTTTGGAGATTTTGGTTAAATCTTGAGAAATATGAGTTTGATCTAGTGTTTTCTTTAGGTATTGTGCTACTTGGAGTTGCTAGAGGTTTCCCAAACTTTGGGTATCGTTTGGGTGAGCTTTTGGTAAGTTTTTCCCAAACCCTAAATTTATGGGTATCTTATTTAAGTGGTATTTTGTGGGTTTAACCCTAAGACTTCCTTATGGGTTAACATTATTGCGGTTGGGTTAGTGATTAGTGTTTATGGGTATATGTTTGGAACTCTTAAAACTTTATGGGTAATCCAACGGTATAGCTCTTGAGCGATTCAAGTGCTAGTACTTAAAAGTAGCACTTATTATTTAGAATACTAAATGGGTGCTGAAAATAATTTATTGGCTTCTAATTTAAACCAAGTGTGTGTTTGTGTGCAAACAAATATCTTAAATGTGGAATTTAAAAGAGAGAAGTTATTTGTTACGAAGTGGAAACCCTTTAAAGAGAAAAAAAATCACTCCGGGGCAACCAAATTGAGGAAATCCACTATCCAAAAACAAAGTTAGTTACAAGACACTCGTACTCACATAACCCTATGCAGTAGTCATACCTTTAACTCTGATGTGTAGCCCAACACGAACGCTTTCAAACCAGATCTTTCACCTGAAGGGGTTTTTGATGGATTCCTTTACCTTATGGCAGACCCCTAAGATAGACTTCACACGAACACTTGAGCACACACTGGCACCGGCTTGAGAGCTAGCAGATCTTTGATTCTCCCTAAACATCCTCTCAAAGCATTATGGAATTCACCACCGAATTTTGTACAAAACACAAACCTAGAGCGCCCTATTTATTGGCTTTAAGAGACCTTAAAAACTGCTGAAAATCGGACTTTGTCTATCGAGCGTCCAGACGGAAGTTAGCCTCGTCCAGACAGTTTCCTGTGATATCCTTTCAGAAACCGCGTAACTCAATCTTTATCAGGTTTACGTCCGGATGGCTTGACCTAGTGTCCGGACGGTCTTCAATGAAATCCTTTCCGCGTTCAAACAATATTCTGGTGTTATCTGAATTACAGGATATTGTCCGGACGGATTTCAGAAACTTCCTAAACAGTGTCGACTTCTGAGAACAGACTCCTTGTGGAATACTGATTGACCGAGCGTCCGGACGGTGTTGCTCTGACGTCCGGACATCTTCAATGTTTATCTGTAAGACACTGCGGGGCGTCTAGACGCTTTCAAAGGCCCGTCCGAACGGTTGCACAGGAACCGGCTGATTTGTCTTGGTTTTTGCAATGGACACTTCATGGGTATCTTCTAGAAGCTTGTGAGCAGTAGATGTCTCTATGTATAAAGATTCCAGTTTGAAAACTGATTGTCAAATATTTGAAGATTGTAAAAACCGACTGTCCTCCAACCATTACATAAAGTGTTTTTGTTTTAACCAGAATGTAGCCAATAAAAAAAAATAACAAACTCCCCATTTGGCCATTCTGGGACAAAAACACTTGACCGGTTGGGAAATACATTTCCGGTCTAACCACCAAATACAATCAAAAAATACTCCCCCTTTTTGTCACACAATGACAAAGGGTAAACAGAGTATGAAATTAAAACCATAAGTGTTTAAGCAGTACACAAAGTTGCAACATAAAGTTAAAATTGTTCAGAAAATAAGACAAGAACAACAACAAAAAAATAAAACACTCAATCATCATCATCATTCAGCTTGGGATGATGATATTTCAGGCACTCCTTTATGTCGATTTGGCTTTGCTTGACACGCTCCTGATTGACTTCCCGCTGAAGAGCTGACATGGAAGTCATGAGCTGTGCAAAAGCAGCCTCAATGTCAAAAGAGGGAGGCACAGCCTGAGATGATGATGATGCGGCTGCTGTGGGGAGATCTGGTGGAGGCTGAGGAACAACACCTTGAGCCTCGTGCTACAACTGGGCATTAGACTTCATGAGACTCTGTATGCCAAGGGGATCTGGAATCCGTGAGCGGGGCTCCGAGTCTAAAATGTCTGGTACGACCTGAAGGCAGATTTGAGTGATCAAACACCCAAAAGAGAGACTTGTGTTCTTCTCATCTCGAACCTCAAGCATAGTGTGCAAGATGTGCTTGCACAGGCAAAATGGAGTCCGCATCACTATGGCATATAGAAGGGTGGCCTTCTTGAGAGTCAGCTCACTCCTTCGAGCTTTAGGCCAAAGATTTGTCACCACAACTTTTGTTAAAAAGCGGTGCATAGGAGCAAAAGCACCGATGTTGATTTGAGAGTGGGACTTGTCTTCACGTTGTGGTCTCGTCCCAAATAAGTCATGGAGAAAATCAATGCTGGGAGCTTCATCAGGAAACGGAGCTCCGAAGACTGGCAGAACAGGGACCCTGATCACAGAACTGATAAGCTGGGGGTCTATCAGAATAGTCTAGTCTCTGACCATAGTCTGCATGATCAGTCCATGATCATCATCCTGAGTGACGATCATACGGCCATAAAATTCTAGCACCAGTCTGGGAAAGGCCTGGAAGGAACAATTGTAAAGGTACTCCCAGTTGTTCTCCAAGAGCATTTGAGCAATAGGTAACAGAACAGGGTCTCTCAGATCTGCGCGAAGAAGATTCCGCTCAGATAGGACCTGTCGTGATTGCATATGATGTAATCGGTCAGCAACTGATTCGTCAATTCTTTGTCTGACTCGGGGAGGAGAGTTGTCGGAAGACATAATTTTTGGACAAAAAAAAAAATCACAGACACAAATCCATGAAAACATTAATTTCAATTAGTCCAAAAAAAAATTGGGCATTATAACGGCTGTAAAATGGATTATCCCATAATTTACAACATCAAGAAATACAACCCAAACAACACATAGAGAACAAATATGCAAAATCTCAACTCAAATAATGACTTTTTGAGCAATAAAATATATTAAACTAAAAAAAAATGAAAACTCAAAAACAAACTTATTTTAAGCATGAAAACTTAAAAAAATAGTAGAAGAGTATAAATACCTACCTGGAGGGAGATGAAATCCAAAGATGACATGTGCACGTGAGAATTATGCATGAAAAGTACTAGAAAAACGCACAAGACGACAAAACAACACAAAAGAGGTGAAAAAGTGGGCTGCGGCGCGGGGAGAAAGCGATTTAACCCTACAGGGTTCACCGTCCGCACGTTGTGCCACGTAAACGATTGCGAAAACACGGCCGTCCGGACGAGAGCCATAAACGTCCGGACGAATAAACCGTATCGTCCGGACAACCAGAATATCCGTCCAGACGTTCAGGATAACCGTCCGGACGCTTCACACAAAACAATTTAAAAAAGAGAGGAAAAATAGCAGAAAAATATTTCAAAAATAATTTCCAGAGCACGCATGTATATAACACTGATATCTTAGTTCAATTAGCATTAAAAAATTCAAGATATAATTGAGAGTTATGTTTTAATTACCACAATAATTTCCCTGCGGAAGAACATTTTTCAATAGAAAACTTAACTCAAGCAATGCGTGTTTGTGTGAAGCCTTTCTCGATAAGGTATGAAATTCACTGATATGACTTAAAACACTTGGATTTTCTAAGAGAGAAAATCATTGTTAGATCAGTCAAAAGTCAAACCTTACAATGCTAGGGCCTAGCAACCCTCATCTGATACACTCCCCCTAAGCTGCAGTACTTTTTCTTTTAGTTCGTCCTTTAGTGATCGTCTATTTTAGCAATGAAATGATCACTGACTGTTTCTATAGGAACAAGTTCAAGAATAGATTTAGCATAAGCAATGGATCTCTTTATTTATCCATGTTTATTCATTTTTGAATGCCTTTTATTACTTGGTGCTACAACCTAGAAAGAATGCCAGAGTTTATGGGATCTAGGTTCAACTAGCGAGTTGGTCAATCTGACTATCTTAGCAAAAAAAATCTTTCCCAATAAAAAAATCCAGAAGCTACAAGTCAGAGGAGAGACAAAATTACCTTAGGGGAGCCTTGGATAGTGCATATTTTTCATCGCAAGAGAAAAGCAACTATCTAGAATGGATGCTACTGGAAAACTTCGCAGATAAAAAAAAAAAACTCTCAGTTATATAAAGGCAATTTAAAAAATGCATCAGAAATTTAGACATCAGTTAAACATACATACGTTATCTAGAAGTTATAAAACAAGAGAAACTATGCATCCTTTTAACCCCCTTTTTTTTATGAAAAAAAAACATGCTTTAAAAAAAAAAATAGAGTTGACCTAGCATGTATGGTAAACAAACCTTACCTCAGGGAGAGAGGTTGGAAAGAAACAAGAAAGAAAAACAGCCACTTGACATGCTTTTACTATCATCCCTATTTAATACCTGAAAAATTTGCTCAAGACAACTCAAGAGGGGATATAGGGATAGAGAAGATGGTTCCAAAAGAACATGCAAAGTATTTTAAAAGATGACAAAATAAAGTAAACTCTACAAGAGTACCTGTCATGCTCTAGGATTTAAGAACCAAAATCCTAGGCATGTGTGACCTTTACCTACTAGGTAGGTCTGCTCCCTCTCGGGGAGTGGGTGTCCTTGTCCTTGTCCTGTCCTTCGTTTTTCAGCTGTTGTGCCAAAAATATGACCAGATCTTGCATGAAGGAACTGGAAGAAGGTGTTCCTTTACCAGATTCCCTTTTTGCAGTCTTCTTGGGGACCCAAGTCTTTTTCACTTTAGTAGGCTTCTGCAGCTGCTGATGCTTTGGGACTTGATTTCTGGGCAGTGATTTAGGATGCTTGGAAGGCTTTAGTGGAGGACACCTTGGTCAAACATGACTGCTAACTCCACATTGGTGACACATGGGAGTTTTAGGAGCCTGCCATTTTTTCTTCCTTTGATCTTGCCGATGTGGGCAGTTAGGTCTGATGTGCCCTGGCTCATCACAGTGAAGGCATGTGAGAAGCTTTCTTCTTATAGGAAGCTTGGCATGAGGAAGCTTGGCATGAGGAAGCTTGGTAGGAGGCTGAGGGATGAAACAAACTCCCGTTTCCATTACAGTTTTTCCCTTATCCACTCTTGGGAGTGGAGAGTCGGGAATAACTGGCTTCACAAAAATGGTCTTGGAGGTAGAAGGAGTATCAGAAGTAGGAACATACCCGAGTCCAGTCTTGTCAGTTGTGCACTTCTGAATGGAGAGCATGTGAGTGAGCTTCTGGTCTGAGACTCTCTCCAGTTGTAGCTGTGCCTCTAATAGCCTTTCTTCTAACTCATTGATCTTTATGAGCATAGAGGTCTTTTCAGTTTTGAGGCTGTTCAGCTCTAGTACTTGTTGCTTGTATTTCTCCCTCACCTTGAGAAACTCTACATATTGAAGTTGATAGGCTGACTGCATATCTTCTTCTTCACTATTCTCAGAGTAGTAGGACTGAGAATCCTCCTTATCTTCATATAGGGCAACGAATGCCAGGAATTTTTCTTCCTCAGGAGCTTCTTCTTCTTTCTCAGACTCATCGCTGAAAGTTGTATTAAAGGCTTTCCCTCTTTGTTTCTTCAGATTTGCACATTCAGCCCTGATGTGCCCAAAACCTGAACATTCGAAGCACTGGGACCCTTCGGATCTTTCTTTTCTGCTTCTTCTGTATCAGTTGTGTGAGGAGCCTTTCTTAATCTGTCAGAGAACTTCTTCTTGAATTTATTATTCTTCATAAAGCGCTCGAAGCTCTTGGCTAACATTGCCACTGCATCTTCATCAACATTCGAGTCTTTGTCAGATGAGACTACGGATTTCATCTTGGAAGCCTTAGATGCTTTGAGGGCAATTGTCTTTGCCTTTCTGACCGGAGGTAAGGAGTATTCGTATGTCTGAAGAGATCTTACTAGCTCTTCAATCTTCATCTCCTCCAGATCTTTGCTTTCTGCTAGTATTATTGGCCTCATTCTGTTTAGACAAAATCACTTGTATGTAAAAGATGATGTTTTACAAGGGATTTCGCTATTCAAAAGAGTTTCAGAAGATTTTGCCTGCAAGTCAGAAAATCTCCGGTTCCCTGTCAATCGTCTGGACGATCGTGCCATCCCGTCCGGACGCCTATCTGTCCACTGTTCCATCTGTCCGGATGACGTGCCTTACCGTCTGGACGCCCGACAAACCAAGCATCATCCGTCCGGATGACATGACTATCCGGACGGACGCACCACTATATCGAGAAGCTTATGTTCCAACTTGCATCCTTCCGGACGCCTCTCAGTGATCGATCAGCTTTAGATTCTTTCCAAGTTCAATTTAAAGGAAGATTGCTTCAACTGTCCAGACGACGTGGATTCCAGTCCGGACGCGCTCATACATAAGGCAAGAATCGCAATTCAAATATCACCGTCCGGACGACAATCAGCCTTGGTCCGGACGCGCGATCATCAGTTAAGGAAATTTCCGATTCGACTTCAACCGTCCAGACGACAGCCTATCATGGTCCGGACGCGCGCATAACAGATATGGAAATTGCGTGTTGAAGTTCAACCGTCCAGACGCTCATCTGCCATGGTCCGGACGCGTGAAGCCTTAGAAAGAAATTACTTGCAGCAGACACGGCTCTCAAACAGGAAAGATTTTCAGCGAAAATCTCAAAAAATTCTGTGGCAATGTTGTCCGTCCGGACGGCCCATGTCCACCGTCCGGACTGCGTCCGTACATATTACAGCAGTCGCCCATTTTGCACCTCAGCCTATAAATAGAGGCCCCTGGGCATTGGGAACTGGAAGAATTCAGTATTGAATTCCACAAGTGCTCAGAGAAGTTATTTTCAAGATTGTTGAGCTGATTTCGTTTCCTCAGAAGCCATTGCAAGTGTGTTGTTGCTGCGCTACAACTGAAGTCTATCTTAGGGGTTGGCCCTAAGGTAAATGATTCCATTGAAGACCCCTTCAGGTAGGAGACCTGGTTGGGAAGCGTTCGTGTTGGGTTACACATTAGAGAGCAAGGTACGACCACTGCATTGGGTATATATGAGTGTTACTATCTTGTATCTAGCTTTGTCTTCTGAATAGTGGATATCCTGGGTTTTGCTGCCCCGGAGTGGTTTTTCTCTTAATTGAGTTTCCACTTCATCAACAAAAATCTCTGTGTCATTTAATTTCCGCATTATTATTTTTGTTGACACTTTGTGCACACACTTGTTGTTTATTTTAGAAGTCAAATTTCAATTTTCATTTGGTATCAGAGCTTGGTACACTCTGAGAAGATTAATTTCTTGAGTGGTATTTTTGACTTCTATCATGTCTAAATTTTGTATGGATAATGTTGCTTCTATTTCTCATGATATGTTTGTTCATAGAACCATGTTCATTAAGCCTATCATGTCTCATAATCATGCTCAATATGTTTGTAAGGGTAAAAGGGCAAATCAATCTATACCTACTTGTCACCACTGTGGTATTATTGTTCATATTCGCCCAAACTGTTTCCAAATTAGGTCTCAGCAACCTTGGAACAAAACCCTTATCCCTAGAAAATAAGAACCAGGTTTTGAAGAACAGGTCAGCATGTTAGGTGATCAAGTTAAACTCATTAGTGAGAAGTTAGCATACCTCACCCCTAATGAGCAAAGATCTTTCCTAGTTAAAAATCATAAGAAAGCTTCCAAACAAGTCTGGGTCAAAAAGGAAGATAATTTGTGTTTAGTTTCTTATACTGAACCAAAAATTCTTGATACTTGTTTGTGGTATTTGGAAAGTGGATGTTCTAAACACATGACAGGTGACAAGACTTTACTTAAAGAAGTTCAGATGGGCAAAGGTGGACGGATCACTATGGAGATAGGAGCCAATCCAAAGTAATTGGAAAAGGGACCATCGACATTCCAGGCCTCGGAACATCTCAGGAAGCTTTGTATGTGGAGGGGCTCAAGGCAAATCTCCTCAGCATCAGCCAGTTTTGTGACAATGATTTGGTGGTGCAATTCTCCAAGAAGGAATGTAATATATTTGACAGCAATGGGAAATGGCTTATGGGGGGAAAAAGAACTGTGGACAATTGCTATGGTCTTCCTAGTCTAACTACAGATCCTCATATTTTTTGCAATAAGGCAACCATAGACGACAGTGAGCTGTGGCACCAGAGGTTAGGGCATCTGAATTTCTCCGATATGTTGAAAATTGCAGGCAAAGATGTTGTTGAAGGTCTGCCCAAAATGGAGAAGACTGAAAAAGGAGTCTGTGGTGCTTGCCAACTAGGGAAATAGACTCGAGCAGCCTATAAGAAGACCTCAAGTATTTAGACTTCCAGAAACTTAGAATTATTGCACATGGATCTCATGGGTCCCACTAGAACTGCTAGTCTAGGTGGGAAAAGGTATATTCTGGTTATTGTAGATGATTTCTCTCGATATACTTGGGCCATTCCTATTCGAGAAAAATCTGATGCTTTTGATGTAGCTCAGCATTTGTTCAAAAAGATTCAGGTTGAGCAAAATTGCCAGATTATGAGAATCCTCAGTGATCATGGAAGAGAGTTCGAAAACTCCAAGTTCGAAGAATTCTGTCTCTCTTATGGAATCAAGCAGGAATTTTCTTCTCCTATCACTCCTCAGCAGAATGGAGTTGTTGAAAGAAAGAACAGGGTAATTCAAGAGATGGCTCGTGTGATGATCCACTCAAAGAATCTTGCTCAACACTTCTGGGGAGAAGCTGTAAACACTACTTGTCATATCATCAACAGGGTCTATCTGAGGCCTGAAACAAACAAGACTTCCTATGAAATTTGGCGAGGTAAGAAACCCACGGTTAAGTATTTCAAAACTTTTGGAAGTAAATGATATATACTTCGTGATAGGGAGAATCTGGGGAAGTTTGATTCCAAGAGTGATGAAGGTATATTTTTGGGATATTCCATAAACAGTCGTGCTTACAGGGTCTTCAATAAATGAACAGAGACTGTGATGAAATCTATAAATGTAGTCATTGATGATGAAGAAATTGAGAGACCAAGCAGTAGAGAGGAAAATTAACTCAATTCAGTCGATTTGTCAATAGCTCCACCTGACATTATTGAGCCTTCTCGAAACATGTGTCCGAATGAATCTTCTTCTTCTCCCACAACTTTGGATACTTCTCCCACTACTACCGAAGATGTGGATACTCGTGCCAATCCTTCGAGGCGATCATGGGTGAAGCACAATCATCCTCCTCAGCAGCTTCTTGGGACCATAGATGAAGGGTGTAGATTGAGAAGCAGAGTCATTCAGCCTACCAGTGAAGTAGCTAATCAAGTTTCCTACAGCTGCTACCATGCTCAGATAGAACCCAAGAAAGTTGATGAAGCCCTACAGGATGAAGGCTGGGTATCTGCAATGCATGATGAGCTCCATCAATTCACCATAAATGATGTCTGGACCTTGGTTCCCCGCCTTGCAGAACAAAATATCATTGGTACCAAGTGGATCTTCAAAAATAAAACAGACGAGCATGGTACTGTGGTTCGAAATAAGGCCCGTCTTGTTGCACAGGGATATACTCAAATAGAGGGAGTAGACTTTGATGAAACATTTGCCCCAGTTGCCAGGTTAGAATCCATCAGAATTCTTCTATCTATTGCCTGTCACCTTGATTTCAAGTTATACCAGATGGATGTAAAGAGTGCATTTCTGAATGGTGTTCTTCAAGAAGAAGTCTATGTAGAACAGCCGAAGGGTTTTCAAGATCCTCATCATCCCCATCATGTGTACAAGCTGAAAAAGGCACTATATGGGCTTAAGCAGGCACCTCGGGCATGGTATGAGCGTCTCACCATTTATCTCTTGGCAAAGGGATTTACAAGGGGGCAACCTGATCGAACCTTGTTTATCAGAAACCAAGGTACTCACAAACTCATTACTCAAATATATGTTGATGACATCATTTTTGGAGCTACCTTAGACTCTCTTGCCCATGAGTTCTCTGAAGAAATGAAGCAGGACTTTGAGATGAGCATGATTGGTGAGCTGAACTACTTTCTTGGTCTTCAAGTCAAGCAAACTACTGAAGGCATCTTCATTTCTCAGTCAAAGTATGCTAAAGATCTAGTCAAACGGTTTGGTTTGGATGGAAAGAGTCATGCCCGCACTCCCATGAGCACCAGTGTCAAGATTAGCAGTGATCTTACAGGAAAATCTGTTGATCCATCCTTTTACAGAAGTATGATAGGGAGTCTCCTGTATCTTATAGCCAGCCGACCAGACATTGCTTTTAGTCTGGGAGTTTGTGCTCGCTTTCAAGCAAATCCGAAGGAGTCCCATCTCACTGCAGTCAAGTGTATCATCAAGTATGTCAATGATACCCTTCTCTATGGCGTTTGGTATTCTAGAGAAACAAATCTTGTTGTTACAGGATACTCTGATGCAGACTAGGCTAGAAATGCTGATGATAGAAAGAGCACTTCGGGAGGATGTTTCTATGTGGGGAACAATCTTGTAGCATGGATGAGCAAGAAACAAGCCTCTATATCTCTCTCCACTGCTTAGGCTGAGTATATTGCTGCGGATAGCTGTTGCACCCAATTACTGTGGATGAAGACACTGCTAGGCGACTACGGATTCTCTCAAGATACTATGATTATCAACTGTGATAATACTAGTGCTATCAATATTTCCAAGAATCTTGTTCAGCACTCTCCGACCAAGCACATCGACATCAGACATCACTTCTTACGTGATCTTGTGGAATCCGAGGTAGTTTCTCTCTCGTTCATCCCCATTGAAAACCAATTGGCTGACATTCTTACCAAACCTCTAGATGGTAGCAGGTTTGAGTCCCTTCGGAAAGCCATTGGTGTTTGTGCCATGTCATAGACATGATGTTCCATGCTAGGATGAATTTTTTTTTGTCCTCTGATAGCATGATGTTGTAAAAAAAAAAAAAGGAAATTTTTTTTTGGAGTTTGTAGCAGATTGGTCCCTTCTAAGGTATGTCAGCGTTCTCATGTATTTTACTTGGATTATTAGTTCACTATGCATTGAGGAATTATTCTTACATATGGTTGAGAACATAAGTCTGACATATGCAAAGGTTTCCTACTCACTTGTAATGATCGATAGCTTCTTTCCTCGTGTGATGAAAATGTGCGCTATCCAAAGACTCCCTTAAAGGTACATCTTTCCTTCTCTGACTTTGTGTTTCTAGAATTTTTGGATAAGAGAAGAGGTCTTCGATAAGATGACCAAATTGACCACATGCTAGTTGAACCTAGAACCTAAAAACTCTGGCATTCTCCCTAGGTAGCAGCACCTTTAGAATCAAGCAGTACATCTTTTGACTTTTTCTCTTTATGTGTTCATTCACTGCTTATGTGCTGAAATTTACTATATGCCTTGCCCTCTACGTGCAAGTAAAAATTCTACTTTGTCCTTCATGGTACAAGTTGAAACTGTTTGGTGCTACATCTCAGGGGGAGTGTATTAGATGAGGGTGAGTAGGCCCTAGTAAGTTATTAGGTTTGACTTTTGGCTTATCTTCCACTTATTTTCTCTCTTGTCTAGAAAATCTGGTTGTTATTTGTCATAATATTGAAAGTCATACCTTATGGGAAAAGTCTTTTCACACCCGCACATTGCATGAGTTAATAGTGCTATTATCGTTACTCTGTATGCAATGGAATCTTTGCCTATCTTATCCTTGTCTATCGAATATATGTTTGCATAATTTTGACATGCTTTGTGACTACTTTCTCAAGACAGGGATACATGGGTGTGCTTTTATACTTGTGAAGGACCTAACCATGCTGCTCCTCTTTCTATCGTTCAGCTTGATGTTTTCTTTTTCGTCCTTTCCTTTTTGTTTGTAAAACGTGTGGACTTTCTTACTCTATTTCCTGGGTCCTTCTGAGACCATTAGGGGGAGTAATTTTTATTTCAGTTGGTGTTTATTTACTCTGTTTTACCCTTTGTCCCTTTATTACAAAAAGGGGGAGTAATTTTTATTTTTGGACCGAGAATGTATTTCCAAACCGGTCAAGTGATTTTTGTCCCAGAATGGCCAAAGGGGGAGTTTGTTAGTATTATTGGCCTCATTCTGTTTAGAAAAAATCACTTGTATGTAAAAGATGTTGTTTTACAAGGGATTCCGCTATTCAGAAGAGTTTCAGAAGATTCTGCCTGCAAGTCAGAAAATCTCCGGTTCCCTGTCAGCCGTCCGGACGATCGTGCCATCCCGTCCGGACGCCTATCTGTCCACTGTTCCATCCATCCGGACGACGTGCCTTACTGTCCGGACGCCCGACAGACCAAGCACCATCCGTCCAAATGACGTGACTATCCGTCCGGACGCACCACTATATCAAGAAGCTTATGTTCCAGTTTGCATCCGTCCGGACGTCTCAGCAGCCCGTCCGGACGCCTCTCAGTGATCAATCAGCTTCAGATTCATTCCAAGTTCAATTTAAGGGAAGATTGCTTTAACCGTCCGGAAGAAGTGGATTACCGCCCGGACGACATGGATTCCCGTCCAAACGCGCTCATACATAAGGCAAGAATTGCAATTCAAATATCACCGTTCGGACGACAGTCAGCCTTGGTCCGGACGCACGATCATCAGTTAATGAAATTGCCGATTCGACTTCAACCATCCAGACGACTGCCTATCATGGTCCGGACGCGCGCATAGCAGATATGGAAATTGCGTGTTGAAGTTCAGTCGTTCGGAGGCTCATCCACCATGGTCCAGACGCCCGAAGCCTTATAAGGAAATTACTTGCAACAGACGTGCGACCGTCCGGATGACTGTGTCTTACCGTCTGGACGCGGCTCTCAAACAGGAAAGATTTTCAACGAAAATCTCAGAAAATTCTGTCACACTGTTGTCCGTCCAGATGGCCCATGTCCACCGTTCGGACGGTGTCCGTACATATTACAGCAGTCGCCCATTTTGCACCTCAGCCTATAAATAGAGGCCCCTGGGCATTGTGAACTGCAAGAATTCGGTATTGAATTCCACAAGTGCTCAGAGAAGTTATTTTCAAGATTGTTGAGCTGATTTCGTTTCCTCTGAAGCCATTGCAAGTGTGATGTTGTTGCGCTACATCTGAAGTCTATCTTAGGGGTTGGCCCTAAGGTAAAGGATTCCGTTGAAGACCCCTTCTGGTAGGAGACCTGGTTGGGAAGCGTTCGTGTTGGGTTACACGTTAGAGAGCAAGGTACGACCACTGCATTGGGTATATGTGAGTGTTACTATCTTGTATCTAGCTTTGTCTTCTGAATAGTGGATATCCTAGGTTTTGCTGTCCCGGAGTGGTTTTTCTCTTAATTGAGTTTCCACTTCGTCAACAAAAATCTCTGTGTCATTTAATTTCCGCATTATTATTTTTGTTGACACTTTGTGCACACACTTGTTTATTTTAGAAGTCAAATTTCAATTTTCACTTTCTTCTATTGTTGTCACCTTAATCTTGAAACGCTCAGGCAAAGATCTTAGTATCTTTCAGATGAGTTTTACATCCAAGATTTGCTTCCCAAGACTCACCATCGAGTTTCTTAGGTCACTAATCTTAGTGTAGAACTCTCCAAAGGTCTCATCTTCTAGCATCTTAATTTCTTCAAATTTAGAAATCAACATTTGAAGTTTGACAGATTTTACAAGTTTTGTGCCTTCATATGTTGTTTCTAGAATTTTCCATGCATCTTTAGCAATTTCACAATTTGAAATTCTTGCGAATTCTGATGGTGAAAGTGCTTGACATAGTGCATGGAGAGCTTTATCATTGGACAGCCTTGCGCTTGTTTAAACAACAGTAATTTCGTCTGTTTCTTCTGGTTTAATCCAACTAGTTTCAACAATTTTCCAGACGTCAATAGATTTTAAAAAGAAGCGCATTCAGGCTTTCCAATAGCCATAGTTTGTTCCATCAAAGGATGGAACAGAATTAAGATTTGAGATATAATAATAATATAAAAAAAAAACAGAAGTCAAAAGGATAAACTTAAGAAATAAATCTAAAAACAGAGTGTACCAAGCTCTGATACCAATTGAAAATAATTTATTGACTTCTGATTTAAACCAAGTGTGTTTTTGTGTGCAAACAAATATCTTAAATGCAGAATTTAAAAGAGACAAGATATTTGTTACGAAGTGGAAACTCTATGAAGAGAAAAAATCACTCCGGGGCAGCCAAACCCAGGAAATCCACTATCCAAAAATAAAGCTAGTTACAAGACACTCATACTCACATAACTCTATGCAGTAGTCATACCTTTAACTCTGACGTATAGCCTAACACGAACGCTTCCCAACCAAATCTTCCACCTGAAGGGGTTTTTGATGGATTCCTTTACCTTAGGGCCAACCCCTAAGATAGACTTCACACGAACACTTGAGCACACACTAGCACTGGCTTGAGAGCTAGCAGATCTTCGATTCTCCCTAAACATCCTCTCAAAGCACTATGGAATTCACCACCGAATTCTATACAAAACACAGACCTAGAGCCCCCTATTTATAGGCTTTAAGAGACCTTAAAAACTGTTGAAAATCGGACTCTGTCTGTCGAGCGTCCGGACGGAAGTTAGCATCGTTCGGACGGTTTTCTGCGATATTCTTTCAGAAACAGCATAACTCAATCTTTATCAGGTTTACGTTCGGACAGCTTGACCGAGCGTCTGGACGGTCTTCACTGAAATTTCGCGTTTGAATGGCATTCTGGAGTTATCTGAATTACAGGATATCGTTCGGACGGATTGCAGAGACTGGACATCGTTCGGATGGATTTCAGAAACTTCCCAAACAATGTCAACTTCTAAGAACAGACTCCTTGTGGAATACTAATTAACCGAGTGTCTGGACGGTGTTGGTCTGACATCCAGACGTCTTCAATGTTTATCTGTAAGACACTGTGGGGCGTTCAGACGCTTTAAAAGGCCCGTCCAGGCGGTTGCACAGGAACCGGCTGATTAGTCTTGGTTTTTGCAATGGACACTTCATGGGTATCTTCTAGAAGCTTGTGAGCAGTAGATGTCTCTACGTATGAAGATTCCATTTTGAAAATCGACTGTCCTACAACCATTACATAAAGTGTTTTTCTTTTAACCAGAATGTAGCCAATAAAAATAAAAACTAACAGCTGCAATGTGCTATGTTTTTAGAGACATTGCAAGTTGGACTTAGAGTCGTTGGGAGAGTTGTGTACAAGCGACCTAAGGTGAGTATTCTACTCACTGAGGAAAAGATACTTTTTACATATTTTATAGAAATGAAATAATGTGATTTTCATACCGAACTGACGATATGTTAAACTATATGTTTTGGATGATTTAAGTAGTTTCGAGTATGTTGAAAATTATGCCAATGATATATTGTGAATTGAAATGTGTGTGAAGTGTGATTTGAATTGTGATTTAAATGTTTGACTGCCTGTTGTGGTTGGGATTTAGACTATGGTTTGATGCCTACTGTAGTTGGGATTTTTATTATACAAGTTATGCTTTACAAATTGACTTAATAATTGTTTATGGATTTTAGAGAATATTGTTTGTCAAAAGTATGATCATGAAATAAATTGTATAGTATTTGAGCATGAGAATTGAGCATAAACGAACTATTGGGGGACCTAAGCCCTGGGGTACCTTGTAGATATTATTGGGGGACCTAAGCCCCATGGTATTTGTCAGGGAGGCAAAACTAGTTATTGTGGGACCTAAGCCCCATAGGAACATACACATAAATTAGTTATTGGGGGATCGAAGCCCCATAGGAATACCAACAGAAAATAACAACAAACATGCATAGCATTATCTTTATGAGTGTGATGTTTTCTCTAATTCTGAAACAAAATATGTCAGAAATAGATTTTCTCTAATTCTGACGTTTACTATACCAAAATCGTCCCACAATAAAAGACTGCAATTTTGAACGAATTTGGAATCATTTTCCTACTTTGATGGAAGTTTCAATTTCTTACTTGAACTAAGAAGACTCAAGAGACGATTTTTATGGAATTTCAAGAGCTTCTAGGCCTCTCCTAATCTCTATAAATAGGCCTCTAAACATTGAAGAAAGACACTGCTGCTTAGAGCAAATTCAGAGAAAAACTTCTTAAAGGCTTGAAGAGTTGAAGAGAAGTAATCATGGCAGGAGGCCATTGCAGCAATGTCATGAACGGCTAAAAACCTTTATAGGGTATTGATGTAGCCCTATCCAAGCACAATGGTTTGATTCTATTTTAATTTAGAGAATTTTAGTTTATGCATGTTGGTTGTATAATTATGAGAATTGCACCAATTTGATATTGTTCTTCATCTTTTAATACAATTGTTCTTCAATTCATAATCAATATTGGTAGAATTCTTCTCTTATCTTAGAAAGATTTTTACCTTTATTGAACTCAAATCATTCTTATTTTCTGTAATTATGAGAATGGATGATTATACAACAAGTTTAATTGACATATGATCAAAAGAATTAGATAGGCCATGCCTAGGGAAGAAGAATCGTACTACACCCTAGTTTAGTGTAATTTAGGTAAACAATTCGTACCAACCAAAGATGAGTTATACTTTTCTATTGATTGTCTGTATCCTATTAAAGACGTAGCTAATCCATGCCTAGGAAAGACAAGTCGTACCGCATCTTAGTGGTTAGGTGAATGGTTCGTGCCAACCAAAGATGGATTATACTTATTCTTTAATATGGTAACTTCTTGTTTATTTATAGCATGCATAGAATGAATTTCTCTAATTAAATATGATTAACCATTGATGTGCGGATAACGGTAAAGTCAATACTCTACTCTTTCTCTCTCTTATATTTCAATTCTCTTTTACATTTATTTTATGCACTTTAGTTAATTACAAATTCAACAATCTTTTCTTTACTTATTTTTAATCTTCACAAACTTGATAGCAATACCCCTGCAGTCCTTGGGGTTCGACACCCTCTCTATAGCCTTATCCTACAAAGATTCGTCCTATTGCGAGTGGTTATTTATCATTGATATATTTTGGTAAACAAAAGACCACATTACTTCTCTTCCCATATTTGTGTCTTCAAAGGAAATCCTTTTACTTGTCGAACACTGACTGGCGTCCAGACGGTATTGCCACGTCGTCCGGACGGATGCACTTGAACGTTGGATTCTTTTGGAACTCTGAAGAGCATCCATGACGTCCGAACGGATGCAACCTTGAACTGTTCGAAGCTTCTGGACACTGATGGAAGTTCGGACGATATTGCCACGTCGTCTGGATGGATGTTACGTGATGAGTGCCAAATATTGTATATTTGGACCCCTTGATTTACATTAGTTAGACCTTTAGCCTTGCTATTTTCTGATGTTTTTGTTAGTTTTTGTGTTCTTGTGTTTTATAGGTTAATAAGAGAGGAATGGAAAAATTTCATGTGGAAATACTTGGAAATTTGAAAGTCCTGAAAAGTCGATCGATCGAAATTTTGCCCAAAGTCAATCGATCGAAATTTCCCATAACTTACTTTTGCAGAAGCGCACTAGAACACCCAATCAGGAGCATCTCCATGACAAAAAGCAGTTCTCCCTCTGATTTTCGCAGCAGAACACGCTGGTTTCGTGACCTTGGTTGTCTCTAGCAAGAGAGGAACCCTAGAGGGGGTTAGAGGAGTCATTTTACATGGGTTTCTAGCCCTAATTTCCTTCTATAAAGCAATAGCCATGCCTCCTTGTTGAGAGAGTTCAGAGAGCAGTAGATAGGTTTAATTTCGTTCATTTCATAGTGTATTCCAATAGCTTTTGTTCTTAGACACTTTCTCTTTGTAAAGCTTTTCTTTTATTTCCATATTTGTTCTTCATTTTCTTGTGGTGTTCTTAGTCATGGAAGGCTAGTAACCTCAACTAAGGTTGAGGATGAAATCTTTCCATTGATGACACTCACACTCTTGTTATACTACTTGCACATTTAATGCTATATCATATTTGTTGTTCAAGTTCCATTCATTTAATGCTTTATCTTTTGCAATGAATGTGGTTGGTGGTAGATATAGGACATTTAATGTGTTTCAACCGATGGATACATTGTTTTATCGGTTTGAATGATGATATCCATTGTGATTTGTTCATTGAATGGATACATTGGATGATTTGATTTCAAATGGGTACTCTTTGTGATTTATCTTTGAGTTGGATTCATTTAATGGTTCTAGAGTTTGTGGTTAAGAAATTTGAATGACATCCAAAGCTTAATGTTCTTTGGGTGTTCAAGTGGGAACCAAGAGTGTGAGTTGTTGGATTTGGTTTGGTAGATTCCTTATCCTTAGTTCCTTTTTATTTGCATATTTCACTTCATCTCTTTGCTAAGTGTTTTTGTTCTTGTTCAACTCTCAAACCTTTGGAACTAGGTTAAAATGAGGTTGATTAAACAAGACACTAATTTTTAACCATTTCCTTGTGGGATCGACCTCGCACTTGCATAACACTATACTGTAAAACGATTCGTGCACTTGCGAGTATTAAAATTTGCACAACATTACGGACTCTAGACAAGGCCGTCCGGACGGAATCTTGGGATCCGATTTCTCTGAGTTGGAATCTACACAGAATCTTTCTGGAACTTCTGAAATAGCCTTCTTCGTGCTTGTGACACTAAACTTGTCATAATAAGGCTCTTTCCATTTTTAGAGAAATAAACTTTGATAAACTAAAGACTTTGGAAAATATGATATCCGTGTGAGAGTAGCAACAATACATGATAGTGATTTTTGTTAACAAAATGCAGCCAATCAAAAACTAACAAAGTCCTAATTTGGCCATTCTGGTATCAAAATCACTTGGCCAGTTAAAAATACATTCCTGGTCCAAAACTAAAAATACTCCCCATTTTTGTCTCAAAAGGACAAAGAGTTAATAGAGTATCGAAAAACTACAAAAATACTTCCCCTTGATGTCCCAACAAGACAATGGTAAACAGAGTACATAAAATCCACAGTTAAGAGTACTAATATTCATCAAAGTAGGAATAAAAGTAAACTGTCAGAAAGTAGCTCAAATAATTAGAAGTTTGTAAAACAACTGATAGAGAAAGGAAAAAAAATCCTCAATGTTCCAAATCTTGCTGATCCACTGAAAGCAAGTGACGAAGAGAGACCCGTACAATAAGCCGAATTTGTGCTACTTTAGCTTCTAGCTCTTGAAGCCGGGTACCATAGACTGAAAAACTTCAGTCACTTGAGTTTGCAAAGCCTGAACCTGATTATCTGCAGATTGAAATTCTCTAGTCAACTAGTCTACAAGATAAAAGAGAAGATTCACCACTAAACCTCTAACTGGTGCAGATCCGAAGAAAGATACTACAGAAGGCTTTACATGAGCTGGGGAGAAAAGCTCATCTAAATCCTGAGACCATTGGAAATTAAACATATAACTTCAACAACAGTCTTGTTTTCCAAAGGATCCATCTATCGGATATTGTGCTGGGAGCTGCTAGACAACATATTTCTGAAAAAATTTAACAGAAATCTATCCAAAAATAACACCACAAAGAAATATTAGTTCCTATTAGTTCCAAAAAGAATATGTTATTATGACAGCTTGCAATTTGGATGCGCAAGAATTACAAAAGCAAATATAGCAATCCAAATAGCATGGATATATCAATATCCACCCAACACATAGACAGAAAAGGATTTTCATGCACAATATCACAAGAAAATAATCCAATCAATAAAATATTCCAATATTCTAAAAAGCACAAGAACTTAAAAGAATAGAGGATGTCAAAATCTCAGGAGAAATCTGTGAGACAAACACACAACATGACATGATAAATCAATTAAAATGCAGTGGTGTGCGGATGGCAGAGAAAGCAAAGAGACGAATAAAAACCTGTAAGGATCGTGTATGGACGTGATACCAATGCGTCCGGACAGTCCAGTTGTCAGACTAGCAATTGATAGGACCACATGCGTCTGGACTCTAAGACAAGTCTGTCTGGATGCTTCACACTGAAAAGCTGAAAACAGAGGAAAATTTGCAAACATAATAATTTTTCCTAAAGTTAGCTTCAGAACACACATGTATATATAACTGATAAGATAGTCAAATAGCAAATCAAAAATATGAAAATATATAATTGAGAGTTAAGAATTTAATAAGCACAAATTTCCCTGTAGATATAAATTTTAAATAGATTACTCAACTCATGCAATGCGTGTGTGTGTATGAAAGCTTTCTCAATAAGGTATGATGTTCGCTGGTATGATTTAAAGCAATTGAATTTTCTAAACAAGAAAGAAATTCAATGTTGGATTAGTCAAAAGTCAAACCTTATTTTACTAGGGCCTAGCCACCCTCATCTGATACACCTCCCCTAAGCTACAACACTTTTCTTTTACTTAGTCCTTTAGCGACCATCTATTTCTGTAATGATTTGGTCACTGATTGTTTCTATAGGGACAAGTTTAATAACAGATTTATAACACAAAAGCAATGGATCTTTTTATTTATCCATATTTTCTAAATTTTAAATGTTTTTTTATCACTTTGTACTGCAATCTAGAAAGAATGCCATAATTTATGGGTTCTAGGTTCAACCAGCGAGTTGGTCAATTTGACAATCTTAGCACAAAAAATATCTCTTATCAGAATTTTCAAAAGCCAAAAATCAGAGAGTAAAAAAAATGTACCGTAGGGGAGCTTTGGATAGTGCACAATTTTTCATCGCATGAGAAAAGCAACTATCTAGTATTAAGATGCACAATAAAACTTAGCAGATATCAATCATAAACTCTCAATCATATATAAGCATATTCAATCAATGCACAATGAACTGAGATATCAGGCAAAAACACATGCAATATCTAAAAGGCTACCAAAAGAAAAAGAAAAAAAAAATTATGCATTTTCTCCCCCAATTTTTTTTTTTTTTTTTTTTAATGTTGAAAACAATAGACAGAAAAACAACAAAAACATGCTAGATGAAAATAAATGCACAAACAATTCCTAGCATGTGTGATAAAATCAAACTTGTTCACACGAAAGGTTTAGAATTTACCAAGACAGAAGAATAGTAGCCTAATGTGCTTTTTCTGTCATCCCCAAATAGTACCTGCAAAAATTTCTCAAAACAACAAGAGAAAATATAGGGGATAAACTAAATGGTTCCTAAAACAGAATGTAAGGCATGAATAAGATATGACATGATAAACAATGCAATGCAAACAGGCCTAACATGCACTAAGATTTAGGAACCAAAATCCTAGACATGGAGACACCTCACCAACTAGGTAAGTCCACTCCCCCTTAAGGAGTGAATGGTCTCATCCTTTCGTACCCATACCTTCTATACCTGTGAAACAAGGTTGTGAGCCTTGTCCAAATTGATAAGTCTGACTAGGACACCCTTCATCATATTGATAAGTCCTTCATTGGTCTAAATTTCCTTGCGCTTGTAAGGCTTCTCTCTAAAGTGTTGGGCCTTGGTGTGGCCATTCTTGCCATTGTGATGGCATGAGGAAGAACCCCTTTGAGGGTATTGCCACTTTTTCCGAGAAGTATGATGTGCCTTGGAAGGTTTAGAGCTAGACTTACTTGTCTTTGGCTATTGCTTCTTAATCCGAGGCTTCTGATGTCGGATCTGATGACAGTGTGGCCCGATGTGTCCTGTGACACCACAATGATGATAAGTAGGCTTTTTTTGTTTGCTAAAATGCTTCTTAATAGGCTCTGCAATTTGAAGGTTAGCATTTTTACACAAAACAAAGTTCTTACCTTCTTGAAATGAATGTCTCTTATGGGGCGGGACATATTTATCAGAAGAGGTATGCTCAATCTTGCCATTTTTAGAAGCTACCTGCTTTTTCCAAGGTCTGTGGGATTTCAACAAATAACAATTTGATCTAATATGACCAATCTTCCCACAATTATGACAAATAAGAACAAACTTATTTTGTGTTTCTAATTCCTTGGACTTAGGCTTCACACAGTTATTCAAACAAGAATTTTCAATATTATCTAAACAAGCTATATCGACTACCACAGGCTCAATAACAATAGAATCCAATTTAAAATCAGACGCATGTGAAGTAGAAGCATTCAAATCATCAACAATTAAGTCAGGCTTGTTAGAAATATCTGAATGAACACAAAGCATGCTTTTTAAATTATCACTACATAATTTTTTCAAGATATCTTCAGATTCTTTTAATTTATTCTCAAGTGTATCAATAGTGTTAAACAGCATGGTATTTTCAGATTACAAAGAGTCAATCAAAGCATGTGATTCAGACAATTTAATGATCAATGACTCTTTTTCTTGCTTAACCTTTTTGAGCTATTTATTGGAATTTTTAGAAATTTTACTCAATTTACGAAAATTCTCAAAGAGCTCATTATCAGAATTCTCTTCAGATAACACATAAAAATTCATGATAGAAGAAGTCAACAAAAATATGGATCACACTCAAGAATTTAATATAACAGGGTGTACCAAGCTCTAATACCAATTGAAAAATAAATAACTTCTAATTTACCATGTGTGTGTGTACAATTTGTAACAAAATTGGTAAATGCGGAATTTAAATTATACAAATATTTTGTTAACGAAGAGAAAAACCACTCTGGGGCAGCCCAACCCAAGAAATTTACTATTAGAAGACAAATCTAGTACATAGACAGTAACACTCACATACCCATATGCAGCAATCGTATCTAGCACTCTGACACGTAACCCAACATGAACGTCTCCCAACCAAGTCTCCTACTTGAAGGAGTCTTCTATGAATTCATTTACCTTAGGGCTCCTCCCTAAGATAGACTTCAATGATGAGCACAACAACTGCACAACAGCAACCCTTAGAAAGCTAGCAGATCTTTACAATATCTACCCTAAACACCTTCTCTAAGTACAGAAGAATTCAATATTGAGTTCATGATTATTACACGCCTAGAGACCTCTATTTAAGGCCAAGCAGACCTAAATCGAGTCTGGAACAGATTTCTCTAGGCAGCGTTCTGACGCAAGCTAAGGTCGTCCGGACGATGAACTGTGCAACTGACTTTCCATAAACCGTTGATTTTCTCTCTTGAATAAGGCTGTGTCTAGATGGTATTGTCTAGCGTCCGGATGGTTACACTTCAGCTACACGCAATTTCCATAATAAGGGCTGGCGTTCGGACGGTGTTGCCCTGATGTCTGGACGGTTGAAATTCTTCTCCACGTCTTGCCTTATCAAGGATGGCGTCCGGACGATGTAGACTTGTCGTTCGGGCGGTTGCAACTGTCTTCCCATATCTGTGTCTGGGAAGGAAATCTTTTTACTTGTCGAACACTGACTGGCGTTCGGACGGTATTTTCATGTTGTCCAGACGGATGCACTTGATGATGGATTCTTCTAGAACTCTAAAGAGTATCCGGATGTGTTGTCATAACGTCCTAACGGATGCAACCTTGAACTGTTCAAAGCTTCTCGACGTTGATGGGAGTCCGGACAATATTACCACGTCGTCCGGATGGATGTTGCTAACTGAAGAACGTTTGCACTCTAGAGAGGCCCGTTCGGACAAAATCTTGGGATCTGATTTCTCTGAGTTGGAATCTACATAAAATCTTCTTGGAACTTCTAAAATAGCCTTATTCATGCTTGTGACACTGAAATTGTCATAATAAGGCTCTTTCCATCTTTAGAGAAATAAAATCTGATAAACTTAAGACTCTGGAAAATACGGTATCCTTGTGAGAGTAGTAACAATACATGATAGTGATTTTTGTCAACAGAATGCAGCCAATAAAAAACTAACAGTATAGATGAAGTTCCTTTGGCTGCAGGTACACTTGAGGAGGAGGATGATCCTGTACATTGTATTTGGGATATTACGATTGAAGCCTACAGCGACAGTCTTAATGGGTTGGACAATAGTGTCCTCCCTTTTGGTATATTTTGCATATGGCTTGTGATGTATGTGTCACGTATTCTTTTGTAAACCCATTCTTTTGTAATAGTTGTAATGTTGTTAAGCCTTAAACAGATAGACTTATGTATGGCTCTTTTGTGTAAACATCAGTTTTATTTTTAGATATGCTTTTCCGCTGAGTTAATGATTGTATCATTATGTTTTTCGTAGCATAGATATAACTCAGATTATCTGGTGTATGTTATGGGGCGTGTGCCATATGTTGGCTGAGCGACATGTAGTCGTGCCACTGTGAAGATCCGTTTGTATGTTTTCAAAAAAAAAAAAAAAAAAAAGGGGGTCGTCACAAAGGATGAGGTCATTCACCCCTTGAGAGGGAGTGGACTCACCTAGTTGGTAAGGTTACACATGCCTAGGATTTTGGTTCCTAATCCTCTCATATCAGGTTTGCTTGCATTGCATTGGTTTCTCCCAGTCATATTTTTACATATGCCTTACATTCTAGGAACCATATTTGATTTATCCCCAAAATTTTCTTTTGTTGTTTTGAGAAAAATTTTGCAGGTATTTTATGGGGATGACAGAAAAAGCACGTCGAGCGGCTGCTTTAATATCTTGGTAGTTCTAAACCTCTCTCCCTGAGGACAAGTTTGATCTTACCTCACATGCTAGGACTAGATATTATTTATTTTCTTTATAGCATGTCTTTGTTGTTTTTCTGTCTTTTTTTTTTCAATGCTAAATAATAATAATAATAATTAGGGGAGAATATGCAGAGTTTTTTCTTTTTTCTTTTGAGAGCTCTTCAAATATCACATGTATTTTTGCCTGATATCTCAATTCATTATACATTGATTAAATATGCTTATATATGTTTGAAAGTTTATGATTGATATCTGCTAAGTTTCCTTGCTGCATCTTAATGCTAGATAGTCTACTTTTCTCATGCAATGAAATTGTGCACTATCCAAAGCTCCCCTAGAGTACAGTTTTTTTACTATCTGATTTTTAGCTTTTGGAAATTTTGATGAGAGAGTTTTTTTTTTTTTTTTTTTTTTGAAAAGATAGTCAAATTGACCAACTCGCTAGTTGAACCTAGAACCCATGAATTCTGACATTCATTCTAGGTTGCAGCACCAAGTGATAAAAAACATTTAAATTTCAATAAATATGGATAAATAAAAAGATCCACTACTTATTGTGTTGTTAAATCTGTTCTTGCACTTGTCCCTATAAAAAGAGTCAGTGACCAATCATTGCGAAAATAGATAGTCACTAACAGACTAAGTAAAAGAAAAGTGTTGCATCTTAGGAAGAATGTATCAGATGAGGGTGGCTAGGCCCTAGTAAGATAAGGTTTGACTTTTGACTAATCTAACATTGATTTTCTCTCTTGTTTGGAAAATTCAATTGTTTTAAATCATATCAACGAACATCATACTTTATTGAGAAAGCTTTCACACACACACACGCATAACATGAGTTGAGTACATTGTTTCAAGTTTCTATCTGCAGGAAAATTTATGCTTATTAAATACTTGACTCTCAATTATATGTTTGCATAATTTTTATTTGCTATCTGATTGTTTTCTCAGTTTTAGATACATGCGTGTGCTACTTTACTTATGATAGAGTAACCTTGTTTTCTTCCTCTGTCTTTTAAACAAGTTGTTCTTTTAGGCCTTTTACAGTTTTCTATTTTCCTATGTTTGGACTTTAGAAGTGTATAATTGTGGTTTTTTTATACTCTGTTTATCCTTTGTCATTTTGAGACAGAAAGGGGGGAGTATTTTTATTTTTGTACCGGGATTGTATTTTTAACCAGTCAAGTGAAATTTGTTCCAGAATGGCCAAGGGGGGAGTTTGTTAGTTTTTAATTAGCTGCATTATGTTGACAAAATTACTATTATGTAAGTCTACTGCCTTAACAGGGATACCGTATTTTTCAAAGTCTTTAGAATATTCAAGAGTTAATTTCTTTAACATGGAAAGTCTTGATATAACAAGTATAATCAGTGTCATCAGCTCAAGAAAGGCAAATTCTAGTTGATAGGAAGATTTTGCGCAGTGTACAGTTCAACAAAGTCAGTTCCCTTGTTACCGTCTGAACAGCCCAGAGGAAGCGTCCGAACGCCCAATAGTGTTCGAAGAAGTGTCCGAACACCTTAGCAGACACCAACCATAGGGAACTCATGTTCGCACAGATGTCCGAACAGCCCAGCAAACAGCAACTCCCGAGAGCACCTGTTTGTACAGGTGTTTGAACGGTAAACTGAAGGCCGCGAACAATGAACATTGCAAGTAACCGTCCAAACACTAAGGCTATACCATCCGGACTCGATGACTGAAGATTAATAAAGAAACGCGTGAGATCGCGTAATTTGAGGTCGGTTGCTGCTTGCCATCCGGACGCTCATTGTCTAAGTCCAGATGCCGCCCAGAAAACTCTGAATCAGACTTGTATTAGGTTTTCTATAGCCTATAAATAGAGGTCTCTATGCATTTATTATTCAAGAATTCGGAACTAAATTCCTTTGTACTAAGAGAGGGTGTTTAGGCTGAAACATAGATATTTGGTAGCTCTCTTAGGGTGATTCTTTTATGATTTGATCAACCTTGAAGTCTAGCTTAGGAAGGAGTCCTAAACTAAAGGATTCCATTGAAGACCCTTTAGGTAGGAGACCTGGTTGGGATGCATTTATGTATAGGTACATGCCAGAGTGCACGGTATGACCACTGCATAACGAGTATGTGAGGCGAGTGCTTTGTTACTAGTCTTGTCTTCTGAATAGTGGAAATCTTGGGTTTGACTGCCCCGGAGTGGTTTTTCTCTTAATTGAGTTTTCACTTCGTTAACAAAATATTTATCTTCTTTAAATTCCGCATTTAGATATTTTACTACACAATTGATCACACACACATGATAAATTAGAAGTCTATCATATTTTTCAAATTGAAATAGATTTGAAGTGTTGTATTGCCTGTTGTTGTTATGATATAAACTATGCAATGGTAATTGAGTATATGGTAGGTTTAGCCAAGATAATGAGTTGTTAATCTAAGTATAAGAACATATGGTGTGGAATGTGTAAACATAAAGTATGATTGATATTGAATTGTGAAAAGAACATGGGTTATGATGATTTGCATGTGACATAGCATGGACACAGAGCACATATAGTGTTGGAGCACTTGCATAACGAAATCATATACACGAGCCTTAGGGTTGGAGCCTTATTGGGTGGAACAGGTGTAAGTCTAGTGGGTTGTAGCTCCTGGTATCAGAAACAAGTCCTAGGGTTGTAACCTCATGGATAAGGAACGATCCCTTGGGGTTGGAGCCTCATGGATGGAGATTAGGAGGTTGAAGCCTCATAAACAAGTCCTAGGGTTGTAGCCTCATGAATAAGGAGCGATCCCTTGGGTTTGGAGCCTCATGGGTGGAGACTAGGAGGTTGGAGCCTCGAAAACAAGTCAGAGAGTTATAGCTCCTGACACCAGCAAGTTGTAGCTCCTGGGTACGGAACGAGCCCTTGGGGTTGGAGCCTCATTGGTTGGATTAAATGTAAGTCTAGAGGGTGGTAGCTCCCGGCATTACAAATGAGTCCTGATATTGTAGCCTACAGGAAAAGAAACAGAAACGAAACAACGAGCATGCATAGCATTGTGATGTATGATTGATTGTGCTAGACGTACTGGTATGCCTATGTTTCCTAGTATGGGACATGGAACATATGTTTAGTGATATTCGGCTAGTTTGTATGACATTGAATGCATTGGTTGTATTGTTTGAATCATATTGGTGTAAGGTTTTGGAATGTATATATACACGCATTCCCCTAAGGTACGGAAGAAATGCATGTATACATAGCCGAAATGTTATGTCAAACATCTCTATGTGAAACCATGTTTAGGAGTGTGCGTATATCAGGAGTCCCCAAAAGTATTGATGACTCATATGCGCATACGGTCGAAACGTAGTGTCACCCATTGCTTAGATACTCGTGTATGCTTGCAATCCCCCAAAATTATGGAAAGCTTGCATATGGGAATGTTTGAGTCACCCATTTATTTATGTATATTGTTTGTAAACCAATTGCCATGGTTTACTTTATCAGCTAAGAAACCTTTTATAAATCTACCATTTCACAGTTAGCTGTTATTGTAAACATATGGTAAAATGTAAAGGTTGGCTCACTGCTAAAACCAGTGAGTATTATACTGTTGAGACCTCAGTAATTTGTTGCTGAGGTGGTGAACTCATACTTTCACCTGTACGGATGTGGTTATCCCTAGAACCGTACAGATACTAATGCTTTAGCTGCAAGTTTAGCGGAAGTAGAAGATGACCCCGTAGCACTGTATTTGGGATATTGCAACTGAAGCCTGACGGGGCAGTTGTGATGTGTCGTACCATGGGTGTCCATTCTTTTTGTATATTTTGTATATGGCATGTGACGTGTGTGTAATTAATGTTTAGTTTAAGCCTTCAATAGATAGACTTATGTATGGCTCTTTTGTAATTAACAGTTATGTTATATTAGTGTTTTTCCACTATTCAGATTATGTATAATTGAATGTTCCGCTGCATAAATGTAACTCTGAATATCAGATACATGTTATGGGATGTGTACCACATGTTGTTTGAGAGACAAGTAGCCGTGCCACTATGATGGCTCATTTATGTTTATGTTTTCAAAAAAAAAAAAAAGGTCGTCACAACCAGCAAACAGTGAGGTGCAACACCTCTCACTCTCTCGGGTGCATCAGAAAAAGAAAGAAAATAAGTAAAATCTGTCTCTCACAACCCTTTGTCTTGTCAAAACAAGAAAAAGAAAAGAAGCAAGAAAATCCACTCTTTTTTCCCTGTTTCCTTTTCTCTCATGGTCGGTCACTGTTCTTAGCCTTGGAGTACTTTAAAAATATCTCAAAGATATTTTGGGTAAGTTCCTTATTAAACTCAGTTTTGATCTTATATGGTTAAAGTTATTAGATTATTTAATGTTTTAATGTTGTGTTTAGACATGTATTTTCAAGTAGTATTTTTAACTAAACAAAATACGATGTTATAATACCTGAATAAAATAAAGTATTTTATAAAAGCGTCGTTACGCTGCTCAAAATTCTAAAAGTATTTTTAAGCATTAGTTACACTAATGCAGTTATTTTGCCCAATTTTATAAATAATGAAATTAGGACTATTTATATTTATATCGTTGTGTTATCCAATTATTTTTAAAAAGTAAAACTCAATATTTTTCATTAAGAAAGTCACTATTTCTACTTTGTACAAAAATAGATAAGCTTTTATAATGTCGTTTTAGCTTAAAGGGTATTTTGGACATTAATGATAAATATCGTAATAATGTCCACATGAAATATGTGGTTATATAATTGACGTATTTTATATGCCGTCATAATATCTAAGCAATAATAGGAAATTATGTTAAGTGACTTAGAAGCCAGAAATGTAAAAGTGTTAAAATAGGTTCTTAGCAATTTTGTACTAATACACTATCACATGTACAAAATTGTGTTGTAGTGAGCACTTGTGATATTTTTGTGAGCATGTGTGTGAATATTGTCTAAAGCAGGATAGAACCGTAAGTATGCTAAATACTTATTGAGAGTGATATTGGGTTCCATAATATGGTGATTTATGCTTTATTTAATTATATGCATATTTGTTTAAATGTATGCAAGTAAGTATTTCTAAATTACTTACTGAGAGTGATACTGGTTTCCATAATATTGTGATTTTGCTTTATTTAATTTTATACACAGGAATAGTATATTGCATACCTTTGTGATTATGCAGGGTTAATAACAAAGACGACAATTTCTAAAAAAAAAAATAACAAAAATGACAGGCACAAGGCTCACAATGGGAGCACAAGGCCTTGGAAAAGATATAATAGTAACAAAACTGGCGAGCACAAGGCCCCTGTTAGTAATAATAAACTAGCGAGCACAAGGCTCACAATCAGGGCACAAGGCCTCTAGAACCAATAAGCACTGTAGTTAATGAGCACAAGGCTCCAAGATAACCCGCTAACCAAGCACAAGGCTTTAGTAAGAATGAATGGAAGAAGAAAGTAAATAATACCTTGCATATAAACCTGTCATTACATCATATTATTGCATTGTGCATATAAATCTGTCATTACATCATATTATTGCATTGTGCATATAAATCTGTTATTACATCATTGCATTGTGTATTGCTAAATAAAATAGTATTTCGTTATATTATTGAAGGCAGTTGACTCACTTAATTACAGTATGAGATTGTAGTATTAACCACAATCACATAAATGCTTATGTAGGACAAGAGGAAGGTCAAGACTGTCAGGGTCATTATGCCAATCCTGATATTTATGAATGAGGCTTTTACGTATTTCTGTTAATATATAATAATCTATATGATGGTTTGTATTAGGTTAAAACAATGATTACGTATTATTAGTGCTGCATGTGGCACATATGTTAATGCTTTGTGTGTATTTATTATGTGAGAACGCCAAATTATATTATTTATATATTGAGGTATTTCAGTTAGCTTTGATGTGTTATATTCCCAAGTTTTTAAGAAAAAAATATATTTTGCTACCAAATCTCAACTTTGATGATGTTATAACATCACGTGAAAATCGAAAATTTTCACTTATGCCTTTTTATAAAAGGCGGGACGTTACATATGCGGTCCACTATAGGTGAGTATTCTAGTCGCTAAGAAAAGATACTATGTTTATGTGAGTTTATGTTATCGCTAAATGATACACTTGTTTTAATCTGAGCCGATGTTATTTTATAATAATGCGTTTTGAGCATCCTTACATTACTTTCAAATATGTTAAGATATGGTTTGATGATGTTATGTGTTTTAAGATACGAGTATGAAAATGTAGATTGAATTATGTTTTGATGAGCATTCAAGTATGTCTATGAGATAAGAAATAGGATATGAGATGATGACGTTTCATGGAATGTTTATGTGTTTGAGAAATGAAATATGCCCTACGAGCTTTATAATGAGTTGAAGTGATGTGATGTTAAAATGATGCATATGTGTATGATGAGCATGAGCATGGAACGAAATCATGAACGTTGAACAAGCTCTGTGGGTTGATGCCTTACGGGTAGAACAAGTATAAGATTAGAGTTGATGCTCTTGGTGTAGGAACTAAACCCCGCGGGTTGATGCCTTACGGGGTAGAGTCAGCGTGAGACCATAGAGTTGATGCTCTTGGTGTAAGAAACGAACCCTGTGGGTTGATGCCTTACGGGTGGAACAAGTGTAAGACTAGAGTTGATGCTCCTAGCCACATAAACAATAAATCCATAGTTGATGCTCCTAGCACTAGGGAGTTGATGCTCATAACTTCAGAAACAAGAAAATAGAACAAGAGCATGCATAGCATGATGATGTATGATGTGGTCTTTTGTTTACAAAAATATATCAATAATAAAAGATTTTAGTGATGAGAGAAAGAATAGGGGGTTGATTTCACCACACATCGCATAACAATGGTCAATCATAAATTAACTAGGGAAATTCATATTATGCATGATATGGGGCTCGTCTCACTCGAGTAGTCAAGAAAATAGCATCATTAAAGAATTAAGTATAACTCATCTTCGGTTGGCACAAACCGTCCACCTAACCACTAAGATGCGGTACGACTCATCTTTCCTAGGTATGGATTATTTACGTCTTTAATAAGATACATAAAATCAATGGAATAGTATAACTCAACTTTGGTTGGTACGAACTATCTACCTAAATTACACTAAACTAGGGTATAGTGCAATCCGTCTTCCCTAGGCATGGCCTATCTAACCCTCTTGATAATATGTCAATTAAAACCATTGTATAACAATCATTCACATAATCACAGAAAAATATAAAGGATTGAGTTCAATTAATATAAAAGATTTTCTAAGACAATATAATAAATTCATAATGATTGAATATAAACATTAAGATTAATTTTCACAGTTATACAACCATCATGCATATAGAAAATCCCAAATTAAAATACAATTAAACCATTGTTACTTGGAAAGGTCTACATCAACATCCTATTATGAATTTACCTGCTCATCGTAGTGCTAGGATGGCCTCCTGTCATGTTCTTCTCCTTTTCAACTTGTCAAGCCTCTAAGAAGAATTTTTTGTCTAAAGCTAAGCACACGTTCTCTTAAAGCTTAAGAGTCTATTTATAGGGAGCAAACAAGCCCTAGAAGCCTTAGGAATTCCAAAAAAATAGTACTTGAGTCTCCCAGTCAAATTAGGAAGCAATCCTAGTACAAATCGAAATAGGATTCGTTTAGATTTGCAGTCATTTATTGTGGGGAGATTTTGGTATAGTAAATGTCTGAATTCGGAATAACCTATTTTAGACATATTTGTTGCATGTTTTATTAGCTTTCCAACACCACCAATTGCATTACAATCTGAGACCTGAGCATAAAGTTATGAGCAAAATACTGAGACGTGTGCAGAATCCAAATTTGAATCCAATTCGATTTTGACTCTTATTGGAAAAATTTCGATTTAATCATTTTCTTGATTTGATTAAACTTAAACACATCATATAGGTCCTTTATTATGATTGGCTAAGCTTAACCATATCATCTAGGTTTTCTCAAAGTCTGCTTTAAGCCCAAAATCAATGGAATTAATTACATGTTTATTTAAAACTTGAAAACTGAAAATTGAATTTTGACTTCAAATATAAAGTGTGCGCATAAGTGTCAACAAAAATTAAGGCACAGCGGAAAGTAAATGACACACAGATTTTTGTTGACGAAGTGGAAACTCAGTTAAGAGAAAAACCACTATGGGGCAGCCAAACCCAGGAATTCCACTATTCAGAAGACAAAGCTAGATACAAGATAGTAACACTCACATGTACCGATGCAGTGGTCGTACCTTGATCTCTGACGTGTAACCCAACACGAACGCTTCCCAACCAGGTTCACCTACTTGAAGGGGTCTTCAATGGAACTCCTTACCTTAGAACCGACCTCTAAGATAGACTTCGATTTATAGCGCAGCACACTTGAAATACGGCTCTAGAGGAAATAACACGTCTCTAAGCTCTAATGGAATTCACACTGAATTCTTGTAGCTCTAAGTGCCCAAGGACCCCTATTTATAGTCAGGGGGTCAGAATGGGCGTCAGGCAAAATAAGCCTGGGAGCCGTCCGGACGGTGGACCATGACCGTCCGGACGGACAACTGTGCGACAGGATTTTCCGAAATTTTTGCGGAGAAATCTTTCCTGTATTAGAACATCATCCGGACGGGATGGCTCGATCGTTCGGACGGACGCACGTCCGCTGCAAGTAATTTCCATAACAGGCTTCGCGCGTCCAGACGGCTAAACTTCAGCACGCAATTTCCATATCTGATGCGTGTGCGTCCGGACCATTAGGGGGAGACGTCCGGACGGTTGAAGTCGAATCGTCAGTTACCATATACGATGCACCAGCGTCCGGACCATTAGGGGGAGACGTCCGGACGGTTGAAGTCGAATCGTCAGTTACCATATACGATGCACCAGCGTCCGGACCACAGCTGTCAGATGTCCGGACGGTTCATTTTGAACTGCGATTCTTGCCTTACGGAGATACGCGTCCGGACGGTATACCACATCGTCCGAACGGTTGATTGATCTTCCCTTTCTTGGAACTTGGAAAGAATCAGTGAACCGTTCGAGAACTGATAGGCGTCCGGACATGCTGCTGAAACGTCCGGACAGAGCAAGCTGGCATAGAAGCTTCTCGATACAGTGAAGTGTCTGGACGGAAGAAGCACGTCGTCCGGACGGAAGATGCTGGACTGTCTGGCGTCCGGAACGGGATGACACATCGTCCGGACGGCTGACAGGGAACTTTGAAATTCTTCTGACTTCACTCTGAACAGTGGAATCCCTGTTTGCAGCATCCTTACATATAAGTGATTTTGTCCAAACACAAAATGAGGCCAAAATACTAACAAACTCCCCTTTTGGCCATTCTGGGACAAAAATCACTTGACCAGTTTGGAAATACATTCCCGGTCCAAAATAGAAATTACTCCCCCTTTTTGTCACAAAGGGACAAAGGGTAAACAGAGTAATAAAAACTAACTGTCATAAAAATTACTCCCCCTAACGGTCTCAGAAGGACTCGGGAAACAGAGTAATATATATCCAAAGCGTTTTAACCAAAAACAGACATTGTCTCAAAAATCTACAAAAAACATAAGAGGGAATCAAACATCCTCAGTCATGGGTAAAATCCCATCTGCACCATCCTCATCATCATTGTTGCTAGGGTGATGATACTTCAGGCACTCCTGAAGGTTCAGCTGGTTCTGCTCCACGCGCCTGTCGATGGAGTGCATAGCAAGCTGCATGGAACTCATAGACTGCTGTATGGAGGACATAGACACCTACAAGCTGCTCATCCCTCCCTGAAGTGTAGCAAGAGCCTCCATAATCTGAGCATAATTGACCTCTGGCTCAGATGGCGGTACAGTATGTGAGGATGAAGCCATATCTGGAAAGCTGACTGGCATAGCAGCATGTGGAGGTGCCTCATCATCGGAGTCATCTCTCCGCAGTTGCGCATTAGACTTCACCAAAGTCTGCTTGCTGATGGGCTGCTGGATTTTCATCTTCGGTTCGCCATTGACATTAATGCCCGACTGAAGAATAATCTGAGTAAGGAGGCAGCCAAAAGGGAGACCAGCAGTGCTCTCATCACGAGCTTCTAATATAACCCCAAAAATGTGCTTGCATAGGCAGAAAGGCAAGCGGAGGTGGATAGCATAGACAAACTGGGCCCGTTTCAGGATCAGATCACTACGCCGGGCAACCGGCCAAATATTCTATTGGACGATCTTGACCAACATGCGGTGGGAGGATGACAGGGCACAATCCTGATGGCAGTAGAGCGTTCCTCACCTTGGGGAACGGTACGGAAGAATTCCCTGAGATCTTCCAGGGATGGAGGAAGCACCACCTCATTGTAGGGGCTGGCTGAAATCTCGAGCACTGGGACTCGGATGATGTGACTGATGACCTGAGGATCAACAATGATGAGATGGCCTGCAATGGAGGACTGAAGTACTACTCCATGATCATCATCCTGCACCACCTCCAGGTTGGCGTAGAACAGCTTGACCAATCTGGTGTACACCACACAAGCACAGCTGTGGAGATATCCCCAGTTGTACGTCTGAATGATGTCAAGTATATTGTCCAGTGGTGGCACCATGATATCAGCCCGAAGCACGTTCCGCTCAGCAATGACGGAGCGGTCCATAATTTTGGCCTAGATTGCAGCCCTATCTTCCACAAGCCTCTGATGGACCCTGTGGGGTGGACTGCCGGCAGACATGATTCTGCACAAGATCCAACAAGAATTTCCAAAGAAAAATATTCCAAAAATATTCTTGTTAGGATAACACAAATTTGGCAGAATAACAGTAGTAAAAGGACTTCAAAAAATAATATCAACTAAGTCCAAGAAATTTCAGCATGGCAGATATATGCATCTCATATTCCAAAAAATAAATAACATTCTAACAGCTTTAAAGAAAACTGAAGAGAAAAAGACTAGAAAAATACCTGAAATATGAGAGATATATGCAAAATGCCAAAAACTTAAAGCCAACCTTACTCACAAACAGCCAAAAAATCTGATTTTGTGGGGTATGAAGAGAAATTGGCGATCTGGGCATTTTATAGCCGCTGTGGGGTCCCCGTCCGGATGATGGATTGATGATGTTCGGACGCTCGCTGCCTTGGAAAGGAGCAGAAAGGTCGCGCGCGTCCGGACGATATAAAGATACCATTCGGACGATGATGATAGCGCGCGTCCGGACTCTGTCAGGTCCTGTCCGGACATGTTGGCTCCATCTCCGTCCGGACTCCAAAGGAGAACCGTTCGGACCACCAGTCCGTCCAGACGTCAATGTAGACCGTCCGGATGCTCCACACTGAAACACCAAAAAAGCTGAGAAGAATTTACAGAGATCAAATTTTCTCAAGTCAGTGTCAGAATACGCATGCATAATCAACTGATAACACAATTAGAGAGCATCTCAGAAATACACACAGATATAAAAAGGAAGTTGAGATTTCAATTAGCACACATAATTTTTCCTGATCATATAAAAATCAAATAGGCAACTCAACTCAAGCAATGCGTGTGTGTGTGTGGAGACTCTTTTCCCACAAGGTAAGACTATCCAAGACATGACAAAATGCAACTAGATTTTCTAGACATGAGAGAAAATCCAAGACAGATTAGCCAAAAGTCAAACCTTATAGCTTGCTAGGGCCTAGACACCCTCATCTGATACACTCCCCCTAAGATACAGCACATATAATTTTTTACTTACTCATAGAGGGCAAGGAAAGTTTAAGCACATAAGCAATGATTAAACAAATTTAAAGCACATAACTTTTTATGAATTACTGCTCGAATCTTATGGTACTGCAAACTGTAGGGAGTGCCAGAGTTTATAGATGCTAGGTTCAACTAGCCTGTGGTAAATTTGGCCATCTTATCAAGGACTTCTTCTCTTATCCAAAATTTCCAAAAGCAAAGAGTCAGAGAAGAAAAGATGTACCTTTAAGGGAGCCCGGGATAGTGCACTTTTTCATCGCATGAGGAAAGAAGCTATCCTACTTTTTGCATAAACAGGAAAAACACTTGGCTAGCATAGTCAAAACTCTCAATTATATCTAAGCGTATTTAATCAATGCATACCGAATTGAGATATTAGGCAAGAATGCATGCAATATCTAATAAGCCAAGAGAAATAATATCCTGCAAATTCTCCTCAATTTTTTTTTTATTAAAATAAATAAACCAACATAACAAGCAATATGGAAAAAGACATCATATGCTAAGGTACAATCAAACCTGTGTGTGCTCAAAGATGCCACTACAGAAAAACAGTCGCTCGACCTGCTTTTTCTGTCTTCCAAAAATACCTGCAAAGTTTTCTCAAGAAAAACACAAGGGAGCACAACCAACTGGTTCCTAGATAACTAGCACATAAATATGACAAGGAAAATATGCTAGCAATCAAACCTGATGCCTTAGGATTAGGAACCAAATCCTAGGCATGAACACCTGAATCCGCTAGGTGCGCCTATTCCCCCTCCTAGGGTAACTGTCCTTCTCAGCCCAAGTCTGCCTTCTAGTGGGTGGTGGCTGACAAGATTGCATCATCCACTCCGTCATGTTTTGCATCCAAACAGGAGGCTCACCGATGTATTGCTCTTGAGGCCTTCTCAAATGCCTAGGTTTGCTCTTGTAAGTGCCACTCTGATTGGCTGGTACAAACCGCTGTTGAGGCCGCTGATGCTGAGGAGCATGAGACCAAGAGGCTTAGAGCTGATGTCTTGGTGCTTGTCCCCATGGTGCCTGATGCCAAGGAGTCTGATGCTGAACTGCAGGTACAATGCCATACTGAGTTTGTCTAGGCACTTCTTTCTTGGCTTTGGCCTTTTGTGCTTTCAAGAGGGAGCACTGAGGCCGTACATGCCCACTGAGACCGCAGTGATGGCAAATATGAGGTATTCTGATGGAATGAGGCTCCTGAGTGCCTGGAACATCATCATTGACCTTTTCCTTCTGTTTATCTTCAATAACTGGAGGAAGCTCTGGGATTGTAGGAGGCACAAACACAGTCTTCGAGGAAGAAGGAATATCAGAAGAGGAAGCTACATACCCGAGACCAGTCTTGTCATGTGGGCTCTTCTGGATGGACAGCATACGAGTCAACTTCTCATCAGTGACTCTCTCTAGCTGGAGCTGTGTCTCAAGTAGCTTTTCCTCGAGCTCCTGTATCTTGAGTAGCAGTGAGCTCTTCTCAGTATGCAGACTGTTCAGATCATTAACTTGCTGCTTTCGGCCTTCCCTCAGCTTCTCAAACTCTTTGTAGAGAGTTTTGTATGCTTCCTTGAGCTCTACCTCATTCTCACTATGCTCTGAATAATATGAGTCTTCTTCTTCAACAAAAGGGGCTACAAAAGCCAAAAATTTGTTAGACTCTGGAGCATCTTCTTCGGACTCATCACTGAGAGTCACATTGTAAGCCTTCCCCTTGCCCTTCTTGAGATTTCCGTAATCGGCCCGGATATGCCCATAGCCTGAGCATTCAAAATATCGGGGTCCTCTGGGATCTTTCTCATGCTCTGGTTCAGCTTCTTTGAGAGGTTTCTTGGCTTTTTCAGAAAACTTCTTCTTGAACTGATCATCTTTCATTAGTCTTCTGAAATTTTTGGCAGGCATTGCCACAACCTTTTCTTCATCCTCAGATTCTTCTTCAGAGGAGGCTTCTACCCTTTTCTTGGAAGCTTTAAGAGTAATGGTCTTTAATTTCTTGACTGGGGGCAGAGACAACTCGTAAGTTTGAAGAGATCCAACCAGCTCTTCAATCTTTATTTCTTCAAGATCCTTGCTTTCCTCAATAGTCGTTAACTTAATCCTGAAACGTTCGAGCAAAGATCTGAGAATTTTTCGGATGAGTTTTACATCCGAGATAGGTATCCCAAGACTCACCATGGAGTTTCTTAGGTCACTTATTTTGGAGTAAAACTCTCCAAATGTTTCTTACTCTAACATCTTAATTTCTTCAAATTTTGAAATCAACATCTGAAGTTTGGCAGATTTTACAAGTTTTGTGCCTTCATATGTTGTTTCCAAAATTTCCCATGCTGCTTTGGCTGATTCGCAATTTGAAATTTTAGCGAATTCAAATGGAGAAAGTGCTTGGCATAGAGCATGGAGGGCTTTGCCTTTTGAAAGACGAGCATTCTTTTGAGTGACTAGTTCAGATGTTGTATCCTCTGGTTTAGTCCAACCAGTCTCAAAAATACCCCAACAGTCAATAGATTTCAAAAAGAAACGCATACGTGCCTTCCAATAGCCATAGTTCGAGCCATCAAAGGCGGGAACAGAATTAAGAGTTTGAGACATAATAAAGATAGAAGTCAAATATAAAAACACTCAAGAAATTAATCTTCTCAGAGTGTACCAAGCTCTAATACCAATTGAAAATTGAATTTTGACTTTAAATATAAAGTGTGTGCATAAGTGTCAACAAAAATTAAGGCACAGCGGAAAGTAAATGACACACAGATTTTTTTTGACAAAGTGGAAACTCAGTTAAGAGAAAAACCACTCCGGGGCAGCCAAACCCAGGAATTCCACTATTCAGAAGACAAAGCTAGATACAAGATAGTAACACTCACATGTACCGATGCAGTGGTCGTACCTTGATCTCTTATGTGTAACCCAACACGAACGCTTCCCGACCAGGTTCACCTACCTGAAGGGGTCTTCAATGGAACTCCTTACCTAAGAGCCGACCTCTAAGATAGACTTCGATTTATAGCGCAGCACACTTGAAATACGGCTCTAGAGGAAATAACATGTCTCTAAGCTCTAATGGAATTCACACTGAATTCTTGCAGCTATAAGTGCCCAAGGACCCCTATTTATAGTCTGGGGGTCAGAATGGGCGTCAGGCAAAATAAGCCTGGGAGCCGTCCGGACGGTGGACCATGACCGTCCGGACGGACAACTGTGCAACAGGATTTTCCAAAATTTTCGCGAAGAAATCTTTCCTGTATTAGAACATCGTCCGGAAGGGATGGCTCGATCGTCCGGACGGACGCACGTCCGCTGCAAGTAATTTCCATAACAGGCTTCGCGCGTTCGGACCAAGGGGCAGGAGAGTCCGGACAGCTAAACTTCAGCACGCAATTTCCATATCTGATGCGTGTGCGTCCGGACCATAAGGGGGAGACGTCCGGACGGTTGAAGTCGAATTGTCAGTTACCATATACAATGCACCAGCGTCCGGACCACGGCTGTCAGATGTCTGGACGGTTCATTTTGAATTGCGATTCTTGCCTTACGGAGATACGCGTCCGGACGGTATACCACATCGTCCGGACAGTTGATTAATCTTCCCTTTCTTGGAACTTGGAAAGAATCAGTGAACCGTTCGAGAACTGATAGGCGTTCGGACGTGCTGCTGAAACGTCCGGACGAAGCAAGCTAGCACAGAAGCTTCTCGATACAGTGAAGTGTCTGGACGAAAGTACCACGTCATCCGGACGGAAGATGCTGGACTATCTGGCGTCCGGACGGGTTGACACATCGTCCAGACGGATGGAGCAGTAGAAAGATGGGCGTCCAGACGGGATGACACATCGTCCGGACGGCTGACAGGGAACTTTGAAATTCTTCTGACTTCACTCTGAACAGTGGAATCCCTGTTTGCAGCATCCTTACATATAAGTGATTTTGTCCAAACACAGAATGAGGCCAAAATACTAACAAAAACAATAAAACAACACAAAATCAAACAAAATAACAATGCTAAGGAATTAAGATATGCAAGTTAAGAAGCTTGAATGTGCAACATTCAATGCTTATCAATGTGTGATATGATTTATGTTTTAGAATGTTTTCATAACTAGATGTATCGGTATGCCTACAAGTTTGAATGTAACATAACGTATGTATACAGTTACAGTTTGATTGCATAGAATGTTTTATATATAATTTCTTGTTAGACGTATCGATATGCCTATGAGTCTAAATGGGATAGAGCATATGTACATGGTTACGACTAGAATGCATATCATATTACATAAAGTACTATGCTTAATTGTGTTTAGATACTCGTATTTCTCGAGGTTTGGAAATGCTCGTATCTCTGTATAGCTGGATATGGTGCTACTCATTTTTTGCTTAGACGTACCGGTATGCTTGTATTTCTCAAATGTTTGGAAAGCTTGTATACAAGTAGGGCTGAGTCACATGACATTTATGCATATACAAAATGTTGTAGATGGGCTTATATATATGTACTTCCAAGTGGTAGATTGGAACTCATATATATATATATATATATATATATATATATATATATATATATATACATTCATAGCTACGTAGCATGACTTTTACTTGTTCATAGTTTATTGTAGATGGACTTATATATATGTACTTCCAAGCAGTAGATTGGAACATATACAAACATATATATATATTCACAGCTATGTAGTATGATTGTACTTGTTTATAAAATGCCAATGTTTATCTTATCAGCTACGAAATATTTTAAAATGAAGTATTATACTAATGGTAGCTGTTATCGTAAACTTATGGTAGAAATAAAAAAGTATCAGCTCATTACGAAAACTTAGTGAGTTTTATGCTACTGAGTTGGTGGACTCACACTTTCACCTATGTAGATGTGGCTAACACCAAGACAGTGTAAATGTTGTTTGTGTTGCAGGTTTAGGTGTCACGTGCGGTAGATCATGTGCGAGCCTAGAGGTTATCGAAAGAGATTCCTTCGTAGTTCTTATGGAGGCACGGACTTTGCCTAAGTCAATCACTCCTCATTTTGTAGTGATTTATATATTGTATTAGCAATTTGAGACATAATGATATAGAAGCTCCAGTTACTTTATTGAAATGTTTATGATGTCAATTCAAAGACAAAAATTGTTGACCTTTTCTGCTGCATCAATTGTTTAAGGATTTAGAAGTAGCGTCTTATAGATAATTGAGAAAAATTTTCCAGTTTGTCCTTGAGTTCTAGGTGGGACGTTACTGACTAAGTGTAACGTTGCGCCTTTTACAAAGAGGCGTAAGTAAAAATTTCGATTTCCACGTATCGTTATGAAATCATCAATGACGTCATCAGAGTATAAATTAGCAGTAGAATATAATTTTCTTAACAATAACATATTAAAGATTCTAACAAAAATACTTCAAATTAGATAAAAGAGTGTAACTTAATAATTACACTATAAAATAGTATTTGTGCCACATATAGCACGAATAATTTACAACCAAAACACTCATAGTATTATTATTGTATACTAACAAAAATATAAATATTGTTCTCCTAATATTATGATAATGGACTAAACACAGTAGTCCACAAAATGAGAGGCGACCTAACCTCAGACACTGCCATCAAGATCACCTAAGAGTCTGGATAATCTTGATATTCCTCCTCCTCATAACCCGTATTAATATATAATTTAGAGAGAAACAATAATACAAAAATACCTAGGTAAGTCCACTGTTTTCAATAATGATATGATTACTGATTTATTTAAGTAAATGCAACACAATGAAATAACATCAAGTAATGACAGTTTTATATGCACAATCTTACTATTAAAGTAAGCATGATCTTCTTGCATTCAATCTTATAGAGACGTAACTCTAACAAATAGATTCAAGGAAACGTAATTCTATTTAATAGAATTTAGGAGACATAACCCCACTCAATGGACACTAGGAGACGTAACTTCTGTCCAATGTGATATAGGAGACGTAACTCCCGTTTAGCGAGTTCTAAGGAGACATCGCTCCTCTAACAATTTGTCTATGGAGACGTCACTCCTCTAATAATTTGTTATATCTTTGGCACAGGCAGACGTCACTCCCTGTTCCGTAGGCAGACGTAACTCCTTACTCTTTTATTTATTAAGATCTTTGACTCAGACAGACGTCACTCCCAACTTCTTTATAATTAAATTCATTAATAAAATAACAAAATATGCAAAATTCACACGTGCAAACGATTAAATAAAGCAGAAACCACAACATTATGGAAATTCAGCATCACCCTCAACGAGTAAAAAATACTCATAGTTCTTCCTTCAAAAAGTATTTACGAACAAACGTTCACTGCAATATAATTTAATACAAGAAAATAGTGAATTAGTACAATTCACTAAACATACAATTTACTCCTATAACCATTTCTAATTTCTTAATTCTTACTTAATTTCAACATAGTGACAACATATCAAATCCTTCAATTATAATGTCACATATTTTATGCTGACATTATAACAGTATTTATTAAATTACCAAAATACCATTTTTACTGAAAATGATTATTTTTATTCGGGCATCACAACGGCATGATTTATACTTTAAACACTCTGCTTTTGAAAACCCTTATTTTAAAACATAATTTATAATATCAAAGGATAAGAATCTTATCCAAAATATCTTTAGGATATTTCCCAAAATATCTTATGGGATAGTTTACAAAATATCTCAAAATATCTTTTGAGATATTTTGTAAAACTTACTAAAAACAATATTCTTTTTTCTCTTAATTTTTTCTTCTATCCACTTATCCTTTAAAACACAAAAACTAACTTAAGGCTTTAGAAACTTAACTCCAAATACCCTTAGGATATCTTGTGTGTTAGTTTTTGTGTTGGCTGCATTCTGTTGGACAAAATCACTTCTATGTAATGTTGCTGCTTTCACAGGGATGCTGCTTTATCTAGAGTCTACTCTTCAGCTATGTTCTTCAAGAAGATTCTGTGAAGTTTTCAAGGAAGTTTATTTCAGTTCCTTGTTACCCGTTCGGACGACATAGCAATACCGTTCGGACGACATAGCAATACCGTCCAGACACTCATCAGTCAGCAACATCCATTCGGAAGACGTGGTATTCCGTCCGGACGCCCATCTGTCCAAAGCACCAGCTGTCCAGATGACGTGTCATACCGTCCAGACGCACATCAGTCTAAAGTATCATCCGTCCGGACGACGAGAACTTCCCGTCCAGACCTGCCCATCAGTGTCTAGAAGCTTCAAACAGTTCAAGTTTGCATCCGTCCGAACGTAATGGCAAATCGTCCGGACGCTCTTCAGAGTTCAAGAAGATCCCAGTGTTCCAGTAAATCGGTTCGGACGACGTGGCTATACCATCCGGACGCCATTCAGTGTTTGACAAGCATTAGGGTTTCTGCCTCAAGACACAGTTATGGGAAGACGGCTGCTACCATCCGGACGATGTGTTATCCCGTTCGGATGATGTCCTCTATAAGGCAAGACGTGCATACAAAGTTCAACCGTCCGGACGTCAGTCTTCATGGTCCGAACGATCAAGCTTCATATATGGAAATTGTGTGCACTAGTTCAACCGTCCGGACATCAGCCTTCAAGGGTCTGGACTCTCCAAGCCTTCTTATGGTAATTACGTGCAGCTGAAGTGCAACCGTTCGGACGCTAGGGCAACATCGTCCGAACGCGGCCTTATTATGGAAGCTTTCAGTGCTATTTTGGAAAGGCGATTGCAGTTGACCGTCCAGACGCTCGGTCAAGCCGTCCGGACACCCTCGGGTATTTTGATCATAACTTTTTACTCAAATATCATATTGAGACGAAATTGGCGTCGTTGGAAAGCTAACAAAAAATGATGTAAATTGAGCATCCGAATGGCCAATAGAAGTGTCCGAATGGCCCTTTGAAAATTCCAGAATTACTTTTCGGACAAGGAAAAAGTTGCCCGTCCGGACGCGTGTGCCACAGACTCCATTTTTTACTCAAATTAGGGCTTCTAAAGCCTATAAATAAGGAGTTCTAGGAATGCATTCAACACAGAATTCGGTGGTGAATTCCTTATAGCTTAGAGAGGGTGTTTAGGAAGATATTGAAGATTTGTTAGCTCTCTAGCTTTGCCAGTGTGTGATTTGATCAGCTGTGAAGTCTATCTTAGGAGTTGGCCTTAAGGTAAATGATTCCATTGAAGACCCCTTCAGGTAGGAGACCTGGTTGGGAGGCGTTCGTGTTGGGTTACACATTAGAGAGCAAGGTAAGACCACTGCATCAGGGGTATGTGAGTGTTACTACTTTGTATCTAGTCTTGTCTTCTGAATAGTGGATATCATAGGTTTGGCTGCCCCAGAGTGGTTTTTCTCTTAATTGAGTTTCCACTTCGTCAACAAAATATTTGTCTCCTTTAATTTTCGCATTTAATATTTTGTTGCACACTGTTCACACACACTTGTTAAAATTAGAAGTCCATTTAATTTTTCATTGTGAGATACACAATACTCCCACACCCTAGATTTGGTCAAGAGAGAGTGATGGAGATGATTCGGTTTCTTGATTTCCTTCTTGTGCCAATCTGAGAGGTAGAGAGAGAGAGTTAGAGATATCTAGATATGTTCATGAATAAGAAAAGAGAGTTCTTCTTTTGAACCAAAACTAAAAGAGAAAGAGCAAAAGCTCTTCATGCTACTGCATCCATGGAGAAAGTGATGCAGAGAAGCATGAAAGAACTAGAGAAATCAAGAGAAGATAAGAGAGAACTTACCAAATGTTACGTGCTTACGTAACGTAGGATGAGGATCAACAAAAAAGAAAGATATGTTAGAATTTTCGAGGAATCCTAGACCTCCTTGGTTGAGCAATTAGAGGTGTTCCGAACTCACAAACACAAGGTTTGATAATTTACTTGATTCCTTTCTTATTCAATAACAAAGCAGTATTTAAAAGAATGAAATACAATAGAAAATAGAGTTCCACATGAAATAGAACTTCTATTTGACTCCTAACTCAACAACTTAACTACTGTCAACAAGACTCCTAAAAAATAAAGATAAAAGAGATAAACATGAGACCCCTAACCAAATACAAATACTAAAGACTCGTTTATAACTAAAGCAACAAATGAAATAATACTAATATTAATAAAATACTAACAGATAATTCTAACAGACCTAATGCCTAACAAAGACTATGACTTCACACGTAACACCAAAGGCTACTGTCCAAGGGAGAAGAAGATGCAATTCTTCTTCTTTGATTTCCTTATTTTATATTCTAATCATGCACAACAAAGAAAGGAAGAAAGCTATAGATTTGAGGGAAGATCAGAGCTTCTATGTTCTATTTTCTGTTGCAAAAACAAAAGAACACTAAGAAAGAATGAGAGAACCAAGAGAGTTTTGAGAGAGTTTCAAGAATTCTTAAAGAGAGTTGTGAAGGAGGTTGTCCTCTATTTATACTGATTTGAATGGCCTAGATCTCTCCATTTGGATCTGATCTAATGGCTAGAAGACCTACTTGAAGGGCAAGTTTGATGATTTATCAAACAATCTTTACATTTCATAATATCTTTTTATCTTATCTTCAATCCTATCTTAACTAAGCAAGATGATATGGTTTGGATGGTTAAGATTGATCAGAAACTGATCAATGGCCATAAGGTGTCGAGTTGTACCATGACTCATCAAAAGAAATGATGAGAATTTGATAAAAATCAAGAGACAGCTGATTCGGATGAGATTCTGCAGTTCTGTAGAAAGTCGATTGATCGCATTTTTACATTGAAGAATAATCGATTGATCCATTTTATAATTGATCGATCGATTATACTTAGTCAAATTTCCATCCATTTCAGCACTTATATAACTAAATCGCTTGATCGATTTCTAGTTCTATCAATTGGTTGATTCTAAGTTAATATATAATCGCTCGATCGATTACACTCAACAAGAATTTTAATCTATTTTAAACTCCAAATGTATTGTCACTAAGTATTTGATTCCTTTAAACCTAAATTGATGAATATTTATGAATAAATATTTATATTTAGTTTATTAGGCCTTAAATCCTATTTTAAGATATTTTATTCAATATCTTAAAATACAGGGCATTACATTAAGCGACACGTGTACATGCGTACGATGGCCAGTGCTTTGCACTGGGTGACACAACTAGTATGTGTGCACTCAAAATCCAATCTAGTATATATAAGAGCAAGATAAATGCTTATAAAGCATACAAAAAACTTATAGCTTTTCAACGTAGAACAAAGAGTAATTGAGAAAATAGGGAGAAAGTTGAAATTTTGAAATTGGAGAGAAACTTAAATTTTTATGAAATAATTTTCTTACAGTTTTCATTGGCAGGTTGTAAAACATTAGTTAAAATCTGACATAGCATTAGCCACGTAAGAGAGTAAGAAGATGAGAGTGAAGAGTAGTAGTGCTGCTAGCATTTCTCTTTAGTTATTTGTATAACTCGTACACAATTAAAAACAAAAAGTTAGACATATCAGTATTGTTGTATAATTATTGTACATATAATATATATTTTTATTTTATTTTATTTTTTTTATGACACGGCGCCAAAAGCCTATTTTGATTTTTGACCGTAGTACACACTAAACCAACCTATCTGAGAAGTTAATCTATATGTGACTACAGTCTACAGCTGAAGGAAAGTTTCGACTTTTGCAATTTTGAAATCAGTTTTTTTTTTTTTTTTTTTTTTTTTTTGTTAAATAAATTTCTAAATTTCAGCGAGATAAAATGAGAAAATCCAAAGTTAGAATAAACGTGTATGCAGATCTACTGTAATTGTTCTTTGGCTCCTTGACACGTGGGAGGACGGCAAGAAAACCCAAAAGAAACATATCTTGTGCTGTCATCTCAATTCTCAACCAATCCATTTGTTTTGCATCTTGTGCAAAAATAGAAGAAAACCGGCAATGGCACTCTCCTCCATCTCCCCATTATCAATAATATCCCTCAACATTTCTTCATCAAATTCCAAGGTTTCAAAGCCCTTTGCCATAGTCTGTCAGCAAAATTCCTTTCGCGGTGAGTGCATCTATCTATTCTAGGCTCTACCATAGTAATAATAATTCACAGCAATCAACATGTAGTTCATAGCTCACTGAATTTTGCTTGAAAAGGAAGATTATTCTAGGCACTCGGTTGCCGACTCAGAATCTAAGAAATGGAGGAAACTGGTTTCCACTGCGATGGCAGCTGCCATTATTACTTTCAGCTCCAACAACATGTCCGCTCTTGCTGATCTCAACAAGTTTGAGGCAGCTACTCCAGGGGAGTTCGGGAGAGGTTCAGCAGCCCAATTTGGTTCTGCAGACCTGAGGTACGTTTCCTCCTTTAAACTTCTGGGGTTCTGAAAGCAGTTAAAAAACCTCTCTGTTTCTTGTTATGCAGGAAAGCAGTACATATGAATGAAAATTTCAGGTGATTTTACATCTCTACCTCTATTCCATGTTTTCTTTTCTTATTATTGATTTATTACTCAGCAATGAAAAAATGTTGCAAAAATCAACTCAACACAGTCAATTTCATGCTGCAAACATGGGTTTGTAATCAATTTGAATGACTGTTCCAGAAGAGCCAATTTCACGGCCGCGGATATGAGGGAATCTGATTTTAGTGGTTCAACATTCAATGGTGCATACCTCGAGAAAGCAGTTGCATACAAGGCAAATTTCTCAGGTAATCTCGTTGTCATTTTAACAATTTGTGTTATTGATAGGGAAAGAAAAGACGCTTGGATCGCTGAACGATTTACAAAATAAATACATTAAGTAACAGAGCCATGCAAAAATAGAAATTGAGAGCTTTCAAGTTCCAAAATCATAAAAATAACTTCTTCTCTAAGAAGAAAATCATAAATACTTAACACATGAAAAATTCCAAGTACTCCACCCATCTCTCCGCAAATTATATTAGTTACGTCTAGTCTACTAGATTTAAAGTTTCTTTCCTCCACGTAACATTTTGGTACAGTCATCAAAGCCTGCACTACAATATTGTGCACCAGAAGTTCCGAACCAGCAGGAATCATTTCTTGCACCTTATTCTTCATACTACCATACTCTAAAAGTTTATCCCTCATGTGAATCACCTTCCAACATTCAGAATCTTGGGACTTCAGCTTGGAGGGATGTAGATTAAACCCGAAAGTGCTTAAGATTTGAAGGTTCATTCCTCTTTTCCCTAGCCCTCCACAGAAATTTTGATGCAGCCATCAAAGCCTGCACTACCATCCTGTGTTCTGGAAGTTCCGAACTAGCAGGAACATTCTGACAGAGTACAGAGTCCATTTACCAACAGCCATGTTAATGTCTTCTAATTTTCAAGCAGTGTCGGTCATGCAAGTGTAGAACCCGAGTTACACGAAAAGTCTATCTGCAAAGGGAGTTCAATTTACAAGAATGATTGTTTCGCACTTTAACTCCGTGTACCAGAGTAGTTGTCTTCCTGAAGATTCCTTATCAAGCCAAATGACGTTTTTGTATACTAGTCTCAAGTAGTTTTAGACTTGTATTGATTTTTCTTATCCTTAATTGGTCAGTCAGTAGTTCTTTTATCCTAATTCCACTAGAATAAGTAGGTAGCCTATATAACGCTCTATACCCAAAAACAAAATTAATGAAAAGCTATATTTTCTAAACTATTTGCCTGTGTTTGAGTGAGATATTTTTTGGTGTGACAAACCTTGTTCCTTTTGCTTCTTATTACGTGTTTTTCCCTGGTGCTGCATCACATTCTCTTGCAGTTTATCCATACTTTCTCACTTAAAGTTTGTCCTTCATGTAACTCACATTTGAACGTTCGGAATCTTGGGCCTTCAGCTCAGGTTGACGCAGATTAGACTCGAAAGTGATAAACAATCTTTCTTTTCACTGCTTCTTATCAGAAGGTACAATTAAGATTGATGATTGCTCTGAAAAAGATCCCACCGAATGTGTGGATGCCAGTTTGTATTTATATTGATTAATGTACAAGATTAAGCTAATCACTTTTCATCTAGAGTTATCCAAGACAATTACTGAAGAGTTTAGATACAATCGAAACTATAGAGCTATTAGACATCAGATAATCACATTATCTCAAACTGTTTTGATTTATCCATCTTTATTCTTATCGGTTTGGCGATGAGGATTGGGAGATTGTGCTTCATTATGCCACCTCAATCGTAATGGAGGAGATGTATGTTGAGATTGGCCTGCAAACAACTAAATTTAGTAGAAACCAGAGGTTTAGTTAAAATATTGGCTTTTTGATCCTTACTAGAGAAAAATGAACAATTAGTGTTTTGGCTGCAACTCGGTCTCGCACAAAGTGATAATCAATCTCTATGTGCTTGGTACAGGCACCAAAAACAGGATTAGAGGAAGGGCAAGTAGCTCCAATATTGTCACAGTAGAGAGTAGGAGCTACTTGAAGAGAGACACCAAGCTCACTAAGGAGAAATTGATTCCAACTAAGTATTCCGATTCCGTGCTTGATCGAGAGATGGTTGAGTGTTTCTTGGAACTCCATGATATCAGATTGCGAGTCAAGTAGATGCAGTAGCCAGACATAGACTTCCTGTAATAAAGGTAGCCAACCTAATCAAAATCGGAGTAGGCAAAAAGCTTCATGGAAGAGCATTTTTTATGAGCAAGGCATGAGCAATTGTCTGCTTTAAGTAGCATAAGATCCTTTTAACAGCTTACCAGTGAACATCATGTGGATCATGCGTGAACTGAACACCCTTATTCACAGCAAAAGTAATATCGAGCTTGGTAATAAAAGGTATTGCAATGCACCTACAATACTATCCGAGAAGGAAGTGCCCAAGAATTTGCTTAATGGACCCGAAGCTGATATGGGAGGGTTGATAGGCTTAGCATGAGATATATTTGTGCAACGAAGGATATCTGTAATATACCTCTGTTGTGACAGTAGAAGCCCATCAGAAAGTCTAGTGACTTCAATCCTTAAAAGTAAGTTTAAGGGACTGAGATCTTTAATGGGGAAGTCACTAGAGTGCAAGGTAATCAAGTGGTGAAGTACCTTAGACACACAGCATGTGGGTGTTGAGGATGCACAAAGCCAGGAGGTTGTGCCATCTAAACAATCTCATTCAAATGGACACGGAGAAAGGCATTGCTTACATCAACTTATTGAATCTGCCAACCTGGAGATACAACATAGAAAGTATTGTTAGAATTGTTATAGGCTTGATCATAGGGCTATAAGTCCCACCATAATCAACCCCCGGTTGTTGGTGGAAACCTTTGGCAACTAGGCATGCCTTGTAGCGTTCCACTTCCATCGGCTTTGCGCTTAATTCGAAACACCCATTTCGATCCAACAATATTCATAGAAGGTTTGTGAGGGACTAATGTCCAAGTTCCATTTTTTAAGAGTGCATTGAATTCTTCTACCATTGTTGTGCTCCAGGTTACATGTTTGATAGCTGAGTAGAAGGACATGGGCTCGACTTCACTAAAATCAAGTGCATTAGTTAAGGCTTAAGGCAAGGGATACTGTATGGCTCCATTTGTGAAGGTTTTAGGTTAATTAATGTTATGTTGAGACTGTGTGATCATGTAGTGTGTGCTTGGAGGAGGCACTAGACCAGGCTCTTCGAGTGGTTGAGCAGAGGCAGGTGGGGACTTAGTAAGGGAAGTTTGAGATTGAATAGATGGTGGCAAAAGCGAGGCAGGAACCAAAGACACTTGTGGGGACAATTGAGAAGTGCTATGGCTGCTAGTCATGTGAATGCTAGATGGTAGAGAAGGTGAACTGGTGAACTAGTGATGTAGTCTTTTGTTTACCAAAATATATCAATAATAATAATTATCACTTGCAATAGGACGAATCCTTGTAGGATAGGGTTATATTGAGGGTTTCGAACCTCAAGGATTGCATGGGTATTGCTATCAAGTTTGTGAAGATTAAAAATAACTAAAGAAAAGATTGTTGAATTTGAAATTAACTAAAGTGCATAAAATAAACGTAAAAGAGAATTGAAATATAAGAGAGAGAAATAGTAGAGTATTGACTTTACCACCATCCGCACATCAATGGTTAATCATATTTAATTAGAGAAATTCATTCTATGCATGCTATAAATAAACAAGAAGCTACCATATTAAAGAATAAGTATAATCCATCTTCAGTTGGTACGGACCGTCCACCTAACCATTAAGATGCGGTACGATTCGTCTTCTCTAGGTATGGATTAGCTACGTTTTTAATAGGATACATACAATCAATGGAAAAGTATAACCCATCTTCAATTGGTACGAATCGTCTACCTAAATTACACTAAACTAGGGTGTAGTACGATTCGTCTTCCCTAGGCATGGCCTATCTAATCCTCTTAATCACATGTCTATTAAACTCGTTGTATAATCATCATTTTCATAATCACAGAAAATAATAATGATTTGAGTTCAATAAAGGTAAAAAGCTTTCTAAGAGGAGAAGAATTCTACCAATATTGATTATGAATTGAAGAACAATTGCATTAAAAGATGAAGAATAATATCAAATTGTAGCTATTCTCATAATTATACAACCAACATGCATTAACTAAAATTCTCTAAATTAAAATAGAATCAAACCATTGTGCTTGGATAAGGCTATATTAATACCTTACAAAAGTTTTTAGCCGTTCATGAGCTTCTGCGATGGCCTCCTGCCATGATTACTTCTCTTCAACTCTTCAAGCCTTCAAGAAGTTTTTCTTTGAATTTGCTCTAGGTAGCAGTGTCTTTTTTCAATGTTTAGAGGCCTATTTATAGAGATTAGGAGAGGCATAAAAGCTCTTGCAATTTCAGAAAAATCGTCTCTTGAGTCTTCTTGTCCAAGTAGGAGATTGAAACTTCAATCCAAATAGGAAAAAGATTCCAAAGTCTTCTAGAATTGCGGTCTTTTATTGCGAGACAATTTTGGCATAGTAAACGTTCGAATTAGGGTAAAGCTATTTCTGACATATTTGTTGAATTTTTTATTAGCTTTCCAACACTATCAATTTCATTGCAATCCAATATTTGAGCCAAAAGTTATGATCAAAACACTGAAACATGTGCATAATCCAAATTCAAATCCAATCCGATTTTGACTCTTAGTGAAGAAATTCCGATTTAATCCTTCATTTGATTTGATTAAACTTAACCACATCATATAGGTTTTCTATTATGATTGGTTAAAGCTTAAACATATCTTCTAAGTCTTCTCAAAGTGTGGTTTAAGCCCAAAATCAATGGAATTAATTGCATCTTTATTTAAAACTTGAAAACAATAAAACAACACAAAATCAAACAAATAACAATGCCAAGGAATTAACATATGCAAGTTAAGGGGCTTGAATGTGTAACATTCAACGCTTATCACACCCCTAAACTTACATATTGCTAGTCCCTTAGCAATACAAAACAAAAGATAAAACTGAAAAACAACAAGATAAATCATTATTTCGTGGGATGTACGATTGCATTTAGCATATGCAACAACAAGCCTTTTAAACCCTTAGGACTCCCTAGTGGACAAGTGAAGTCTCGTGAGGGTTTGCCAGAATTGATTCCCACAAACATTATGCAAGATCATGTTATATATAAGATTGAAGTGTCACAAAAACAATGATTCTCATTCATTAGCAAGCTTAACAAAATAAACTCCATCTTCACAATTTTAGGGAATTAAAAATTAAGCTACTAACATGGCATTATGAGATATCACAAGATTCAATTAGTGTAAAGTGAACTTAACACATAGTCATGGGGTTTCAAAAACTAATCTCAATTATGAATGGTTCAACACTCAAAATTCGTTAGACTCCCCATTATATAAAACAACCAAGGCATATATATTTATTATTATTATTATTATTACTATTATGCAGGCTGTGCAATGCTTAGTTCCCTTAAGCTTTTTAATTGACCCATGTAATGAGTGTTAGGTCAATGACTCCCAAACTAGATAGTTTTAGGGCATTAGGTGTAAAACACCCTAAAGACTTACTAACTCGAGTCAAAAAGGCTACGAAGCTAAACTTAGCCATTTTATCAATCAAAGAAAACTTTCACTTTTTGACGCGAACACTCAATGCTTAATGATGCAAGAGATCCGGTTACTTAGTGAAAAGCTCAAAGTGATCAATATTATTTTTTTTTTATTTTTTTTTCTTTATTTTTTAAATGCCAAGGTTATTCCTCCAATAAGTTACCCAACTGCATCTAAGATATTGATAACATACATAACTGATTTCAAATTTTATACCCCACAGACTACGTGCTAGTGTGCTTGTGAGAATTAAATTGAAACAAGTAATATCTCATGCTACCAAAGAAAATAATAAAACTTCTTAATTCCCTAGTCAAGTGATCATGTGTTCATCATGTTAAGCTAACCAATGAAATACAAATCAAAATTAAAGTTCAACCAAATTCTTAGAAATAGCATGATCAGACAGTCATAATATCTATAACAGGACAACAAAATGTTTTTCCCACCTCCAAACTTAAACGATACATTGTCCCCAATGTATAGATAGAGATACAATACCGGTTGGAAGGAAAAAAAAAAATGGGGCTGGTTGTACTCCCCCAAACTTCAACGCAAGAATGCTTGTCCTACAAAAAACAAAGCACTACAGCTTTATAATAAGCATCAAGAAAATTAACAGGAGAAGTGTTAGTAAAGTGGGTTGCCTTCCATTAGCGCTAAGTTTAACGTCTTCAGCCAGACAAATTAGATCCACAAAGAAATCAAAAACGAGGAAGGATAAGAAAAACTCTTGGGATCCGTCAAATAGATGGAAGCAACATCTCCATTTTGTTTAATGCCCTTTATGTAGGGCTGCAATCATTGCCCTTAGTAACTTTATCATTTATTACTTATCAAAAAAAAAAAAACTTTATCATTTACCTTTTTGGACCACCGGGAAAGAATGTTACCTGGAAGCAGTAATTGAGACGTTCTGGATATGGCCAATGGAGGAACGTCGAGTTTGGCAGTAGTGGGAAGCCAGCAATTTGCTTGGCCTATGGATTGCCCTGTATCACAATTATCCACCTTGATGTGCATTATACCAACCTCGAAGGGATCTTTAGTAAGAATGCAAGGAGGGGGCTCTGCAACCAAGTTCTTTATGGAGTCTAGAAAGAAGCACTCTGCTTTATCCGGTGGTTGCTGGAAGGTATGGAATATGTTCAATTTTACCTTCAGATTCCCAAATCTGATCTTCATAATCCCAGTCCTACAGTTTATGTTTGCATTAGCTGTAGCTAAGAAAGGGAAACCGAGGATTACAGTGATCATCTTTGTGGGATTAGCCACAGGTTCAGTATCAAGAACAATGAAGTCCATGGGGAAATAGAAATTGTCGACTTGGATAATAACATCCTCAATGATATTTCAATGCCTCGATGAAATAGAAATTGAGTGGGACATGGAAGTGCGCAAGGAGGGCAAGACCCATATCAACTATATATTTCAATGCCTCTTCTCAACAATCTCATTTTGATGGTGAGTGTGAGGACAAGTCTGCCAGTAGGAAATACTATTAGAGGCTAAATTTGTTTGAACCCGAATGAACACAACTCGCCCATACATCCAGAAATAAGAGATCTAGAGGATCACTCGACACAAAGGAGAGACATCAAAATGAAACCTATGAATTTTACCATGCCAACAAGAGGAACACACTTGAGTAGCCTTATTTGACAAAACAAGAAGATTGTGACTAGAAAGAGTACGACAAACAACTTTTAACGTTGGATGATCGAGATGATGATGCCATTAATCCATCGAGACTCTTTCCCTAACAAGGGTTGTAAGAGAGGTAGATGATGGCTTATTTGAAAGGTCATGGATATAATCCACCCTTACTCGGCCTTGAAGCAGCAAAGTCCTCGTTCGAAGGTCCTTGACACGAAAAAAATAAGGGAAAAACTCAATAGATAGCTAATTATCATGAGTACAATGATTACTAACATCAATGTTTTTTTTTTTGAATTTCAGGAACATGCACAAGGTACGTAAAGAGAAATTGAAAATAAATAATGACTTCTAAATTACCAAGTGTGTGTTCGTGTGCAATAAAATATCTTAAATGCAAAAAATAAAAGAGATAAGATATTTGTTGACGAAGTGGAAACTCTATGAAGAGAAAGACTACTTCGTGGCAGCCAAACCTAGGATGTCCACTATACCGAAGACAAAGCTAATTACAAAACACTTGTACTTATATACCTCTGATGCAGTAGTCATACTTTTAACTCTGATACGAAGCCCATCGTGAACGCTTCGCAACTAAGTTTCCTACTTGAAGGGGTCTTTAATAGAATCCTTTACCTTAGGGTCGATTCCTAAGATAGACTTTGCACGAAACAAAGAGCACACACCGGCAACGGCTAGAGAGCTAGCGAATCTTCAATTCTCCCTAAACACTATCTCTAAGCACTATGAAATTCTATACTGAATTCTTACAAATTACAAGACTAGAGCCATCTATTTATAGGCTTCAAAAAACCTAATTCTAGACAAATTCAGACTCTAGCTGTGGAGTGTTCGGACGGTAACTTACCCTCTTCCGGACGGTCTTCTGCGACCGTCTTTCCAGAATAGCGCAATTCTTCTCAAAACAGGACCTCGTTCGGACGGCTTGGCCGATCGTCCGGACGGTCTTCATTGTCACTCCTTTTCGCGTCCGTAAAGGAAACCCGAAATATTCTGGAATGCTGGGTAGCGTCCGGACATGTTGCCACGTCGTCCGGACGTCTGGCAGAAACTTCGAAAATAGTGTCGACTGAAATCCAACTCCGTGTCGAACTCGGAGTAGCTTGACCTAACGTCCAGACGATGTTGCTCAGTCATCCGGACACACTGTCCAGACGGCTGCAACGCTGAAGCTTCTAGACACTGAGGAGCGTCTGGACGCCTTCAAAGGTCTGTCCGGACGGTTGCATAGGAACCGGTTGTTCTGATTTGGAAATTGCATGGAATCTTCATGGACATCTTCTAGAACCTTGTGACCAACACATGGCATGAAATGAGACACTGTCCATTTTACATGAAGACTCTGAATAGAATTGATAATCCTGTTAAAAAGCAACCGTTACATAAAGTGTTTTTGTCAACCAGAATGTTGCCAATATAAAATACTAACAGAAATTTCTCTTAATAAAAGGTAAATGACCCAAACCAATGTAGACTTTGACCATTACCTACTCGGATTTTCTCAATGCCAATGTAATCCTCAGCCCACACTTTACGATTGGAGAGGTCATTGGTTAAGTGATTTGTGGATCGTGTGTCGAGGTACCAATTAAGATCAGATGGAGCATGAGGTGTTGTAAGAAAAGCAGAGGGAATGGTGTTGTCACACAGATAAGAATGGTCAAACTAATGATAGCACTTAGTAGCAGTGTGGCCTGGTTTTAGACAAACCTAACAAATGGTATGATTTGCAAAGCCTAAAGGAGCAGATGAAAACTGGGGAGGGGAGCTTGCCACACCCCCTGCCTTGGCCATGATTGTGAGTTGTTCCAGTTGTATCTTACGTTGGAGTTCTTACATTGTGCAACATTCACACTTGGTAGAGATAAATCACCCACAGAGTGTGAGTGTTCAATATTCTCCTTATGAGTCATCAAATGGCCATATAAATCTTTGAGAGATATGAGATTGATTTTGGGGTTATCGAGGTGGCAAGAGGGTCATATTCTAAGCTTAGATAGCCAGAATGTAATTCACCAGTTCAGAATTTTTGAGGGGTTCATCGATGGCAACCAGGGTGTGAGCAAGGTTTTGTGCCTTTTGGAAATAATTTTCAATGGAAAGGGAACCTTTTTTCAATGTGGCTAGTTGGTAGTGAGGTTGCATGATACAAGCTTTAGATTGAGAGGAAAACATTTTTTTGACCCAGAATTCACGAGAAGCAGTAAGTCCCACAACATAGGCTAGACTACTCTCAGAAAGGGAAGATATAATGGCACTCAAGATCAGTTTGTCTTGATGGAACTAAGAGATATAGGCAGGATTTTCAACAAGTTAAAAGAACTAGAATCGCTTGTGGAAGAGATGATAAATCGAGTTGGGCAAGGAGTTTGACCATCAATGTAACCATAGAGTTGTTGGCCTTGAAGGTAGGTGTTAGTTTATTGGCTACATTTGTTGACAAAATCACTACCATATTAGGGTACTGCTGAAACAGGAACGCCGTAATTCAGAGAATTTTTCAGAGATATTTAGAGTATTTTCTCTAATATGGAAATGGCTTAATATGACAAGTTCATTATCACAAGTATCAAGAAAGGCAATTTTTAGAAGTCAAGTAAGATTCTAACGCACTTATAGCTCAACAAAGGCAGTTTCCATTGTGACCGTTCGGACGGCCAGAGGAAGCGTTCGGATGCCCACCAGGGTTCGAAGAAGTGTTCGAACACCTCAGCAGACACCAATCACAGAGATCACATGTTCACACAAATGTCCAAACAGCCCAGTGGACACTTAGACCCGAGAGCTCCTGTTCAATGCGGTGTCCGAATAGCAAACTGAAGGCTGCGAACAGTGAAGACGGCATGCAACTGTCCGAACGCTAGGGTTGTTATGTTTGACTTGATTTTAACAAGTCATTGGTGGGCCCCTCTTTTGTTTATATGGTGTAGAAGAAGCAACCTGCCACATTGCTTTTCTTGATCAAGAAGTAAAACTTGTTACTTCTTGGAGAAGGATTGACGCGCGTCACTTGTTGGAGCTTGACTTGCTCTTGGCTTGTGGGAGAAGTAAACTTCCACTTGAAGAAAGTGACGACAACTATTTACTTATGCGTTAAGTCTTGTTGTTTATAAATAGAAGCACTGGGCTTGAAGCATATATATATATATATATCACCGAAGAAAGAAAATAGCCAACCTGAAGGAAACACTCATAGAAGAAAAGAAAAAGAAAACTAAGGAGAGTTTACTCCTTTGTGTTGCCGTATAGCAAAAAGAAACAAGACAATTTCTTTGTTGTTTTCTTTTCTTGAGAAAGTTAGATCTGGGTGTTTTGTGGCTTTGGGCTTTGAGTGATTTTCTCCCTGTAACTATTTTTAATAGTGAATTTTCTCTGTGTCTCCTACAGTGGATGTATCTCAAATTGAGGGAACCACTTAAATCTTGGTGTCATTTGTGGTTGATTTAATTTTCTTTGTCTTCTTAATTTTTCGCACCTCACGGGTCCTGGGAAATAGGACTTATTTCCTAACAACTGGTATCAGAGCCATTTTTTTGGTTCGGGTGAGAGCGATGGCAGGAGAAGAAGGGAAGATTGGAATCGAAAAATTCAATAGCACAGATTTTGGGTACTGGAAAGTGCATTTTGAAGATATTCTCTATGGGAAGGATCTTCATCCACCTCTTTTGGGAGAACAGCCTGACGACATGTATGATAACGAGTGAGCCCTGCTTGATCGTAAGGCCCTAGCAGTTATCAGGTTATCATTGTCAAAATCAGTGGCGCACAACGTTGTAAAGGAGAAGACCACTGCAGGTCTAATGGCGGCTTTGTCAAGCATGTACGAGAAGCCGTCGGCTAACAACAAAGTGCACCGAATGAAGAAACTGTTCAACCTGAAGATGGTGGAAGGGGCTTCGGTGGCGCAACATCTCAATAAATTCAACACCATCACAAATCAACTATCCTCGGTGGAAATTGATTTTAATGATGAGATTCGCGTGTTGATCGTCTTGGCGTCTTTGCCAAATAGCTGGGAAGCTGTAAGAATGGCTGTGAGTAACTCTGCAAGTAAAAGTAAACTAAGCTATGAAGATGTCAGGGATTTGGTTCTTGGTGAGGAGGTCCGCAGGAAGGATGCTGGTGAAACCTCCAGTTCAGGTGCAGCTTTAAACCTTGAAGAAAGGGGCAGAGGTCAAGAAAGGAACTCTGGGAGAGGCAGATCTAAATCCAAAAAGGCCAGGAGCAAATCCAAGTTAGGGCGACAACCTGAATGTTGGAATTGTGGCAAGACAGGCCACTACAAGAAGAATTGCAAAGAATTAAAGAAGAAGAAGGCTGGCGACGATTCTGCAAACGTCGTGGTGACAGAAGAAGTGCATGATGCTCTATTTCTCTCTATTGATAGTCCTCTTGACTCCAGGATTTTGGACTCAGGGACCTCTTTTCATACCACGGCGATCTGTGAAATTCTTGAAAACTATGTTGCAGGAGATTTCGGGAAGGTGTACTTGGCGGACGGATCGACACTGGATATTGTAGGCATAGGTGATGTTCACATAAGAGTCCACTGTGACTCGATATGGAAGCTACAAAAAGTCAGGCATGTCCCAGAGCCAAAGAAGAACCTGATCTCAGTGGGGCAACTTGATGATGAAGGACACTCCACTAACTTTCATGGCGGTAAGTGGAAGTCAGCATTGGAGTTAGTATTTTGGCTCAGGGACACAAAACAGGTACTCTCTATATGACTAAAAATATGAGAGATAGAGCTGCTGTTATAGATGCTAGTGTCAATTCAAAACTCTGGCATTTAAGACTTGGGCATATGAGCGAGAAAGGGATGAAGGTACTATTGTCTAAAGGGAAACTACCGGCACTGAAGTCAGTTGAGTCTGACATATGTGAAGACTGCATCCTAGGGAAGCAGAAGAAGGTAAGTTTCGTAAAAATTGGCAGAACACCTAAGCTAGAGAAGCTGGACCTGGTACACACGGATCTGTGGGGTCCCTCTCCAGTGGCATCTCTTGGGGGCTCACGGTACTATATTACATTTATTGATGACTCAAGCAGAAAGGTATGGGTTTATTTCTTAAAACTTAAATCTGATGTATTTGAAGTTTTTAAAAAGTGGAAGGTCATGGTAGAGACAGAAACTGGTCTCAAATTAAAGTGTCTAAGATCAGATAATGGGGGAGAATATGAAGATGGGAGTTTCAAACAGTTTTGTGCGGTGAACGGGATTAGGATGGAGAAAACTATTCCTGGAACGCCACAGCAGAATGGCGTGGCTGAGCGCATGAACAGAACTCTCAATGAGCGTGCAAGAAGTATGAGGTTGCATGCTGGACTACCGAAAACTTTCTGGGCTGATGCAGTAAGCACTGCTGCTTACTTGATAAACAAAGGACCTTCAGTTCCTTTGGGCCATAGACTACCTGAAGAAGTCTGAAGTGGAAAGGAGGAAAATCTTTCTCACTTGAAAGTTTTTGGTTGTGTTTCATATGTCTACATTGATTCTGATGCTCGTAGCAAACTAGATGCTAAGTCTAGAAAATGTTATTTCATTGGCTATGGGGATGAGGCATTTGGGTATAGGTTTTGGGATGATCAAAATCGTAAAATCATTAGAAGTAGGAATGTTACTTTTAATGAAAATGTTGTGTATAAAAAGAATTCTAGTGCTGAGCCAGCAAGTATAGAATTTGAGGCTGAAAAGCCTGAATTTATCAACCTAGATGGAATTTCTAAAGGCGGAGCTCAAAGAAGGAATTCAGAAACTGAAGAGGATCTAGAAGTTGAAGATACAACAGATCAACAAACTGAACTGGGTACAACGACAGTAGCTGTCAGAAGGTCTCTCAAAAATATTAGACCTCCACAGCGTTACTCACCCTCCCTGTTTCATATTTTATTGACTGATGGCGGTGAGCCAGCGACATTTGTTGAAGCCTTGCAGGTTGAAGATTCAATCAAGTGGGAGTTAGCAATGAAAGATGAGATGGACTCATTATTGACTAACCAGACCTGAGAACTGACAGAATTGCCAGCAGGTAAAAAGGCTTTGCACAACAAATGGGTGTACAGAATAAAGGGTGAACATGATGGTAGCAATCGCTACAAGGCAAGATTGGTAGTCAAGGGATTCCAGCAGAAAGAAAGAATTGACTACACAAACATATTCTCTCCGGTGGTAAAGATGACAACCATCAGAATTGTGCTAAGCATTGTGGCAGCGGACTTACATCTAGAGCAGTTGGATGTAAAGACGGCGTTCCTTCATGGTGAGTTGGTGGAAGAAATCTATATGAAGCAACCACAAGGATTCGCAGTGCAAGGGAAGGAGAGTTTAGTGTGCAAACTGAGAAGAAGCTTGTATGGCCTGAAACAGGCTCCGAGACAATGGTACAAGAAGTTTGACAGCTTCATATGTAATACTGGGTTTACGAGGTGCAATGCAGATCATTGTTGCTATGTCAAGAGTTTTAAAAGCTCTTACATTATTCTACTCTTGTATGTAGATGACATGCTTATTACAGGAGCTAGTATGGAAGAAATCAACAAGTTGAAGAACCAGCTGTCAAAGCAGTTTGCAATGAAGGATTTGGGTGTTGCCAAACAAATCCTTGGGATGAGAATCATCAGAGACAGGGCCAATAGTACACTGAAGATTTCACAGGCAGAATATGTGAAGAAGATTCTCAGCAGATTTAGCATGGATGAAGCTAAGTCAGTGAGCACACCCTTGGGGAGTCACTTCAAACTAACCAAAGATCAGTCACCAAAGACGGATCAAGAGAAAGCATACATGAACAAGGTACCTTACGCCTCAGCTATGGGAAGTCTAATGTATGCAATGATTTGTACTAGACCGGATATTGCACATGCAGTGGGAGTTGTGAGCAGGTACATGAGTAATCCAGGGAAGCAGCATTGGGAGGCAGTCAAGTGGATTTTGCGATATCTGAGAGGAACATCAGATATGTCCCTTTGCTTCACAGGTGCAAATTTGAAGCTGCAGGGTTATGTCGATGTTGATTTAGCTAGTGATGTTGATAGCAGGAAAAGTACTACAGGGTTTGTATATACCCTAGGTGGTATAGCTGTGTGTTGGGCTTCAAAGTTGCAGAAAATTGTTGCAATTTCCACAACAGAAGTTGAATATGTAGCCGTGACCGAAGCCGGAAAGGAGATGATTTGGTTACAGAGTTTTTTGAATGAGTTGGGAAAGAAGAATGAAATGGGCGTTCTACACAATGATAGTCAGAGTGCCATTTTTCTTGCAAAGAACCCGGCGTATCATTCAAGAACGAAGCACATTCAGTTAAGGTATCGCTTCATTCGATCTCTTCTTGAAAGTAGACAATTGTTACTTGAGAAGATTTGTGGAACTAAGAATCCGGCAGACAGGTTGAGAAAATGTGTAACTATTGAGAAACTGAAGTTGTGCTCAGCTTTAGTTGGTCTTCGAGCATGAGGACAGGTAGAGGAGACATCTTGAGAAAATTCAGGACTTGATGAAATTCAAGTCAAGTGGGAGATTGTTATGTTTGACTTGATTTTAACAAGTCATTGGTGGGCCCCTCTTTGTTTATATGGTGTAGAAGAAGCAACCTGCCACGTTGCTTTTCTTGATCATGAAGTAAAACTTGTTACTTCTTGGAGAAGGATTGACGCGCGTCACTTGCTGGAGCTTGACTTGCTCTTGGCTTGTGGGAGAAGTAAACTTCCACTTGAAGAAAGTGACGACAACTATTTACTTATGCGTTAAGGCTCGTTGTTTATAAATAGAAGCATTGGGCTTGAAGCATATATATATCACTAGAGAAAGAAAATAGCCAACCTGAAGGAAACACTCACAGAAGAAAAGAAAAAGAAAACTAAGGAGAGTTTACTCCTTTGTGTTGTCGTATAGGAAAAAGAAACAAGACAATTTCTTTGTTGTTTTCTTTTCTTGAGAAAGTTAGATCTGGGTGTTTTGTGGCTTTGGGCTTTGAGTGATTTTCTCCCTGTAACTATTTTTAATAGTGAATTTTCTCAGTGTCTCCTACAGTGGATGTACCTCAAATTGAGGGAACCACTTAAATCTTGGTGTCATTTGTGGTTGATTTAATTTTCTTTGTCTTCTTAATTTTTCGCACCTCACGGGTCCTGGGAAATAGGACTTATTTCCTAACAAGGGTTATGTCTTCCGGACGCGCTATTGAAGACTTCTGAAGAAAACCGTGTTATTTGAAGTCGGTAGCTGCTTGACGTTTGGACGTCCTCTGTTCTAGTCCGGACGCCGCCTAGCGAAATCCGTATCAGTGTTGATTTAGGGTTTCTAAAGTCTATTTAAATGGGCTTCTAGGCTATTGTTTTGTAAGAATTCGGTACTGAATTCCATTGTGCTAGGAGAGGGTGTTTAGGCAGAGATTGTGAAATCAGCTAGCTCTCTTAGAGTTTTATTTGTGTGATTTGATCAACCCATTGAAGTCTAGTTTAGGGAGGAGCCCGAAGTTAAAAGAATCTATTGAAGACCCCTTAAAACAGAAGGTCTGGTTGGGAAGCGGTCACGTATAGGTACATGTCAGAGTTAGAGGTACAACTACTGCATTAGATTATGTGAGTATTACTGCTTTGTTAGTTAGCTTTGTCTTCTGAATAGTGGATTTCCTGGGTTTGACTACCTCGGAGTGATTTTTCTCTTTGTTGGTAAAGAGTTTTCACTTCGTCAACACATACATAGGAGTCACATATTATATTTTTCAGTAGGGAACCAACTGAGCTCTCCATAACAAATAATTTTCCCGTGACAACTTAATGGTGATTAAGTGATTGAGATTGATAAGGGGGTAGGGAAGGCAGCAGTGGTGGAGATTCGAATTGTGAGATTGAGTGGCAGAGGAAGAAGGATTGGTGGAAGTCATAGAGGAGACGTTTGTCTTAAAGGAGCTCTGATACGATTACTCAAGTCTTGGATGGGTTTCAATGAATTCCAGTTGGTGCATCTTTTCTGAGTAGAATCTATGAGCTCCTTTTGATTGAACTATTTGAAGGTGAGGTTGGAAGATGGGATCTACGGAGTGCTTTCTGCTTCTGCCTCCAATTTCTGATCCTGGTGGTCCTTGTTATTTTCTTAGTAGAAGGTTGTTAACTTGTTATGAACTCTTGGAACACATTCAGTCTCACAGGCAAATTTCTGGGCAGAATGGGGTAGCTCTACTAGTTAATCATGGAGGAGATGTTTGTCTTAAAGGAGCTCTGAACATACAATTAAGATTGATGATTGCTGTGAAAAAGACCACACTAAATATGTGGAGCTTTTGTTCCACAAAATGGAGGGAAGCTTTGAGTTGCCGAAGTTTCTTCTCCGAGGTGGCCGCATATGTATACAATTGACGCAGGGGTCTTTGCCTCATCTTTCTTTTTACAATTTAGTAGTTTGATGCTCTAAAGTAATAAGGGCCTTTGCCTTTGGCAACCCAACTCGCATAGGTTCCACCGTTGCTAACCCTGTCTTTGGGGTCGGTCTACACCATGCACTTTAGGGGCAAACCATCAACAGCCCTTTGGAAAATCATGGCAAACCGTAATCTGTGCCGCTTATACTTGTTGGGAACAAGAGAAGCACATCGCCTGTTTTCTCATCAGTCTTTTTAAACTCACTTTAGGAAAACTACCACTGATTTCCAGAACTATTCTCTGAATATTCAAGATTCCAACACTGAATATATTAACGGCCTTTTCCAATTCAAATTCCCATAGACAATCAGAGGATAAAAGAACGTGAGAACAAAGTCTCATAGGCATAATTCCTAGCATTGCAAAAGAAAATCCGCAAGGCCAAAGCCAAAAAGTTGCAATTGAGTAAAGAGTAGAATCAGCAAAATAAGCCACCGTTTTTCAATTAATAATTACATAAAAAGAAAAAATCGAACTGACCTAGACACCTAGTCGGTTAGGATTCTGCTTTTCTGGTTAGACCAGAAATTATATCTATTTTTGTATGCTTTCTATTCTTCTAGGGTCTGAGTTGATCTGGAATTAGGATTTAGGATCCCAAGAATATATATATTTTTAGAAGTAAATTAGGGATGGATGTCTATGAGCCAGGATGGTCCAACATTTTTAATGTTTTTTTGAGTAATCAATTGGTTTCTGGAGTAATTTTTAATTTTCTTCTTTCGTTTGGCTCAGGTGCTGATTTGAGCGACACGTTGATGGACCGCATGGTAAAGCATATCAAATTACTTTTTCTGCAAATTGAACTAAAAATGAGTATTGTTGATTAAAAATTATAAATGATTATATGATTTAGGTCTTGAATGAAGCCAATCTAACAAATGCCGTGCTCGTTAGAACGGTTCTCACCCGTAGTGACCTCGGGGGTGCCGTCATTGAAGGTGCTGACTTCAGTGATGCTGTTCTGGATCTTCCACAGAAGCAGGTATATAATTCTATACAATATTACGTATTGATAGTTGTTCTATGATGTCATATTTCCAGTGATGGCCTCCTTTGGTAATGGTTTTGAAAACGCCTTTCTATTTTCAAAACCTCATACCAAAAAAATACTTTCGAAAATCATTATCAAAATTTAATCTTGTGATTTATTAGTATGGAGTATTGCTCTTGATTTCAAATTCATGGTACACAACCTTCTGCAAGTGCCGCCTTAAGGGCCTTTCATTTGGAACATTTTTTAGCTAATGCCCCGTTTGTTCAAGCGTAAAATGATTTCTGGAAATTGGTTTCGGTATTTTCCGGTGTTTGGTAGGGGCAAAAATAATGGTCAACCGGAAAATGATTTCCGTTTGACAAAAAATGCTTAATAAACTTCGGAAAATGATTTACTCTTTTTAAAAGCGTAAATCATTTTCCGTAAATGGTAGATGCAGTCGATTATTTTTTAAACAACGCAGTCGATCTTTACGTTCAAGCAGTTGACTATTGCAGAATTTCGACAAGTCAGATTCCGACTCCGGTCGGTGTCGGAATTCGACAAATTAAGCCGGAATCCGGCGACGTCCGGCAGATGTCGCCGGATTCCGGGGATATCATGCCGGATTCCGGCTAGACTGGCCGGAACGGCCGGATCTCCGGAATCCTGGACGGATCTGGCCAAAACGCCGGAGATCCTGCTACTGGCCGGAATCCTAGACAGATCTGGCTGTCTGGCCGGGATAGTGGCCGGAGAGGCAGGATCCGGTCGGACCCCCGGCATCTGGCCTGATCCGGCTGTTCTGGCCGAATCTTCGGCCAGCTAGCCGGAAACAGGCCAGGACGGCCGGTTTCCGGTCAACTGGCAGGGATCCGGCCGTTTTGTGCCGGATTCCGGCAACTTTTGCCGGAATTTGTATATGCCAAATTTAAAAAAATATTTTTATATTATTTTATATTAATATTTTTTATTTGGTGAATAAAATTTGATTTTTTTAAATTAATATGATTAAATTAAAATATAAAAAATATTTGTAATTTTTCGTACGCGCCAAACACCGAAAATTGATTTCGACGGAAAATATTTTTTCTGAAAAATGACTTTCCGGAAACCATTTTACACCGAAACAAACGGAGCATATGTGAAGAGCAACCTTGTGAAGCACAACAGTAAGCCCCATAGATTTCATAAGTGCAACCTTGTGCCTTTTCTTTTTCTTAATTATTGATTTATTTATAGGAATTGCTTATATCACAAATTCAAGCATTACTAAGGCTACCGGGGTGTCATTTATTTTTTTATTTTTAAATTAGGAAAACATCTAAGTTTCAAGGTACAAACCTCCTTCATGTGCTTTGCGAAATCGCGAAGCCCATCACACAACCACAAATGAACAAGGACTTTTGGTTACGAAATGGAAATCCTTTGACACCTCAAAGGTAAAACTACTCTGGGACAGCTAAACCTAATGGAATACTTCACGAGAAAAGTCCAAAGTATAGACATAGACACTTACAACCCTTTATAACGCTAAGACTCTGTACAAACAACAAGCTCCTTGCTTGCCTCTGTTCCAACTCCTTGTTGGTGAATCTTCTTCTACGTGAAATCCTAACCGATCCACTGATAGACCTCAAAACAGTTGAAGGAAGTGTATGGTTTGGTTTGAACAAACTCTACTCCAAGAGAGAGAAAGGTACAAACGCTTTACACAGTACCCTCTTGGCACAACAATGGTAAAGCTAAGCAAATCTTCATGAGAGGTTCTAAAACTCAAGAATAGTCTATGCTTCACGCATCACGATGGAGACACTATTCTATTTATAGGGAAGGGGAAAAGGCACCAGCAACGTGTAAAAAAATTGGAATTTTACAAGCATTTTTCCCCATGGCTTAAGGCCGGTCCAAATCCGTTGGCTCGGTAAATAGGGTTTCATTGCTAATTTTTCTGACAAACCCAATTGCGTCAGCATGACCAAGTGACGGTCCAGGTGAGAAAACTTTCTATTCTAGCAACTGTCAGCACGTCAAGGTGACAGTCCCAAGTGACAGAACTCTCTGTGCTAGCAAACGTCAGCATGTCAAGGTGACGGTGCTGGTAACTAAATTCTCTGGCAGTCCAAAGGTTAGCATGTCTAGGCGACAAAACTTCTAGTTGATCTTCAAGGTTTTTATCACAACATCCGTAAGCACGGTCTAGTGACAGGCAGGTGACAGAATGACAAAAAAAAAAACTTAACCACTTAACTTTTTATACCAAAAGACTTGGGTGCTGAATACGTTTTACAGCCCAAGTTTTGATCATCGAATAAGAGAAATTTCTAAGACCTAACATATATAACCAATATGGGACTTCCACTATTTGATAAAAACATTATCAGCAAATGCCCTAAATCTCTTTCCATAAATGTAGGAAAAATCTCCAAAAACTCACCTGGAGCAGATTCCCTTTCCCTTCCCTAAACAAGAGAAAGCGACAATGCTGCCCAAGATTTAGGGAGCACTTTAACTTCCCTTATCCTTATTTTATTCAAAAATGCTTTCTCTTTTCTCTCTTTCCTTTCTCTTCCCCTAGCATTGATTTGAAAGAATATTTAAATGGTGTAGGAAAAGGATAAGAGAAGCTATTTTAGAGCGTATTTGAATAAAGAAGCAAAAAGTAGTTTGGTTCCCTAAATTTAATGAAAATCTAAGAGAAGCTGCTGGGAGTGCTCTAACATTTGCTACGACTCATGAAAGCGCTAACTACATTTATGCTATACCTCAAAGGATTAGTCGAAATTATAAGAGAAGCTGCTGGTATATAACTAATGTTTGGCTACCCACATATGCTTCCAAACAAGAGCTTCGGCTTGATTTTTGGTAGCTGCGCCTTCCGTTTTGATTCACTTGCATGATTAGCAGTTTCAGTAGCTCATTGAGGGTACCTTCTTTACCGAAAAAGCTAGCAAAGCATATAACCAAATTGTAGCATCTCTAACTAAATATGATCATCATTTACGCTGTAACAACACTTTTTATTAGGCCCCCAAAAGAATTTGCAATATTGAAAGTTACTTCAATAATTAGATATAGTCAGAGATTTGGCGGGTATGAAAATATTCCTATAAGAAGCCATCGTGAATATATATCCTGGATTGAATCTTTGTAAAGGACCCTGAAGTTGATTCGAGTTTTAGAGTATGATGTAAGGTGATTAGTAAATAATAGGGGAAATGGGAAGGAAAGGTACTGAATAATATTGTATTGATAGTTCTGAGCGATTCGAGAGGCTCAGTCTCTCCAAAGGAAGGCTCACAATAATTCTCAAGTCTGCCTTTTCCCTCTACTACATAGTTCTCATATAGACTCGACTAGGAATCTATCGTTCTCTCTCTCCTTAAACGACTAACAGTAAGCAATAACAAACTCAGGGTAAAATGGTAAAAGAACAATAAGAATAACAGATTCTGGAATACTTCTAGAATTCTCCTTCAACGGTCTACACCTTCCTGCTACGTCATTCCATCTTAGCTGTCCACTGGTAATGACCCATGGTAGATTGATACCCATGGGTTAGTCCCCTGCTAGGCCCATGACATATGATGATGGCTGAAAGAATGAATCCAAAGTATCTGTGGGTGCATGACCCCAAAGGATGTTATGTAGGAGTCTTTCAATTAAACAAGCAATAATCATTAAACAGCTCATGGATTTTGGACTGCTATAGTTATATATATAGCAGCGGTTCACAGAATGCAAAAGATTCGACTTTTGAAACCCGGATATTGAAGCACTTGATCATCTTAGTAAAAAGGCCAAGAAAAGTAAAAGACAATATAAAATCTCAGAAATATCAGCATGCTGTGTTGGATTATTCATACAAGGTTAAACAGTGAGCCGCATCCTTTTCTGGACGATTCTGTTGCTATATGACTTTTAGTACAGAATTTGAGGAACTTGATTAACCTCACAAAATTTTTGTTTGCATTTACTAAATATCCAAAGTATCGTACATCTGGCCCCTTCGGTTAATATTTCCCGTGGATTAACATATAGTTGTTTTATGTGATTGACTTTATAATATGCAATGATTACTCACTTCATTTAGCATTTCTAATGAATCTTTGGGTTTTTTCTTTTCTTTTCTTCATGTAGGCTCTTTGCAAGTATGCAAGTGGCACCAATCCTGTTACAGGGGTTAGCACCAGAGTAAGCTTAGGTTGTGGAAACAGTCGACGCAATGCCTATGGTACTCCATCTTCTCCATTGTTAAGTGCTCCACCACAGAAACTGCTCAATAGGGATGGTTTCTGTGACGACGACACTGGTCTTTGTGAGGCAAAATAATATCAAGACTTGGTAATTATAGGGACTGACATTGGTTTAGGTGTATAAAGATCCATGTGGGATAAAAAAATCAGTGCAGAATGAAACTTCTGGTTTCTATAACTATGTATAACATATGGAAGAAGATGATGAATTTATTTGTATAAAGTTTTGAACAAATATGCATAGAACACTTCTGTATAACTTCTCTATAATCGCCACAGTAGATTAATTTGCACAAATAATCATTCACCATATCATTAAGTACACATCACATCAGTTTTAATCTCATGCCAATCATGCATTCTAAAATGTCTCCTTTGTTAGTGGTGTTGCAATATCAATCTCTGTAAACATGTGGGAATTGTGAGTCCATTTCCCAGTAAGCATATTCTCCCAACCAAAATTGTGTGTGAAATGAACCCGTATTTATTTTAAAGCTTTTTTTTTTTTTTTTTCTCTTTTTTTTTTATGTTTATCAAAGTCATTTAAGAATAAATGCTAGTTCTCAAAATCAAAGGTTAACTTTTCTTTTAAAGTAAATGCATTATTTTAGAAAAGTGTCACGACAACACGACCTTGGTGGAAATGTCAATGTAAAAATTTATTCCTTCAGGTCTAAAAATGAGAGAGAAGTCCTTTTTCTTTTATCAACTCAAGGATCAAAATTTTTCTTAGCACTTTCCTTTCCAGATTTATATAAAATATTGTTAAGAGTATTTTAGGGGATTTGATTTTAGAGATTTATTGTAATCTCCTATAAATCTGATTTGATGGTAATCAAATCTGATTGTGAGCAGATTTGATGGTAATCAAATCACGTTGTTTTGATTACCATACTTATTTATCCAAATTCTCCTATAAATAGGAGTTTTATGTATTGTGAAAATATAAGAGAAATAAGAGTAAAACGTAAACATTTGGGCTTTATCCTGTGGACGTAAGTTATAGGCCGAACTACGTAAAATCTCTTGCCTCTATTTTATTATTTTCGCACTTTATTTTTATTTCATTCTTATTTACCCAAATTTTCCTATAAATAGGAGTTTCATGTATTGTGAAAATATCAAGAAAAATAAGAGTAAAATATAGTCATTTGGGCTTTATCATGTGAACGTAGGCATAGACCGAATCACGTAAAATCTCTTGCCTCTATTTTATTATTTTTGCAATTTATTTTTATTTCATTCTTGTTATCTTTCAGAAATAACACTACCTTTAAATTCAGTTGCTATCAGATAGTAATGAGAAACGACAATTAAATCAAAACATGCTAAAAATACAGACTACAATACATTTTCTTTTATTTTACTCTAATTTATAGGTTTCATGGAGCGTATTACTCTAATTTATTTTCTCATAAAACTCGTCGTTACTTTCTTTCTTTTCATTTTTCTTTAATACTTTTCGTCCCTTTTTTTTTCTTTCTTTCTTTTCCTTTTAAAACACTCTTCTTTCACTTCCTTTATTGTTTGTATTAAATTTCTTTCTTGTCAATCACGTTAAACTCCAAGAAACTTTAGATTATTTTTAGGAGCTCTCCGGAGTTTAAATTAGAAATTTTAGGAATTTTAGAATAAATGCAGGAATTATTAGATATATTTTAATATTCAGCCATAAAAGATAAATTTAAAATTTTAAGCTTGGACTATTTATTCAAGCAATGATTTTATTTTTTAAATTTAAAATTGTTGAATTTTCGGCTATTTATGGAAATTATGAAAAATGACTAGTAAATGTTTAGAAAATATTAAAAATTATACTTTTGAGTCCAAAAAATTAATAATATTGATTTTGGATGAAATAATGCTATAAAGCTCAAAATATAATGAAATTTCATTAAAATGTATTTTTTGGCTAATAAAAAGGGATTTTCACATAAAGCCAAATTAAATGAACAAAATAGAGAAAATGATCGAGCTCCGAAAATTATGAAATTTTTTCCTGAGGTATGAGAGTATTTTTGGGCCTATATAAATTTTTTAGACCCTTGGAACCGAAAACTTTTTAAAACAAAATTTCCCATAGTTTATGGACCTAATGAGCTAGTTTTGGGCCCAGTTGATTTTCTCCCTGGCCAGAGTATTTTGAACGATTTTTTTTGACCAAATGAATCCTTAAAACCTAGCTATTTTAAGCCTACCAAAAAAGTTGGACCTTTTTGAGAGTCATGAGTATTTTTTGGACTAAAAATGTGCTTGAAATGCCTTAAAAAAAAAAGCCCATTAAGGCCAATTTATCAAACTTGGAGCCCAAGCTTTTCTAAGTTTTCTCAACCTATTCGGCCAAGTGGGCAAACCCTCAAGAAAATCAACACCCAAAATCACCGAATCAAACCCTTAATTTAGGAATCAATGCACAACAAAATCCCCAACTCAATCGACCACCCATAGATTTTATCCACAAAATCAAACTAAAAAACTCTTAAATTTACAATTTCAAGCCTATATAAACCACAAAACCCTAGAATTGAAACCAAAGGGAAAGATTACCAACCCAAAAAGTATCTCCCTTTGCTTAGGAACAAGGGAAGCTCAGAGATTTAACCGATAAAACACTCACCGAAGATAGATCGGAACTAGGTTGCGGGTCTACCACCCACGACGTAAAAAATAGCCACCACCGCCTTTCTCTTTCTCTGTAGTGCCCCAGCTTTCACACGTGACACTACCACATAACGTAGCTTTCACTGTGGGAATATATATATATATATATTTTTCTATGATCAGAGTTTTCCTCAAATTATAAATGTACCAGAGCATCTAATTTAAACTTCACATTATATATATATATATATCAACAGCTAAAACTGTCACATGTGGCATGTTACATAACTTACATGGTTATTAGCATTATCACAAGTTGCCATAAGTGGCATACTAAAATACAAACGTCAAATACTAAAATACAAACGTCAAAAACTACTAGTATTTCTACATCTGACTTAAAGTAAGTCAGTCTTCTAAAAAACTAAGGCTTCTAGTCAACCTCACTCATCGTAGATTGGACACTCTATAACACCTTGGTCCCATATTAGGGAGATAAGTAGCTCACATCGAGTGGGTAGTTTATAAAGTAGTCATGAGTGTTAAGTCTCACATTGCTTAGTTATTAGGTAAAATTGGGCTATATAAGGAATTCTAAGGAAATTCCAAATTGACTAGTCTTTTTGGGGTAACAGCTCAAATGTGACTAACATTTTTCATTGGATCATTACAAATGGTATTAGAACCACCTAGTAACGCCAAGCCATGTGGTACTGGAGCGCTGCATGACGTGGCCCTGACGAGGACATCAAGAGTTTAAGAGGGGGAGTTTGTAACACCCTGGTCCCATATTGGGAAGATGTGTAGCCCACATAGAGTGGGTGGTTTATAAAGATAGTCATGAATTCTAAGTCCCACATTGCCTAATTCTTAGGTGAAATTGAGCTTTATAAGGAATTCTAAGAAAACTTCAAATTAACTAGTCATTTTGGGGTGATAGCACAGATATAGCTAGCGCTTTTCCTTGTGTTAGTTTATTGGCTGCATTCTGTTGACAAAATCAATATATTGTAAGTGTGCTGCTATAATAGGGATGTCGTAATTATTTAGAGACTTCATAATATTCAAAGATTATTTCCTCAACAAGAAAGCCTTAATATGACAATTCAGTGTCACAAATATCAAGAAAGTCAATTTTCGGAAGTTAAGGAAGATTCTGACGCACTTACAGCTCGGCAAAGGTGGTTCCCTTGTTACCGTTTGGACGGCCCAGAGGAAGCATCCTGATTCCCACCAGTGTTTGAAGAAGTGTCCGAACACCTCAGCAAACACCAACCACAAGGAACTCATGTTTGCAAATATGTCCAGACAGCCCAGCAAACACTAACTCCCAAGAGCAGCTGTTCACACAGGTGTCCAAATAGCAATCTAAAGGTTGTGAAGAGTGAAGACCGCATGCAACCGTCTAGACGCTAGGGCGAAGCCGTTCAGACTCGATGACTGAAGATTAATGAAGAAACGCGTGAGACCGCGTGAAAAGAAGTTGGTTGCTGCTTGCCGTCCGGACACCCACTGTCTTAGTCTTGACACTGCCCAGAGAACCCTGAATCAGAGTTGTATTAGGTCTTCTAAAGCCTATATATAGAGTTCTCTAGGCATGTATTCTTAAGTGAATTCAGTATTGAATTCCTATGTACTAAGAGAGGGTGTTTAGGCAGAAACAAAGATATTTGCTAGCTCTGTTAGAGTTTTTATTGTGTGATTTGATCAACTAGATTGAAGTCTAGTTTAGGGAGGATCCCTAAGTTAAAGGAGTCCATTGAAGACCCCTTTAGGTAGGAGACTTGGTTGGGAGGCGTTCACGTATAGGTACGTGTTAGAGTTAAAGGTATGTGAGTACGAGTGCTTTGTAACTAGTTTTGTCTTCTGAATAGTAGATTTCTTGGGTTTGGCTGTCCCGAAGTGATTTTTTTTCTTGATAAGAGTTTCCACTTCGTCAACAAAATATTTGTCTCTTTTAAATTTTGCATTTAAATATTTTGTTGCACAATTGATCACACATGTTAAATTAGGAGTCTTTATTTTTCAATTGGTATCGGAGCGGGTACGCTCATGTTTGGATTAAATTCCTGAGTGTGATCCTAGACTCCTTTTATTATGTCTGTCTTATTTAATTATATTCCTTATTTTAATGGATATAATTATGGCTATTGGAAATTACGCATGAGATTTTTTTCTAAAAGCAATAGACATTTGGCATATTGTTGAATCTGGATGGATTACACCAGATACAACAATAGCTGAATGGACTGTTCTTCAAAAACAACTCGTGTTGCGAATGACAAAGCTATGAATGCCATATGCTCAACACTTTCACCATCAAAATGCTCAAGAATTTCTAAACGTGAAACTGCTAAAGAAGTATGGGATATCCTTGAAACTACATATGAAGGAACCAAATTGGTTAAATCTACTAAACTTCAAATGTTAGTTTCCGAATTTGAAAGGATTAGAATGTTAGAAGATGAGACGTTTAATGAGTTTTATGATAGAATAAGTGGTCTTCGTAATTCTATGATTAATCTTGGAAAAAAGGTATCAGATACAAAACTCATTAAGAAGATTCTTAGATCTTTACCTGAAAGATTTAGAATCAAGGTGACCACAATTGAAGAAAGCAAGGATCTGAACAACATGAAGATTGAAGAACTCCTTGGGTATCTTCTAACCTCATAGTTGTCTTTGCCCCCTGTCAAGAAAGCTAAATCCATTGCTCTCAAGGCCTCAAAAGGTAAAAGTAAAAATTCTTCTGAAGAAGAATCTAATGATGAGGATGGTATAGCTATGTTTGCTAGGAATCTCAGAGATTTACTGAATTCCGAAAGGGATCCCGAAGGTACTAAACAAGAAGAAGTTGAAACTAACAAAAAGGATCATTATGATCCTAAGTGTGTTGAATGTTCAGGTATTGGACACATTCAAGCTAATTGTGGAAACCTCAAGTAGGCAAACGGAAAGGCTCTCCATGCTACTCTCAGTAATGATTCAAATACGTATCAAAGGATTTTGGCTCTTATTGCTCCAAATGTTGACTCTGAAGAATCCTAGAGTGGTGATGAAGAAGAACTGAATGAGGCATATAGAACCTTATGTATCAAGTTCAAGGAGTTGAGAGAGACAGATCAGAAGAATGTTCTGAAGTTGAACACTATGAAGACAGAACAAAGCACATTACTTTAGAAGATCACGAACTTGGAAGATAAACTGATGGATGCACAGTTCCAGTTAAAGAAGTTCCCAGACAATAAGCTGGCCCAGATGCTGACAAGACAGAAGTGCTCATCTGACAAGACTGGTCTCAGGTAGGTAGCTGCTACTGATGCCTCCAACATTGCCTCTGCTTCAAAATCTGTGTTTGTGAAGCCCTCAGTTCCAGAGTCTCAGAATGCTAACAGGGGTAAGGCGATTGTGATTTCTTGTGAGAATGCTAACATTACACCTGCAAGACCTAAGCATTCCACAACAAGAAACTTACCTACATGTCATCATTGTGGGACGATGGGGCACATCAGACCAAATTGTGGTCAGTTAAATTCCCCAAGGACTTGGAATAAGAAGAATGCTTCTAAGAAGGATAAAAATATTGAAAGGGATTCCAAGTCAAAATATGTCCCTCCACATAAGAGACAACCCACTCAAAGGTTTGTCCCCAGATGCCATCATTGTGGCGTAAGCGGTCACATCCGCCCCAAGTGTCCAGAGTTGCAAGCTCTGAAGTCGAAGGTCAAGAAGGAGCTGCCAAAGAAAGTTACATCAAGCACTCCACCTCCGAAGGTGCATCAAACTTCGCGGCATCAGCAAAAACAGTCAAGATTTGTTCCTGCCTATAGATAGAGTGATAGTGGCAAGCTCAGAAACAACAAATCAAGGCACTTCAAGAAAAAGCTGCAAGAGTCTCTCAACAACCATGTCTATGAAGGGTTGCTAAGCATAATGCAAAATGTCCTAAGCCTCCTGAACAAGGCCATTAGGAGGTCGTTAAAGGGAATCTTTGGATTGTTGAATTGTTTCTTGGAGGTTGGCATCCTCGAATGTGCCGTTTCTCTTGCGATTTCTAGACTTATCAATTTACCCATTGAATTTCCATTGAATTTTCCTTCCATTTTCATCTTTATTTCTCTAAAAATCCAAAAAACAGCAATTCACCTCTTACAATTGGTATCAGAGCCACGAATCTTAGCTTATGAAAACCCAATCTACCTCTATGGTAGAAGAAGCTCAGCAGCAGACTCAAGTGACACATTTACACGGACAGGTGACACAGCTATAAGCCCAAATGGTGACTTGTGCTGATTTGCATGATACACTGCAGAAGAATCAGGAAAAGCTTCAACAAATGGTGACCCGCGTAGATTTGCTCGATGCTTTGCAAAAGAACCATGAGCAATTCCAGCAGATGCTTTAGGTAGCACTTGCTGGGCAGTCTGGACCCTCTGGAAGTCGACTCGTACAGTGGGCTCAGGTTGAAAATGCTACACATAGCTTGAGTGAGGGAGGCACTTCCTATCACGAAGGCTCTAGTTCTGGTGAGGGACTTAAACCCAAAATAATGAGGTGGGAATTCCTGTGTTTTGATGGAGAAGACCCGGAGACTTGGTGCTGCCATACCGAGCAATTTTTTGACTACTACGGCACTCTGGACGCTCAAAGCTTATCCATTTCCTCATTTCACATGGATGGTAAAGCGTTAGTATGGTTATAGGAGCCGAAGGCCCTTAAGAGTGTAAAGTCTTGGGAGGAGCTCATGAAGGCTATTCAGATCCAATTTGGCAGGGGACCATATGACTATCCTATGGAGACTCTGTTGAAGTTGAAGCAGGATGGGACGTTGGAAGACTATAAGAACTAGTTTGACACACTGGCTCTCAAGGTGCAAGGGCTACCTTAAGCTCACAAGCTGAGCTGCTTCCTAGGCAGGTTGAAAGACTAGATCCGACTTCCAGTCAGAATGTTTACTCCTACGAGCTTGGTGAAGGCTTATTCCCTTGCACATATTTAGGAGGAATGTGTAATTAATACTACTTAGAGTATCCATCCGGTCAGGCGTTCTACCCAATTTTCTCGGTCACACCGTGGTTACAATACTGAAATTCTTGTTGGAGCTATTAAGGGCAATAGTTTTTCTCCTAACCAGAGTGTGCAACATGGACAATTTAGGCAAAATGCTTTGCCTCCAGTAAGAATGGGGCAAGCTTGGGAAGGGGGCTACAATCCAAGTCAGGCCTTGGTGCCTGTCCAAAAGATTACCCAAGCCCAGATGGAGGAACAACGGAGGAAGGGGGTTATGTTATTCCTGCAATGCGAAATGGCAAAGGGGCCATGTCTGTCCAGTGCCGAAGCTTTTCCTCATTGAGATGACTGAGAAGGAAGAAGAATTTCCTGAGATCTCTTTGAACGCTATCACTCAGACACCGAGCCCTAAGACTATGCGGATTGTTGGGTTCTTGCAATTTAGTCAAGTGATTATACTAATCGACTTTGGTAGCACGCACAATTTTATTGACATTAAATTGGCGGGTACTCTCGAAATTCAACCTATGGGGCAAGATGGAATTAAGGTGCAGATTGCGGATGGCCAAGAAATAGCCAGTCCAGGCTGAAGTCGGGAGGTAGAGGTCAAGATACAAGGTCATGTTTTTCGCACTGACTTGTTTATCTTACCTTTAGCAGGCTGTGATGTGGTCTTGGGGATACAATGGCTCCAAACCCTTGGGCCTATTATGTGGGATTTCACTACCCTTAAAATGGAATTTCAATATGGTGATCGAAGCTGTACTTTATAGGGACTCCAGCTAGGTCCTAGTGTAAGCCTAGAAGGGGGTGATTCTTTTAAACTCTCTAAGCAGGAACAGAAGGGAGTAGTACTCCAATTGAGGAGCAACTCAGTGGATTGCCGAGCCATTCAACGGCTAGAAACTACCTTAGTGGGATTGCAAAATTTGCCAGACTTAGTGGCAAACCTGTTGAATCGTTGTGAAGACATCTTCTAGGAGCCTAAAGGCTTACCTCCTACTCGGTCACATGACCACTCAATCCAGCTCCTGCTTGGGGTGCAGCCTGTATCCGTCAGGCCTTACCACTACCCTTTTTCTCAAAAACAGGAGATTGAGTAGATAGTCTGTGAGCTACTGGACACCAGAGTGATCAAGACCAGTCACAACCCATTTTCCTTCCTTGTATTATTAGTTCACAAGGCTGATGGCACATGGCAAATGCACATGGATTATCGAGCCCTAAACAAGGTAACGGTTAAAGATAAATTTCATATCCCAGTTGTGGATGAGCTTCTTGATGAATTGTGGGGGGCTAAGTTATTTTCAAAACTAGATTTACGTTTCGGTTATCACCAAATCAGCGTAGTGGAGTCGGATATATCGAAAATGGCCTTTCGTACTCACGAGGGCCACTATGTGATTTTAGTTCTGCTCTTCAGGTTAACTAACGCTCCTTCAACTTTCCAAGGGCTTATAAACCATATTTTCAACCCCTACTTACGAAAGTCTATTATTGTGTTTTTTGATGACATTTTGGTGTACAATAGGGACATGGAGACCCATATAACTCACTTGAAAATGACACTTGACGTTTTAAGTCAACATCAACTGTTTGCCAAATGGTCTAAGTGTAAGTTCAGGTGTGGTGAAGTGGAGTATTTAGGCCACATTGTGACTGCCCAAGGGGTGTGTGTTGACCTTGGGAAAATTCAAGCCATGGTAAATTGGCCTTCCCTTAAAAACATTAAGGCCTTAAGAGGTTTTTTGGGCTTGACAGGATATGACCTCAAATTTATCAGGGGGTCTGGGTCTATAGCCGCACCTCTGACAACCCTCCTAAAGAAGAATTATTTATGTTGGTGAAAAATAAAGAGACTTCTAATTTATCAAGTGTGTGCAATAGTGTGCAACAAAATATCACAATGCGGAAAATATAGAGACAAATATTTTGTTGAAGAAGTGGAAACTCAATTAAGAGAAAAACCATTCCGGGGCAGCCAAACCTAGGATATCCACTATTCATAAGACAAAGCTAGTTACAAAGCAGTAGCACTCACATAACCTAATGCAGTGGTCGTACCTTGAACTCTGACATGTAACCCAACCCGAACACCTCCCAACCAAGTCACCTACTTGAAGACGTCTTCAATGGAATCCTTTACCTTAGAGCCAACCCCTAAGATAGACTTCACACGAACAAATCACCACACACCAGCAACAGTTAGAGAGCTAGCAGATCTTCAATATCTCTCTAAACACCATCTCTAAGCTACAAGGAATTCACTATCGAATTCTTACAATTCTTAAGCCTAGGGGCCTCTATTTATAGGCTACAGGTTCAAATGAGCGTTTGACTTGAAATGCCTAGGCGTCGTCCAGACGGTAGACATAAGGCATCCAGAAGGACAATTGTGCGATCGACTTTCCAAATTTCGCTGAAATTCTTTATTGAATTGAGCCACGTCCGGATGGTGTTGCCCTAGCGTCCGGACGATTGCACTTTAGCTGCATGCAATTTTCATATAAAGGCTTGGCCCGTCTAAACCATAACATCTGTCGTCCAGACGATTGATCTGTTGCACGCAATTTCCATATATAAAGCTTGAGCGTCCGAACCATGAAGACTAACGTCCGGACGTCTGGATTTTGAATGCACGACTTGCCTTATGAATGAGCGCGTCCGGGCAGTTGCAGCTGTCTTCCCATATTTGTGTTTTTCGAAAGAAATCCTATAGCTAATTGAACAATGAATGGTGTCCAGACGATCTCACTTGAACGCTGGATTCTTCTCAAACTGTGAAGAGCGGCGGGCGATTTGCCATTACATCCGGACAGATGCAACCTTGAACAGTACGAAGCTTCTAGACATTGATGGGGTCCGGATGGAAAGTTCTCATCATCCGGACGGATGTTACTGACTGATGAGTGTCTGGACAATTTATAGGGACGTTCGGACAGATGCTTGGGATCCGACTTCTCTGAGTTGGAATCTGTACAGAATCTTTCTCGAACTTTTGAAAAACCTTCTTCATGCTTGTGACACTAAACTTGTCATAATAAGGCTCTTCCCATCTTTAAAGAAAAAAACTCTGAATATCTGAAGACTCTGAAATATACGGCATCCCTGTGAAAACAACAACATTACATGATAGTGATTTTGACAACAGAATGCAGCCAATACAAACACTAATAGTTGGGATGCGCCAGCCGAAGCAGCCTTCCAAGCCCTCAAGGCTGCAGTCACCTAGGCTCCGGTTTTAACATTACCGAATTTCTCCCAGCCCTTCCCCATTGAATTTGATGCCAGTGGGAGTGGCATAGGAGCTGTGCTTATGCAGGATAAAATATAGATAGCTTTCCTAAGTAAGGCCCTTAAGGGAAAGGCGTCCACCTACGAAAAGGAATTGTTTGCCCTAGTCATAGCCATCCAGAAATGGAGGCCTTACCTTTTGGGGCAATCCTTTGTGGTGAGGACTGATAAACAAAGCCTCAAATTCCTGCTTGAACGGAAGGTTGGAACACCATTTCAACATAAATGGATCACCAAACTCCTTGGGTACGACTTTGTCGTGGAGTATAAGAAGCGGTGGAGAATAAGGTAGCAGATGCTCTTTCTAGGAAAGACAGGCAACAGTTTAGTGAAGATGTAGAATTTACACTGTCCATACAATAAGGATAATAGCCTACAACAAATGTTAACTCAATGGCACAACCATGAGCTTGACATTGGAAAGTATTCTTACCGAGATGGCCTACTCTTGTATAAACACAAGATCATCCTTGAACAATCTCCCCAGCTTAAGGCTCAAGTGCTCACCTTTTTCCACAGTGATCCTACTGCCAGGCACTCAGGACATGAGAAGACTTTGCATAGAGCAAAGAGGGACTTCTATTGGAAGGGAGTGCAACATCTATCAGAGAAATAAGTCTGAAAACATTTCTCATGTAGGGTTGCTGCAACCCCTTCCTATCCCTACTTGGGTGTGGACAAATATCACCATGGATTTCGTGGAAGGGCTACCATTGTCTAAGGGACACTCAATGATATTTGTGGTGGTGGACTGGTTGTCTAAGTACAACCATTTTATGTCTTGCACATCCCTAAAATACAGCTATGATGGCCCAGCTATTCATCACTAACATCTTCAAGTTGCATGGAATGCTCCAATCCATTGTATTAGACAAAGGCCCTACATTGACTAGTGTTTTTTGGAGGGAGTTATTCAGACTCCAGGGGACTACTCTTAAATTGAGCACTAGTTACCATCCCCACACTGATGGGTAGTCAGAGATAGTTAACAAGTGCTTAGAGCAATATCTAAGGTGTTTTTCTCAAGACAGTCCAAAACATTGGACTTCGTGGCTCCCATGTGCCGAGTATTGGTACAATACTTCCTGGCATTCTTCCATTCAAATGACTCCATTCGAGGTCGTTTATGGAGTGCCTCCACTTAGGCTGCTAAGCTACATTCCCGGGACTACCGGAGTTGAGACTGTGGACGAAGTGCTGCGAAACCAAGAGCAAATCCTCAGCCTCCTTCAACACCACATCCAACAGGCGCAGCAAAGAATGAAACGTTATGCAGACTTGAAAAGAACCGAACAAAAATTAGAGGTAGGACAACAAGTCTACTTGCGTTTCCAGCCATACTGGTAGTCTTTCGTGGCCTACCGCTATGCCCTCAAGCTTACTCCCTGATTCTACGACCCTTTTGCCATCACTTGTAAGATCGGTGAAGTAGCTTACACTACAAGAAATTTGCTCATTAGCGTCGACCCTTAGTGGACGCTAAAAGTCCAAAAGTCGACGCTAATGAGTATTAGCGTCGACTATTGGACGCTAATAAGTTGACGTTGAAAGACCGACGCAGATGCTCATCTGCCGAACATTAGCGTCGACAAATGTCAACGCTAATGCTATTCTCAGTCGACGCTAAAACTTATACCACATTTACAATAAGTCGATGCTGATAATATACTATTAGCGTCGACAACAATGTCGACGCTAATAGTATATCATCAGCGTCGACACTGTGGACGCTAATAACCTAAAAAAAATTAAAAAAAAAAATTAAATATCCCATTAGTGTCGACTATGTCGACGCTAATACTCTATAAAATAAAATAAAAAATATTTTTTTAAGAAGCTAGTAGCGTCGACATGGTCGACGCTAATACTTTAAAAATTTTAAAAAAATATATATATATTAAGAGGCCATTAGACTTATTTGACCTGTTGCCGAAACAAATAAGTCTCGGCCGTTATCTCCATAAAAATAATAATAACTTAATTAAGTAGTATACTGCCAGACTAGGTGTAATCAAGGGACTTTAATTACACCAAAAAACCGGCTAACTTCAAGCCAGCAAAAATACCATTTTCTGCGTTGACAAGTTCTAAAAGATGAATACAAGTGAAAAACAACCAATTCATAGCTTTAACACATACATAAATCGAATGAGCTACTAAACTATATAATATATGTTCTCAAGCAATGATACCAAAAGCTAAACCAACAATAAAATAAGGATATTCCCTTGGATAACAGGTAGTAAGTAGGGATCAAGCTGCAGAAAGGTAACCATATAAATGTTTCAGTAGAGTTAGTAAACTACGCATGTAAAGCTACCAAGAAAATTAAGCATGTATCGTTGTCAACAAATTTGGCTTCAACCTGACCTTGTTATCTATAAGAACTTCCAACATATAGTTGTTCCAGAGAAATCTAGGTTCTGCCTGTGGCAAAACAATTGGTAACATTAGCAAAACAAGTGGCAAATCCAGTGCAATCAATTATTAGAACATGAAATACACACACACATATATTACATACAGATATACATTTAATTTTATTTTTATTTTTATTTTTTTGGGGGGTAGGGGGGATGTTGGTGTTTGGGAATACAATCTTTGTACACTTTAAAATATGAACAATAATATGTCATTTATCCTCCCACCTATGCAATACGGCTCAAAAGCTAAAACCCATATAAAACCAAATATCATCATCATTCATAGTCAATGAACTGTAAACAACTACGGAGAAATAAACTGAAAAAGGGGCATAGCTCTTATACAAGCAACTGAATAGTGAATAGTGAGCATAGAGTAAGTCAAGGTTCTACATCATAAAACATAAAAGAATAAATTTTGAGTGTTTGACAAGATGTTTGACCTGCCAAGAGCTTTAGCATCCCAACTACACCAAAAATTGTCTGAATTTTAGGAACCCGAACAGAGTTGCACTCTGGAAGTTCATCTGAAGGTGACAAAAGAAAGGCCCATCAAGTAAAACATTCACAATTAACCCCACTCAACAATGCACCACATATAGAACAGAAACTGAGACACGAAACAGCAAGAAGAATCAGCCCACCAATCAAATTCATTGAGCCGTCCTTCCGGCTGATTGCCAAGGAGGAACCACAAGAGCCATCAGTGGGCTCAACAACATACTGATCTGGAAATTCCCATAGGCGCATTCGTGTATATAGCTTTTGACTAGAATCTACCCTCTCCATCATATCCTTCATTGTCCTCTCCATCAAAGTTCCTCTTCCGACACCCACCAGTCTCTACAAATAGTAGCTGCTCAAACAAAACCAACACAGAAACAAAAGAAACAAACAGAACCAGAAAATTAAAAGGAATTGATTTTCACCAACAATAAACCGCAAATGAAAGAGAAATCAAAAAGCCCTAACCTTGATTGTTGAGAAATCAGAAAGCCCTAACGTTTTGAGGGAACTCGGCAAAATTGGGCCGCGAAGAACAGGGGAGGGGAAAAGTGAGAGCGAGCGCCACCCAGATTCCAGCTCTCCACCCACCACAGTTCTCTCTCTCTCTCTCTCTCTCTCTCTCTCGTTGCATACCAGAAGAAGGGGGAGGGTGTTTAGGGCTCTGAGCCTTTGAGGAAAGTAAAGGAAGAGGGGGCGGGAGATAAACCAAAAAAAATTTGGGCGAAAATTTCATAAATCACGCCAATATTGAATCCCACTTACATATCAGCGTCCACGACTTCGTCGACACTGATAGTATGAGTATCAGCGTCGACTTATAAAAGTCGATGCTGATACTCATACTATCAGCGTCAACTATTATAAGTCGACGCTGATACTCATACTATTAGTGTCGACTAACAGTAGTTGACGCTAATAGTAAATAAAACCTATTAATTTATGTAATTTTAAATTTGATTAAATCAAAAAAATATTAATATATATTTAATGATAAAATCCTATTAAAATTTTTGAAAAATAAAACTTATAAAAAAATCATATTTAATATACATAAACGGTACATAGGGAAAAATATAAAATATAAAATAAAACTTATAAAAAAAAAATCACTTATTTTGTGAAAGTGTTATTCTCTTTTTGAAAGCCAAAAAGGCAAAATTTTATTTTATTATTGTACACAAAATGAATAGAAATGCTTTTAAAACATTAAAGAGTTAATTAAGCATTAAATTTGAAATGTTTTTTCTTTATACTTATTATTATTTTAAACCACTGATATGGAAACAAAGATTTTAATATGTTTTAATTTTTGTGGATTAAAATAAAATTAAGAGTCTTATTTTCTAATATATTTGAACGTGATGTGAGAGGATTTATTTGATTGCATTAAATGTTGAATGAAAAATTTTGTTTTATTTTGTAGGATTTGGCTTAGGTACCATACAAAAATTACAGCACCATCTTGACCATTGAAAAAACTACAGCACCTATGCTACACCAATAATAAAATTAAGGGTCTTAACCTTTATTGTCTTTTTATTAAAATATGTGTGATAATTTTTTTTTACAACCATTTTTTAACATATAATAAAAAGTACAATAAAGATGTATTTAAATACTAAAACTAAATTATAATGAAAAATCCCGCAAATAACGCGGGTTATGAGCTATAATGCATTATAATCGATGAGATGTTTGATCAAACATTGAATTGTGTAACAATCTATCAATCATTTGATCATTTTATAGTCGATCGGGCTAATACAATAGTCGATCGGGCTAATCATTTGATCTTATTATTATTGATCAGACTAATGCACAAGGATAATTTTTTTTTTTTTTTTTTTAAAAAAAAGGTAAATATCCTTTAGTTTTTTGCGAAATCCTAAAAGACCACTCACTGTTTTTTTTTTCCAACATTCAATCCTTTAGTTTTTTGTGAATTTGAAATAGGTCCCTCCACTAGTGTTCCGTCCATTTTTCTCCCTTCCGTTAGTGCCACGTCAACATTTTCGCCACCTCATCTTAAAATATTATTATTTTTTATTATATTATATTATTTTTAATTAAAATTTAAATATTATTAATTTTTTTAAAAAAAGAAAGATGTGCCGCCAACCCCCCAAGGGCCAAGGGTAGATTATTCGATCGATCTTGATTGACCAATAGAATCGATAGATCATCCGATCGATAGATCATCCAATCGATCTTGATAGACCAATAGGATCGATAGATCATCCGATTGATCTTCATAGACCAATAGGATCAATGGATCATCTGATCGATCATGATTGATCCATAGGATTGATAGATCATCCGATCGATCTTGATAGACCAATAGGATCGATAGATCATCTGATCGATCTTGAGAGACCTATGGGATCGATAAATCATCCAAGATCGATCGATCTTGATAGACCTATAGGATCGATCGATCTTGATAGACCAATAGAATTGATAGATCATCCGATCGATCAATAGGACCGATAGATCATCCGATCAATCATGATCGATCAATAGGACCGATAAATCATCCGATCGATCATGATCGATCAATAGGATCAATCGATCGTGATCAATCAATAGGATTGATAGATCATTTGATTGATATTGATAGACCAATAGAATTGATAGATCATCCGATCGATCAATAGGACCGATAGATCATCCGATCAATCATGATCGATCAATAGGACCGATAAATCATCTGATCGATCGTGATCGATCAATAGGATCGATCGATCGTGATCAATCAATAGGATTGATAGATCATTTGATTGATATTGATAGACCAATAGGATCGATAGATCATCAAATCGATCGATAAAACCGATAGATCATCCGATCGATCCTAATCAATCAATAGGATCAATAGATCATAGGATCGATAGATCATCCGATCGATCTTGATAGACCAATAGGATCGATAGATCATTTGATCAATCGATAGATCATCTGATCGATCTTGAGAGACCTATAGGATCGATAAATCATCCAAGATCGATCGATCCTATAGGTCTATCAAGATCGATCGGATGATCTATCGATCCTATGGATCAATCGCGATCGATCTTGATAGACCAATTCGATCTTGATAGACCTATATGATTGATAGATCATCCGATCGATCTTGATAGACCTATAGGATTGATAGATCATTTGATCGATCGTGATAGATCAATACATCGATAGATAATCCGATCGATCAATAGAATTGATAGATCATCCAATCGATCTTGATAGACCAATAAGATTGATAGATCATCCAATCGATCGATAAGACCGATAGATCATCCGATAGATCCTAATCAATCAATAGGATCAATAGATCATATGATCGATCTTGATAAACCAATAGAATAGATAGATCATTTGATCGATCGTGATAGAGTTCGACTGATCAGACTTCACACAATGAAGGTTTGATTGATTAATATGATTGATAAACCATCTGATCGACCATAGTGCATTAATTATGAAAACAATTGATAAACCATCTGATCGATTAATATGTTTTTCGTCCACGAAGTTAACAATTTCCGTTAGTGTGTCACGTTATACCTAATAGGAAATCGACACGTGACCACCACAAGCCTAGGGTGAGGATCAATCAGATTGATCTTATTATTATTTATCAAACTAATGCACAAGGATAAATTTTATTTATTTATTTATTTTTAAAAAAAGGTAAATGTATAATAAGTCCCTAGGTTTGCGCGAAAATCCTAAAAGACCCCTCACTTTCTTTTTTTTCCAACATTCAATCCTTTAGTTTTTCGTGAATTTCAAATAGGTCCCTCCGCTAGTTTTCCATCCATTTTTCTCCCCTTCGTTAGTGCCACGTCAGCATTTTCGCCACATTATCTTAAAATATTATTTTTTTATGATATTATCTTATTTTTAATTAAAATTTATTATTATTATTATTATTATTATTATTATTATTTTAAAAAAAAGGAAAGATTGCCGCCAACCAGGGGTGGCCAACGAGCCACACCCAGGGCTTGGGGGTGGCCGCGCGGCCACCCCCCAAGGGTCAGGGGTAGCCACACGGCCACCCCCGGCCACTAGGCGTGGTCTTTGGGCCACCCAAAGGGCTTTGGGATGGCTTTCGGGCCACCCCTATACCCATTTTAGGGTGGCCGTGCGGCCACCCCAATAGGCCGGGGGTAGCCGCGTGGCCACTAGGGGTGGCCTTTGGGCCACCCTTATACTCATTTTGGGGTGGCTTGCAGGCCACCCCCAACCCCATCTTTACTTTTTTTTATAAAAAAAATAATAATAATAATAATAATAATAATTGAATTTTAATTAAAAATAATATTTTAAGATGAGGGGGTGAAAATGCTGAAGTGGCACTAACGAAGGGGAGAAAAATGGACGGAAAACTAGCGGAGGGACCTATTTCAAATTCGATAAAAACTAAAGAATTGAATGTTGGATAAAAAAAAAAAAAAAAAATAGGTATCTTTTAGGATTTTCGCGCAAACCCATGGACTTATTATACATCTACCAAAAAAAAAAATACTAATAACATGAAAGTCATTAATTTCTTGTAGAGTATTTTTTTTTTTTTTGCCGCCCCTTCCTTATTTTTAATTTTTAATTTTTTTTTTGTATATATGTATATATATTTCTTATTTTTCTCATTTTTATGTTTTTTTATAAGACATATGATCACATGGCAGGTTTTGATTGGTTTGACATGAAGTTCCGTTTATTATACAAAATAAAACCTAGCTATAAAAAAATAAAGTCGTTAAAACCCAAAGATTGAAATGGCATTTTACCCAAAAATTTAAAATTAAAAAAATAGAAAAACTTTACTAATAATATAAAAGAAGTATTTTTTTCTATAGGTTTCAATTTTTTTTTTCAAAAAAAAGATTAATAGGTTTATATGATTTTTTTTTTTTTTTGGTTATACAGGATTATTAGTGTCGACCTAAAGTGGACGCTGATAAGATGTTATCAGCGTCAATACCCAGGAGTGGACACTAATAATCTATTATTAGCGTCGACCTAAATACTTTTCAATTTAATAAATTTATACATGGTCATCAGTGTCGACTTTCAGTCGACGCTAATGCTTTTCAATTTTTTCAAAAAAAAAATAATAATTTTTTAAACTTAATCATTAGCGTCGACCTATAGTGGATGCTGATAACCTATTATCAGCGTCCACTTTTTGGTTGACGCTAATGTTTTACAATTTTTTCAAAAAAAAAATAATTTTTTATATAGGATCATTAGCGTCGACCCAGAGTCGACGCTAATGATCTATTATCAGCATCGACATATTTAAGTCGACGCTGATAATAGGTTATCAGCGTCTACATTTAGTGTCAACGCTGATGTGGTTCTTTAGATACCACATCAGCGTCGACCCCAATGTCGACGCTGATAGTTATTTATTAGCGTCGACGAAAGTGGACGCTAATATTGAAATGTTGTTGCTATTTCTCAACCCGCGCGAGGTAAAATTTCCCACCAGGTTATTAGCAACGACACATTAGCATCGACACCAAAGTTGACGCTAATAGTGCATTTTTTTGAACAATTAGCATCGACTAAGGGGTCGACGCTAATAGTGTTAATAATTGACACTAATAGTCAATTATTAGTGTCAACTGCCAAAGTTGACGCTAATAGTCGACTATTAGCGTCGACTTTTAGTGGACGCTGATAATGTTGCCCCTAATAGGCGAATTTCTTGTAGTGTTATGAACTAGATCTGCCCCCAGATGCCCGGATCCACCCAATCTTCCACGTCTCCCAACTCAAGCCCAAATTGGGTTCTACTTCGTGTGCCCTACCGCGGCTTCCACTCGTGGACGATAATGGCATCCCTCAACCAGAACCAGCAGAGATCCTCAATCGTCGCTCACTGCCAAAGGATAATAGGCCTCTCATTGAGCTATTGGTTTGGTGGGAGGGACAGCCAGCCGACGATGCAATGTGGGAGAACTTTTATGCTCTCCGGAAGGCCTACCCACACCTTGTGGGCAAGGTGTTTTGAAAGAATGGGGTATTGTTATGGGCGTCTCTGTGAAATACCGAAGCTTGAAGAAGAAGAGGTGAAGGAGAAAGATGAAAGGTAGTGTCTTAAGAATAATCGAGAAAGAGAGATAGAGGAGGTGCTAGCTGGGACACTTGGCAGAGGTGCGGTACAGTTGGACAGCAATGGGATGGTCCAAAACGGTGCGTGGAGGGCCAGTTGTTTCATGCATTTTATGTTTTAAGCCTTGTTGTTTTATTTCCTGTGTTTTACGTTTGTTTGTTTGCGTTTAAGGGGAATCCTTGTAGGCCAGTATATAAGGCCATTAGGAATCTTTGGATTGTTGAATTGTTTCTTGGAGGTTGGCATCCTCGAATGTGCCGTTTCTCTTGCGATTTCCAGACTTATCAATTTACCCATTGAATTTCCATTGAATTTTCCTTCCATTTTCATGTTAATTTCTCTAAAAATCTCAAAAACAACAATTCACTTGTTACAAGCGGAGCTACCTTGGGGTTTGGGGGCCCCCAAGCCCCAAGGTTTTCCCTAAAAAATAAAAATAAAAATAAAAATTTAAAATTTTACCCCTAATTTTTTTTTTCTTCAATTTTGCCCCTTCAAAACTCAAATGCTTAGGGGACAACTGTGGTGTCAGATGAAATTAAACATGCACAGTGATGGACGCATAGCTGGTAATGATGGATGTAGCCTATGATTTTTTTTTTTTTTTTATCCCAAACGATGCCAAAATATTCTATCATTAACATCATTTTCCTAAGTAACCACAAGATTTGACGTGTTATTGTGGAAACGACATCAAGTTTCTCTAATTTAATGTCGATGTTTTTTCTTAAAAAAAAAAATGACAAAAATATTTATAAATAAGCGTCGTTTAAAAAAAATGATGCTAATTTTATGACATTTTTGGCAAACGACGACAAAAATTTCTAAACTAGCATCGTTTACAAAAAAAAAAAAAAAAAAAAAAAAAAACACTAATTTTACAACATTTTTCATAGAGGTCAAACAGAGATGTTAGCATTGTTTCACTCAAACGACGTTAAAAAAAATTACACTAATCACCAGTTTTTGTTTTGTTTTTGAAAATCGAAATTGACTTCTAAAATAAGACAAGTGTGTGTAAAGTGTGCAACAAAAATAACAATGCGGAAAGTAAACAACACACAGATTTTTGTTGACGAAGTGGAAACTCAATCAAGAGAAAAACCACTCCGGGGCAGCCAAACCCAGGAATTCCACTATTCAGAAGACAAAGCTAGATACAAGATAGTAACACTCACATTAACCCGATGCAGTGGTCGTACCTTGCTCTCTGACATGTAACCCAACACGAATGCTTCCCAACCAGGTCTCCTACCTGAAGGGGTCTTCAATGGAATCCTTTACCTTAGGGCCAACCCCTAAGATAGACTTCAGATGTAGCGCAACACACTTGTAACGGCTTATGAGGGATCTTGAACTTCTATGAGCTCTTGTAGAATTCAATAACGAATTCTTGCAATTCTCAATGCCCAGGGCCTCTATTTATAGGCTGAGGTGCAGAATGGGCGACTGTTGTAATATGTACGGACGCCATCCGGACGGTGAACTTGAGCCGTCCGGAAGGACAACTGTGCGACAGGATTTTCCAAAAATTTCGCTGAAAATCTTTCCTGTTTAAGAGCCACGTCCGGACGGTGAGACACTGATGTCCGGACGGTCGCATGTCCGCTGCAAGTAATTTCCATATAAGGGTTCGCGTGTCCGGACCAAGGGGGATGAACGTCCGGACGGCTGAACTTCAACACGCAATTTCCATATCAGTTATGCGCGCGTCCGGACCATGAAGGGAAGGCGTCCGGATGGTTGAAGTCGAATCGATAATTTCCATATTAGTTGCACGTGCGTCCGGACCAAGGCTGAATGACGTCCGGACGGTGATATTTGAATTGTGATTCTTGCCTTATGTATGAGCGTGTCCGGACGGGAAACCACATCGTCCGAACGGTGTATCAATCTTCCCATATCTGAACTTGGAAAGAATCTGAAGTTGATCGATCACTGATGGATGTCCGGATGGGCTGCTGAGACGTCTGGATGGATGCAAGCTGGAACAAAAGCTTCTCGATACAATGGAGGGTCCGGATGGAAAGATACGTCGTCCGGACGGGATGACACGTCGTCCGGACAGATGGAACAGTGGACAGATGGGCGTAGGTCGTCCGGACGGCTGACATGGAATCTGAAATCTTCTATCTTTTTCGTAGTGCTGAGTCTTCTGAAAATGCTCTGACAAGTGGAATCCATGTTTACAGCATCTTTACACATAAGTGATTTTGTCCAAACACAGAATGAGGCCAAAATACTAACAAACTCCCCCTTTGGCCATTCTGGGACAAAAATCACTTGACCGGTTTGGAAATACATTCCCGATCCAAAAATAAAAATTACTCCCCCTTTTTGTCACAAGGGGACAAAGGGTAAACCAGAGTAAAAAAAAAAAAACCATTGCAATAAAAATTACTCCCCCTAACGGTCTCAGAAGGACTCGGGTAAACAGAGTAATATTAGTTTAAGTGTTTAACAAAATAACAGAAAATAACAACAAGTCTCAAAATAAAAATAGAGGGAAATAATATTACTCCTCTGGCATGTGTACAGTCCGAGCTGCATCATCCTCATCATCACTGCTGCCAAGGTGATGGACTCGAAGGCACTCCTGAAGATCCAAATGAGTATGCTCCACCCGCTTGTTGATAGACCGCACCTCTAGCTGCAAGGAGGAAATGGATTGCTGCATGGTGGTCATTCCTCCCTGAATGGCGGCTAAGGCGTCCGTGATCTGAGAATAATTTTCCTCTGGCTCAGATGGCGGGACGGTATGAGAGGATGAAGCTATGTCTGGAAAAGCAACATGCATAGCAGCAGGCATGTCATCATCAGAATCATCTCGTTGCAGCTGCGCATTCGACTTCATCAATGTCTGTTTGCTGAGGGGCTGCTGGATCTTCATCCTAGGCTCTCCATTAACATTGATACCCGACTGAAGGATGATCTGAGTGATTAGGCAGCCAAAGGGGAGACCGGTATTGCTCTCATCACGAGCCTCGAGCATGACTCCCAGAATGTGCTTGCAAAGACAGAAAGGCAAGCAAAGATGAACAGCATAAACAAACTGGGCCTTCTTCAGTATCAGATCACTGGGCCTGGCATTTGGCCAGAGATTGTGCTGAACAATTTTCGCCAACATACGATGAGCCGGAGCTAGTGCACCAATTCTGATGTTAGTATGACGCCCTTCACCCTGTGGAACTGCATGGAAGAACTCTCGGAGATCGTCCATAGAGGGAGGAAGCACCACCTCATTGTAAGGACTAGCAGGCAGATCAAGGACTGGTACCCTGATGAACTGACTAATGATCTGGGGATCTACAGTGATGATGTGTCCGTCAACAGTGGACTGCAGTACCATCCTATGCTCATCATCCTGAGCCACCTCAAGGTTGGCATAGAAGAGCCGGACTAGCCTGGTGAGGACGATGCAGGCAGAAGTGTAGAGATACCCCCAATTATAGGTCTAGATAGTCTCATAAATGCTATCCAATGGAGGCACCATGATGTTGGCATGGACCACGTTTCGCTCAGCGAGGACATTGCGGTCCATGATTTTGGCTTGGAATGCACTCTGCTCTTCCTCTGTCCTTTGGCGGACCCTGCGCTGGGAGCTGATAGCAGACATGATTCTGCAAAAGAACCAACAAGAATTTTGCCAGACATAATCCATAAAAAAATATTCTTGTTAGTATAAAAAAAATTTGGCAGAATAACAGCAGTAAAAAAGACTTTTGTAAAAATAAAGACAAAGAATATCACAATTAAGTCCAAATAATTTTAGCATGGTAGATATATGCAACCCAAAAACATTCCAAAAAAAAATTCTAACAGTTGCAAAATAAATTGAAAAGGAAAGAGACTAGAAAAATACTTGGAATGTGAGAGGAATATGCAAAAAGACACAGAAAAACTCACAAAAAAGCTTACTCAGAATCAGCCAAAAGTAAGATTTATGGGGTATGGGGGAGAGAGTGGTGATCTGGGCTATTTATAGCCTCTGTGGGGTCCCCGTCCAGACGGTGTTTTAATGACGTTCGGACGCGTGCTGCCTCGAAAATATGCAAAACGGTTATGCGCGTCCGGACGAATTAAATTACTCGTCCGCCCGAAGGTGACAGCTCACGTCCGGACGTGTAACGGATCCCGTCAACACTATAAAATGCCGTCCGTTCGGACTCCAAACAGGGCACCGTCCGAACTGATGAACTCAACCCGTCCGGACGCCAAGAGAGACCGTCCAGACGCTCCACACTGAAACACCAGAAAAAAAAAATGAGGAAAATTTGACAGAGATCAACTTTTCTCAAGTCAGTGTCAGAACATGCTTGTATAATCAACTGATAACACAATCGGAGAGCATCTCAAAACTAAACAAAGATATAAAAGAGAGTTGAGATTTCAATTAGCACAAATATTTTTCCTGGTCATAGGAAATTCAAATAGACAACTCAACTCACTCAATGCATGTGTGTGTGTGAAGACTCTTTTCCCACAAGGTATGACTTTCGATGACATGACATAGAGCAACTAGATTTTCTAGATAGGAGAGAAAATCAGTGACAAATTAGCCAAAAGTCAAACCTTATAACTTGCTAGGGCCTAGCCACCCTCATCTGATACACTCCCCCTGAGATGCAGCACCTAAGTGATTTATTTGTACCATGAAGGACAACGTAAATGTTTTACTTGCACGTAGAGGGTAAGGCATAAAGCAAATGTAGCACATAAGCAGTGAATATATACTTTAAAGCATAGATTTCATACGATTAACTGCTTGTTTCTTATGGTGCTGCAAACTGTAGGGAGTGCCAGAGTTTTTAGGCTCTAGGTTCAACTAGCATGAGGTCAATTTGGTCATCTTATCAAGGACTTCTTCTCTTATCCAAAATTTCTAAAAGCAAAAGGTCAGAGAAGGAAAGATGTACCTTTAGAGGAGCCCGGGATAGTGCACTTTTTCATCGCGTGAGGAAATAAGCTATCCTACTTTTGCAAAAACAGGAAAAACACTTGGCCAATATAGTCATAAACTTTCAATTATATCTAAGTAGAGTAGATTAATGCTTACAGAATTGAGATATCAGGTGAAAATACATACACTATCTGATAAGCTAAGAGAAAAAAAATATCCTGCAAATTCTCCCCATTTTGTTTTTTTTAAAAAAAAAAAAAGAAAACAAACAAAACAAACAAAACATGCAATATGGAAATGACATCATATGCAAAGGCAAGATCAAACCTATGGATGCTCGATGATGCCAATACAGAAAAATAGTTGCTCGACCTGCTTTTTCTGTCTTCCCCAAAAAAAATACTTGCAAAGTTCTCTCAAGAGACATAGGGGGCAAACACAACTGGTTCCTAGATTGCATATAAAGATGTATCAAGTTAAGATAAGCAATCAAACCAGATGCCATAGGATTAGAAACCAAATCCTAGGCATAAACACCCGAATCTGCTTGGTGCGTCGGTTCCCCCTCATGGGGTGACTGTCCTTCTCGACCCAAGCCTGCCTTCCAGTGGGTGGTTGCTGGCAGGACTGCATCATCCACTCCATCATGTTCTGCATCCAGATAGGAGGCTCACTGGAGTATTGTCCTTCTTTCATCTTCTGAGGCCTTCTAAACTGCTTGGGTTTGCTCTTGTAGGTGCCACTGTGATTGGCTGGTACAAACCGCTGCTGAGGCTGCTGATGCTGAGGAGCATGAGACCAAGGGGCTTGATACTGATGCCTTGGTGCTTGTCCCCATGGTGCTTGGTGTTAGTATTTTGGCCTCATTCTGTGTTTGGACAAAATCACTTAAGTGTAAAGATGTTGTAAACAGGGATTCCACTATTCAGAGTCTACAAGTCAGAAGAGATTCAAGTTCCCTGTCAGCCGTCCGGACGATCGAACCATCCCGTCCAGACGCCCATCTGTCCACAATTCCATCCGTCCGGACGAAGTGTTCATTCCGGCCGGACCCCATACTGTATCGAGAAGTTTCTGTGCCAGCTTGCATCCGTCCGGACATTTCAGCAGCACGTCCGAACACCTCCCAGTACTCGATCAGTTTCTGATTTATTTCCAAGTTCCAAGAAAGGGAAGATCAATCAACCGTCCGGACGATGTGGTATCCTGGCCGGACGCGGGTCTCCGTAAGGCAAGAATCGCAATTCAAATATGACCGTCTAGACGTCTGACAACTGTGGTCCGGACGAGCGTGCTTCAAAGAAGGAAATTGCTTATTCGACTTCTACCGTCCGGACGACTACCTATCATGGTCCGGATACGTCCATTACCGATATGGAAATTGCGTGTTGAAGAATAGCCGTCCGGACGATCATCCCCCATGGTCCAGACGCTCGAGAGCCTTATAAGGAAATTACTTGCAGCGGACGTGCGACCGTCCGGACGATGTGCCATCCCGTCCGGGCGATGTCCTTAAACAGGAAAGATTTCTCCGCGAAATTTTTGAAAAATCCTGTCGCACAATTGTCCGTCCGGACGGCCCATGTCCACCGTCCGGACGGTGCCCAGGTATATTTTGCCTGACGCTCACTTGAGCCCCCAGCCTATAAATAGAGGCCCCTGGACACTGAGAATTGCAAGAATTCGGTGTGAATTCCATTAGAGCTCAGAGAAGTCATCAATTCCTTTGAAGCCGTTTTACAAGTGTGTTGTGATGTAAACCGAAGTCTATCTTAGAGGTTGGCTCTAAGGTAAGGAGTTCCATTGAAGACCCCTTCAGGTAGGTGAACCTGGTTGGGAAGCATTCGTGTTGGGTTACACGTCAGAGATTAAGGTACGACCACTGCATCGGTACATGTGAGTGTTACTGTCTTGTATCTAGTTATGTCTTCTGAATAGTAGAATTCCTGGGTTTGGCTGCCCCGGAGTGGTTTTTCTCTTAACTGAGTTTCCACTTCATCAACAAAAATCTGTGTGTCATTTACTTTTCGCTGTGCTTTAATTTTTGTTGACACTTATGCACACACTTTATTTTTAGAAGTCAATTCAATTTTTCAATTGGTATCAGAGCAGGTACACTCTGTTTAGGATTTATTTCCTGAGTGTGATCCTCATCTTTTGTGACTTATTTTTTTTTACACCTTTTATCATGAATTCTTCTCTGTTATCTAGTGAGGATTCTAATATTATGCTCTTTAAGGTTTTTAATAAATTGAACAATGCTCAACATTCTAAAAATTTTTATAAAGAGCTTAAAAAAGTGAAGCAAGAAAAAGAGTCTTTGATTGTTTAATTGTCTGAATCACATGCTTTGATTGACTCTTTGAGATCTGAGAATACCATGTTATTTGACATTATTGATTAACATGAGAAGAAATTGGAAAAATTCTCTAGTGATAATTTGAAAAGCATGCTTTGTATTCATTCAGATATTTCCAACAAGCCTGATTTAGTTGTTGATGACTTGAGTGCTTCTACTTCACATGTTGTTGATTCTGAATTAGATTCTATTAGTATTAAGCCTATGATAGTAGACACTGCTTGTTTGGATAATTCTTGCTTGAATAATTGTGTGATGCCCAAGCCCAAGGAATCATGAACACAAGGTAAGTTTGTTCCTACTTGTCATAATTGTGGGAAAATTGGTCATATTAGTCCAAATTGTTATTTGTTGAAATCCCACAGGCCTTGGATTAAGCAAGATGCTATGAGGAAAAGTGAAGTTGATGATTCTTCCTCATCAAAATATGTCATTCCGCATAAGAGACATATAAAAGGTAAGGGCAATGTTATTTGTAAGAATGCTAACCATAATTTTGCAGAGAATACAAAGAAGCATTCAAACAAAAGAAGCTTGCCTACCTGCCATCACTGCGGCATCACCGGTCACATCCGACCCAATTGTCCACATCTCCAGGCTCAGAAGTCGAAGGTTCAGAAGGAGCTGCCAACAAAAGCTACATCAGGCACCCTACTTCCTACGGCACTTCAGGCTCCGCAGCATCAGCAAAGGTTTGTTCCTGCCAATCAGAGTGGCAAACCAAAGAAGAACAAATCAAGGCGCTACAAGAGAAAGCTGCAGAAGCCCAATGGCAGCCAAGGCTATGAAGGATTGCTTAGCCTAATGCAAGGTATGCTAAGGAGAATGGAGAACATGGACAAGACCTGTAAGCCACCGCCTCGAGTCAAGCAGGTATGGGTCAAGAGTGATGAGACCATTCACCCCATGAGGGGGAACGAACGCACCTAGCAAGAGAAGGTGTTCATGCCTAGGATTCGGTTCCTAATCCTAAGGCATCAGGTTTGATTGCTTGCACATTTACTTGTTATATTTGTGTGCTTACTATGCAATCTAGGAACCAGTTTGTTGTGCCCCCTATTCTCTTGAGAGAGCATTGCAGGTACTGTTTGGGGAAGACAGAAAAAGCAGGTCGAGCGACAGTTTTTTTCTGTATTGGCATCATCAGGTTTGATCTTGCCATGCATATGATGTTTTCTTTCCATATTGCATTTGTTTTTAATAAAAAAATAAAAAAATTAATTTAAAAAAAATAAAAAAAAATATTGGGGAGAATTTGCAGGATATTTTTTTGGCATATCAAATATTACATGTATTTTCTCATGATATCTCAATTATTTGGGTATTAATTTACTTTGCTTAGATATATTTGAGAGTTTCTGACTATAATTTGCCAAGTGTTTTCCTGTATATGCAAAAGTTGGATAGCTTATTTTCTCATGGGATGAAAAATGTGCACTATCCATGACTCCCCTAAAGGTACATCTTTCCTTCTCTGACTTTGTGTTTCTAAGAATTTGGATAAGAGAAGATGTTTTTGATAAGATGGCCAAATTGACCACATGCTAGTTGAACCTAGAACTTAAAAACTCTGGCATTCCCTCTAGATTGTAGCACCATAAGAATTAAGCAGTTATTCATATGAATTTTGTGCTTTAAATTGTCTATTCACTGCTTTTGTACTGAATTTGCTATATGCCTTGCCCTCTACGTGCAATACGACATCTAGTGGGTCCCAGTACAGTGATTGACAGATACGTGCAATGTCGTATTTCTGATTGGTTTTTCAGGAATACGACATCTAGCGGGTCCCAGCACAGTGATTGACAGATGCATCCTTTGGAAAACTGACTATTGTTGAAGTCGGATGTTCAAATTCTAAAAGTCTTGGGATTTGATACTTGGAGGATTTATGTTCCTCTCTTTCGGGCCACTTGCATACTTTTCTCTATTCTCCTATTGTTTTGGATTTTAGAAAGTTTTTGTCTGTGGATATTATTACTCTATTTACCCTTGTACTTCTGAGACATTGAGGGGGAGTAATTGTTGTGTGGTTTTTCTCATTACTCTATTTTACCCTTTGTCCCTTTGAGACAAAAAGGGGGAGTAATTTTTATTTTCAACTGGGAATGTATTTCCAAACCGATCAAGTGATTTTTGTCCCAGAATGGCCAAAGTGGGAGTTTGTTAGTATTTTGGCCTTATTCTGTGTTTGGACAAAATCACTTAAGTGTAAAGATGCTGTAAACAGGGATTCCACTATTCAGAGTCTGCAAGTCAGAAGAGATTCAAGTTCCCTGTCAGCCGTCCGGAAGATCGAGCCATCCCGTACGGACGCCCATCTGTCCACTGTTCCATCCGTCCAGACGACGTGTCATCATGTCCGGACGCTATACAGACCAGTATCATCTGTCCAGACGAAGTGTTCATTCCGTCCGGACCCCATACTGTATCGAGAAGTTTCTGTGCCAGCTTGCATCCGTCCGGACGTTTCAGCAGCACGTCCGGACGCCTCCCAGTACTCGATCAGTTTTTGATTTCTTTCCAAGTTCCAAGAAAGGAAAGATCAATCAACCTCCGGACAATGTGGTATCCCGTCCGGATGCGCGTCTCCGTAAGGCAAGAATCGCAATTCAAATATGACCGTACGGACGTCTGACAGCTGTGGTCCGGACGCGCGTGCATCAAAGAAGGAAATTGCCGATTCGACTTCAACCGTCCGGACGACTGCCTATCATGGTCCGGACGCACGCATTACCGATATGGAAATTGCGTGTTGAGGAATAGCCGTTCGGACGATCATCCCCCGTGGTCCGGACGCTCGAGAGCCTTATAAGGAAATTACTTGCAGCGGACATGCAACCGTTCGGACGATGTGCCATCTTGTCCGGACGATGTCCTTAAACAAGAAAGATTTCTCTACGAAATTTTCAGAAAATCCTGTCGCACAGTTGTCCATCCGGACGGCCCATGTCCACCGTCCGGACGGTGCCCAGGTATATTTTGTGTAACGTTCACTTGAGCCCCCAGCCTATAAATAGAGGCCCCTGGGCACTGAGAACTTCAAGAATTCGGTGTGAATTCCATTAGAGCTCAAAGAAGTCATCAATTCCTCTAAAGCCGTTTTAGAAGTGTGCTGTGCTGTAAACCGAAGTCTATCTTAGAGGTTGGCTCTAAGGTAAGGAGTTCCATTGAAGACCTCTTCAGGTAGATGAACCTGGTTGGGAAGCATTCGTGTTGGATTACACATCAGAGATCAAGGTACGACCACTGCATCGGTACATGTGAGTGTTATTGTCTTGTATCTAGCTATGTCTTCTGAATAGTGGAATTCCTGGGTTTGGCTGCCCCGAAGTGGTTTTTTTCTTAACTGAGTTTCCATTTCGTCAACAAAAATTTGTGTGTTATTTACTTTCCGCTGTGCTTTAATTTTTGTTGACACTTATGCACACACTTTATTTTTATAAGTCAATTCAATTTTTCACTTGGTAAGACACCTGATGCCATGAAGTCTGATGCTGGACTACAGGTCTAGTGCCATAATGAGCTTGTCTGGGTACTTCTTTCTTGGCTTTGGCCTTTTGTACTTTCAGGATGGAGCACTGAGGGCGAACATGCCCACTGAGACCGTAGTGATGGCAAATGGGAGGTCTTCTAATGGAATGAGGCTCCTGAGTGCCTGGAACGTCATCATTGACCTTTTCCTTCTTTTTATCTTCAACAGTGGGAGGAGGCTCTGGGACTGTAGGTTTCACAAACACAGTCTTTGAGGAAGAAGGAACATCAGAAGAGGGAGCTACATACCCGAGGCCAGTCTTGTCATTTGGGCTCTTCTGGATAGACAGCATACGAGTCAACTTCTCATCAGTGACTCTCTCTAGCTGAAGCTGCGTCTTTAGTAGCTTTTCCTTGAGCTCTTGTACTTTGAGCAGCAATGAACTCTTCTTGGTCTGCAAACTATTCATATCATTAAGGTGCTGCTTTCGACCTTCCCTCAGCTTCTCATACTCTATGTAGAGTGTCTTGTAGGCCTCCTTGAGCTCTTCCTCATTATCGCTATGCTCCGAGTAATACGAGTCTTCTTCTTCAACATGTAGGGCTACAAAGGCCAGAAATTTTTCAGACTCTGGAGCTTCTTCTTCTGACTTATCACTGAGAGTCACATTGTATGCTTTCCCCTTGCCCTTTTTAAGATTCCAGCATTCGGCCCGGATATGCCCAAAGCCTAAGCATTCAAAACATCGGGGTCCTCTGGGATCTTTCTTATCTTCTTCCTCTGGTTCAGCTTCTCTGGCAGATTTCTTTACTCTTTCAGAAAACTTCTTCTTGAACCGATCATCTTTCACCAGTCTTCTGAAATTTTTGGCTAACATAGCCACAACCTTTTCTTCATCCTCAGAGTCATCTTCAGATGATGCTTCTACCTTCTTCTTGGAAGCCTTTAGAGCAATAGTCTTCAACTTCTAGACCGGGGTCAAAGACAGCTCATATGTTTGAAGAGGTCCCACCAGCTCTTCAATCTTCATCTCCTCAAGATCCTTGCTTTCTTCAATGGTGGTCACCTTGATTCTGAAACGCTCAGGCAAAGATCTTAGAATCTTTCGGATGAGTTTTACATCCGAGATAGGTTTCCCAAGACTCACCATGGAGTTCCCCAAGTCACTCATCTTGGAGTAAAACTCTCCAAAGGTCTCTTCTTCCAACATCTTAATTTCTTCAAATCTTGAAATCAACATTTGAAGTTTGACAGATTTAACAAGTTTCGTGCCTTCGTATGTTGTTTCCAAGATTGACCATGCTTCTTTGGCTGATTTGCAGTTTGAAATTTTGGCGAATTCAGAAGGAGAAAGTGCTTGGCATAGAGCATGGAGGGCTTTATCATTGGAAAGTCGGGCGTTTTTCAGAGGGACTGTCTCGAGGGTTGTATCCTCTGGTTTAGTCCAAGCAGTTTCAACAATATTCCAACAGTCAACAGATTTTAAAAAGAACCGCATCCGAGCTTTCCAATAGCCATAGTTCGTACCATTGAAGATAGGAACATAATTAAGATTTTGAGACATAGTAGCAAATAGAAGTAAAAAAATAAATGACACTCAAGAATTTAATCTTCTCAGAGCTTGGTTACAGCGGAAAGTAAACAACACATAGATTTTTGTTGACGAAACTCAATCAAGAGAAAAACCACTCCGGGGCAGCCAAACCCAGGAATTCCACTATTCAGAAGACAAAGCTAGATACAAGATAGTAACACTCACATTAACCCGATGCAGTGGTCGTACCTTACTCTCTGAAGTGTAACCCAACACTAACGCTTCCCAACCAGGTCTCCTACCTGAAGGGGTCTTCAATGGAATCCTTTACCTTAGGGCCAACCCCTAAGATAGACTTCAGATGTAGCGCAACACACTTGTAAGGGCTTCAGAGGGATCTTGAACTTCTCTGAGCTCTTGTGGAATTCAATACCGAATTCTTGCAATTCTCAATGCCAAGGGGCCTCTATTTATAGACTGAGGTGCAGAATGGGCGACTGCTGTAATATGTACGGACGCCGTCCGGACGGTGAACTTGAGACTTCCAGAAGGACAACTGTGCTACAGGATTTTCCAAAAATTTCGTTGAAAATCTTTCCTGTTTAAGAGCCGCGTCCGTACGGTGAGACACTGACGTCCGGATGGTCGCATGTCCGCTGCAAGTAATTTCCATATAAGGGTTCGCGCGTCCGGACCAAGGGGGATGAACGTCCGGATGGCTGAACTTCAATACGCAATTTCCATATCAGTTATGCGCGTGTCTGGACCATGAAGGGAAGGCTTCCGGACGGTTGAAGTCGAATCGATAATTTCCATATTTGTTGCACGTGCGTCCGGAACAAGGCTGAATGACGTCCGGACGGTGATATTTGAATTGCGATTCTTGCCTTATGTATGAGCGTGTCCGGACGGGAAACCACATTGTCCGGACGATGTATCAATCTTGCTATATCTGAACTTGGAAAGAATCTGAAGCTGATCGATCACTGATGGATGTCCGGACAAGCTGCTGAGACGTCCAGACAGATGCAAGCTGGAACAAAAGCTTCTGGATACAGTGGAGGGTCTGGACGGAAAGATACATCGTCCGGACAGATGATGCTGGTCTGTCTGGCGTCCGGACGGGATGACACATCGTCTGGATGGATGGAACAGTGGACAGATGGGTGTTCGGACGGGATGACACGTCGTCCGGATGGCTGACAGGGAATCTAAAATCTTCTATCTTTTTCGTAGTGCAGAGTCTTTTGAAAATGCTCTGACAAGTGGAATCCCTGTTTATAGCATCTTTACACATAAGTGATTTTGTCCAAACACAGAATGAGGCCAAAATACTAATAGTTTTTTTTTGTTGTTGTTGTAGTGTAGCCTCGTATAATCTTACTAAACCTAAAAGCGCACATAAGTTAGTAGGTCGAGAAGCTTGCACTTCTGTGTGGATCAAGTACCAAACGCCCCACTCGTCTCAAAAGCCTCTCAAATTACACTTGATAGCCTATCACTGACCCCACCTATTCCTATTTAGACAAATTTCAAAAAAATCATCAAACAAAGTTGGACCATACTTGTCGTGGAGGCCTATTTTTCAAGGCTTCCCAACTTCCCCTGTTTGCCTGTTTCCCCCTCCCAAAATAGCTAATACCATAACTGGGCATCACCATAAAGGTGGTAGGGTGCTAAGGGAAGCCTCTCGTCCTCGTTGGTGCCATGGAATTCAAAAAATTACTCAACCCGGCATATCCAACTCGTCAGATCCTATAATAGGTGGGTTATTGTTTAGGGTAATTTTAGGAATAATTATGGAATTTAATGGATGATAATGGATAACATATTAATTGATCTGAAAAAAAAAAAAAAACATAGAAAAGGCACAATTCGAGGTTGCCATCCTCTAGAGAACAGTGTTCATAATTCAAAAACATAACCTAATATTCTTAAGAGGGCCTTGTATACTGGCGTACAATGTCCAATAACAAAATGCAATATGTAAAGCATAAAACGCAGCTTAGGAAGAGCCTCCCAAAACGACACTGCACAAAGCATAAAATTTAGGGATGGGTAAGTTCTCCACGCACTGTTTTGAACCCCCATCAGCAGTCCAGTTGTTTTGAAATTCTAGAGATCATCAACTCCTTCTACCACGCGTCAAGCAATCCTTAAACTCCCTTCTCTATACTTGAGTATTCCTCATGACCCTTCCTTTTCTCTCTCTTCAACCTTTCGTCCTCAAGTTTCCATCTTTAGAGAAATACCCGTAACAATACCCCCTTCTTTCAAAACAACTTGCCCACAAGGTGTTGGTAGGCGTCCTTGAGAGCATGGAACTCCTCCCAAGTAGCGTCGTCTGCTAATTGTCCCTCCCATCGGACCAGAAGTTCAATGAAGGGCCGGTCATCCTTCGGCTGAGCGCTTCAATTGAGGATCTCCGCTAGTTTAGGCTAGGGAACGCCATTGGCGTCTACTGGAGGAAGTCATGGTAGGGCAGAAGAAGCGGAGCCCAGTTTAGGCTAGAGCTGAGACATGTGAAAAATCGGGTGGATGCGGGCATCCGGTGGCAAATCCAGCTCGTATACCACCTCCCCGACCTTACGGATGATGGTGAACGACCCGTAGAATCGGGGAGATAGCTTCAAAGTGCTGTGGTAGGCAACCGAAGACAGTCGGTAGGACTGCAATCGCAGATACACCTGCTGGCCTAACTCAAATTTTCTTTCTGTTCGTTTTCAGTCAGAATACCTTTTCATTCTTTGTTGTGCCTGTTTCATGTTGTGTTGTAAAAGGTTAAGGATTTGCTCGCAATTGCGCAGCACCTTGTCCACAGCCTCTACTCGGGTGGTCCTGGGTATGTAGCTTAGTAGTCTAGGTGGGGGTACCAGACGGCCTCAAATGGGGTCATTTGGATAGATGAGTGCCACGAGGTGTTATACTAGCACTCTGCCCATGGGAGCCACAATGTCCAGTGTTTAGGGCTTTCTTGTAAGAAGCATCGCAGGTAATGATCTAGGCATTCGTGGACTATCTTAGTCTGCCCATCCGTTTGGGGATGGTAGCTAGTGCTCAACTTTAGAGTGGCCCCTTATAGTCTGAACAATTCACTCCTGAATGTACTGGTGAATGTGGGGTCTCTGTCAGAAATGATGGATTGAGGATTCCATGGAGTTTGAATATGTTAGCTATAAATAGTTGAGCCACACTAGCTACTGTGTAGGGGTGTGATAGGGACACAAAGTGACTGTATTTTGACAATTGGTCAACCACCACAAACACCACTAAGTGCCCCCTAGACACTGGTATCCCTTCCACGAAATCCATGGAGATTTCAGTCCACACCTGAGAAGGGATAGGGAGAGGTTGCAATAGCCCTGCTGGAGAAATATTTTCATTCTTATTTCTCTGGCGAACTTCACACTCCCTTATTTATCTCTTGATGTCCTTTATGATACCCTTCCAGTAAAAGTCTTGCTTTGCCCTATGCAATGTCTTCTCATACCCTAAGTGCCCGGCTGCTTGATCACTGTGCACAGAGGCTAGCACTTGAGCCTTAATCTGGGCATAGCTGCCCAAGACAATCTTATGCTTGTAAAAAAGAAGGTTATTCCTGAGAGAGAACTTTCGGGTGTCAAGCTTTTGATTGTGCCATTGGGCCAATAGTTGCTGCAGCTCTTCATCTTCAGTGTACTGCTACTTTAACTCAGCTATCCAGCTAAATGTAGGGATATATAAAAATGATAGAGTGAGTTCCTCATCCAAGACTTCTTTCTTAGAAAGGGCATCAGCCACCCTATTGTCCACTCCTTTATTATATTCCACCACAAAGTCGTAGCCAAGGAGCTTAGTTATCCATTTCTACTGGAAGCGTGTTCCTACTTTCTGCTCAAGCAGGAATTTGAGGTTCTGTTGATCAGTCCTCACTACAAATGGCTGCCCCAATAGATAAGGCCTCCATTTCTGGACAGCCGTGACTAGGGCAAAGAGTTCTTTTTCATATGTAGACATGTGCAATGCCTTTCCCTTAAGGGCCTTACTAAGGTAAGTGACGGGCTATTTTTCCTGCATAAGGACAGCTCATATGCCAACCCCACTGGCATCACATTCTATCACAAAGGGCCTAGAGAATTTGGGTAGAGCTAGGACAATGGCTTTAGTAACCGCATTCTTCAATGCTTGAAAAGCCATCGTGGCTGGTTCACTTCAACTGAAGGAGTTCTTCTTCAACATAGCAGTCAATGGTGCTGCTATTTTCTCATACCTTCTTATGAACTTGCGATAATACCCTATTAACCCTAGGAAACCTCTTAGGGCCTTAATATTTTTGGGAAAGGGCCAATCTACCATGGCTTGAATCTTCCAGGGGTCAGCACACACTCCCTGGCCAGTGATGATGTGCCCTAAATACTCCACTTCCCCACAACATAATTTGCACTTTGACAACTTAGCAAATAGCTGGTTTTGTCTTAAAGTGTCTAATGTAATATTTAAGTGGATGGTATGAGACTCCATATCTCGATTGTATACCAATATGTCGTCAAAAAATACAAGTATAAACCGTCGCAAGTAGGGTTTGAAAATTTGGTTCATGAGGCTCTGAAAGGTTGAAGGGGCGTTAGTGAGCCCAAAAGGCATCACTAAGAACTCATAGTGTCCCTCATGAGTTTTGAAAGCTGTTTTCAGTATATCCTCCTCCACCACTCGGATTTGGTGGTATCCCGACCTTAAGTCCAGCTTGGAAAATACCCTAGCCCCCCACAATTCATCTAGAAGCTCATCTACAACCGGTATAGGAAATTTATCTTAAACACTTACCTTGTTTAGAGCTTGGTAGTCTATGCATATTCCCCATGTCCCATCCGCCTTCCTCACCAATAAAACTAGGGAAGAAAATGGACTGTGACTGGGCCTGACCACTTTAGAATCCAGCAGGGCATGTACTGTCTTTTCAATCTCCTCCCTCTGGTAGAAAGGATAACGGTAGGGTTGGACCGAGACTGGTTGTACCCCCGGAAGGAGTTGAATCTAGTGGTCATGTGACCGAAATGGGGGAAGGCCCTTAGGTTCTTGAAAGACCTCTGCATAATCCTTAAGGATATTTTCCACTAGACCTGGCAGCTGTTGTTGTCCTTCTAGAGAACTTTTCTACCCTTGATTGGACAACCCAGGTGCAACACTCCTAACTAGATGCAATAACACCCTTTTTTCTCATGCTTAAGGAGTTTAAATGAGTCACCCCCTTCTAAGCTCACCCTAGGCCCATGCTGCAGCCCATGTAGTACACATCCCTTCTTCACCTTATACTGGAATTCCATTTGCAGTTTAGTGAAATCCCAAAGTGAAAATTATTGGACTTCTAATTTTAACAAGTGTGTGTGAATAGTGCACAACAAAATATTAAATGCGGAATTAAAGGAGACAAATATTTTGTTGACGAAGTGGAAACTCAATTAAGAGAAAAACCACTCTGGGGCAGCCAAACCCAGGATATCCACTATTCAAAAGACAAAGCTAGTTACAAAGTAGTAGCACTCACATACCCCTGATGCAATGGTCGTACCTAGAACTCTAATGTGTAACCCAACACGAAGGCCTCCTAACCAGGTCTCCTACCTGAAGGGGTCTTCAATGGAATCCTTTACCTTAGGGCCAACCCCTAAGATAGACTTCACAGCTGATCAAATCACACACTAGCAAAAGCTAGAAAGCTAACAGATCTTCAATATCTCCCTAAACACCCTCTCTAAGCTATAAGGAATTCACCGCCGAATTCTGTGTCGAATGCATGCCTCGAGCCACTTATTTATAGGCTTTAGAAGACCTAAAACAGGTCAGAATCGAAGTCTCTGGCACGCGCGTCCGGACGGTAGCCTTGGCCGTCCGGACGGGCTACTGTTTTCGTGTCCGAAAAGCAATTCTTGAAAATTTTGCAGGGCCATCCGGACGCTTGATTTTTCCGTCCGGATGATTCAAATGACTATCCGAAACATCAATTTACAGTATTTTTTGTTAGCTTTCCAATGACGCCAATTTCATCCCAATCTGATATTTGAGTAAAACGTTATAACCAAAATACTGGAGGGTGTCCAGACGGCTTGACCGAGCGTCTAGACGGTCAACTACAACCGCCTTTCCAAAAGTAGTACTGAAAGCTTCCATAACAAGGCTGCGTCCTGACAGTGTTTCCCTACCGTCCGGACGGTTGCACTTCGGCTGCACGTAATTACCATAATAAGGCTCTGAGTGTCTGGACTCTGAAGGCTGATGTTCGGACGGTTGAACTAGTGCTCGCAATTTCCATATATGATGCTCGATCGTCCCGACCATTAAGACTGAACTCCGGACAGTTGAACTTTGTATGCACGACTTGCCTTGTGGAGGATATCGTTCGGACGGGATCACACATCTTCCGAATGGTTGCAACCGTCTTCCCATAACTGTGTCTTGAGGTAGAAACCCTAATGCTTGTCAACACTGAATGGCGTCCGGACGGTATAGCCACATCGTACGGACGGTTTCACTGGAACACTGGAATCTTCTCGAACTCTGAAGAGCGTCTGGACGATTTGCCATTACGTCTAGACGGATGCAACCTTGAACTGTTCGAAGCTTCTAGACACTGATGGACGTTTGGACGGAAAGTTCTCGTCGTCTGGACAGATGGTGCTGACTGATGAGCATCCGGAAGGAATACTACGTCGTCCGGACGGATGCAAGGGAACTAAACTGACTGATTTGAATTCTGCACCGAGTCTTCTTGAAGCTCATAACTGAAGTGTAGACTCTGAATAAAGCAGCATCCCTGTGCAAGCAGCAACATTACATAGAAGTGATTTTGTCCAACAGAATGCATCCAACACAAAAACTAACAAACTCCTCCTTTGGTCATTCTGGAACAAAAATCACTTGACAGGTTAAAAATACAATCTCGGTCCTAATAAAAAATTACTGCCCCTTTTTTGTCACAAAGGGACAAAGGGTAAAACAGAGTAATGAGAATGAAACACTCAAAAATTACTCCCCCTAACTGTCTCAGAAGGACAAGGGTAAACAGAGTAATAATATCCACAGACAAAAACATTCTAAAATCCTAAACAATAGGAAACTAGAGAAGAGTCTGCAAGTGGCCCAAAAGAAAGGAACAAAAATCCTCCAAGTACCAAATCCCAATGATGCACTGAAATCAAGTAACAGAGAGAAAACCGTATTCAAAGCTGGATTTGTACTACTTCGGCTTCTAGCTCCAGAAGCTGTGAACCATGGACTAAAAAAATTTCAGTCGCTTGATTTTGCAAGGCTTGAGCCTGGTTATCCGCAGATTGACATCCTCTAAGCAACTAGTCTGCAAGATAAATGAGGAGATTCACCACTGAGCCTCCTAACTAATGCAGATCTGAGAGAATGCTACGGAAGGCTCTGCATGAGCTGGGGGAAAAAGCTCATCTTAAATCCTGAGACCCTTGGAAATTTTGAACAATCGACTTCAACAACGGTCAGTTTTCCAAAGGATCCATCTGTCAGATATTGTGCTGGGAGCTGCTGGACGACATATTCCTGAAAAGATTATGACAGTTGTCAATTGGATGCCCAAGTATTACAAAAGCAAAGATCGGAATCCAAATCACCCAGATATATTAATATCAACCCAACACACAGACAAAATAGGATTTTCATGCACACTATCTCAAGAAAATATTCCAACAAATATTCCAATATTCTAAAAGCACAAAAACTTAAAAGAATAACGGAAGCCACAATGAAGATCATTGGATGAGAAGAGATGTGCAAAGAATGCCAAAATCTCAGGAGAAATCCACAAGAAAAAACACACAACAGGCCATGATAAATCAATAAAAAATGCAAAGATGTGTGTACGGCAGAGAAAGAGACGCAAGTCTTAAACCTATAGAGATCCCGTCCGGACATGTCACTAAACCGTCCGAATGGCTACTGCTAGGACAGCGTATGGCAAGACTGCGCTCGTTCGGACATAAGAATAGGTCTGTCCGGACGCTTCACATTGAAAATCTGAAACTGGAGAAAAATTTGCAGAAAAATATTTTTCCCTAAAGTTAGCTTCAGAACACGCATGTATAATCAACTGATAAAACAGTCAAATAGCATTGCAAAAATATGCAAAGATATAAATGAGATTTAAATATTCAATAAGCACAAATTTCCCTGCAGATAGAAATTTTAAATAGTTTACTCAACTCATGCAATGCGTGTGTGTGTGTGTGTGTGAAGATTTTTCCCAAAAGGTATGAATTTAATTGATATGACAAAAAGCAATTAGATTTTCTAGACAAGAGAGAAAATCAATGAAAGATCAGTCAAAAGTCAAACCTTATTAATTACTAGGGCCTAACCACCCTCATCTGATACACTCCCCCTAAGATGCAGCACCTAATTGTTTTACTTGTACCATGAAGGACAAGGTAAAATTTTACTTGCACCATGAAGGACAAGGCTTATTTCAGCACAAAAATAGTGAATGTAAGCATATAGCACAGAATTCATAATAGTAACTGCTTGATTCTTTTGATCCTGCAACCTAGAGAGTGCTAGAATTTTTAGGTTCTAGGTTCAACTAGCATTTTGATCAATTTGACCATCTAATCAAAAACATCTCTCTCATTAGAATTTCCAGAAGCAAAAAGTAAGAGAGGAAAATGATGTACCTTAGGGGAGCCTTAGATAGTGCACATTTTCATCGCATGAGTAAAGTAACTATCTATCATTAAGATGCAATAGGAAAACTTAGCAGATATCATGCATAAACTCTCAATCATATATAAGCATATTAAATCAATGTACAATGAACTGAGATATCAGGAAAAAACACATGCAATATCTGAAAAGCTATCAAAAGAAAAAATAAAACTTTGCATCTTCTCCCCTAATTTTTTTTTTGTTTGTTGAAAAATTAGATAGAAAAACAACAAAGACATGCTTATGGAAAAGGAAATGACATCTATTCCCAGCATGTAAGGTAAAGCCAAACCTGTCCTCATGGAGATAGGTTTAGAAATACCAAGACAGAAAAGCAGCCGCCCGACGTGCTTTTAACTGTCATCCCCAGAAAAATATCTGCAGAAGTTTCTCAAGACAACAAGAGAAAAATATGGTGGATAAAATAAACGGTTTCTCAAACAGAATGCAAGGCATGAATAAAATATGATATGATAAGCAATGCAATGCAAACATACCTGACATGCACTAAGATTTAGGAACCAAAATCCTATGCATGGTAAGACTTCACCTTTACTAGGTGAGTCCACTCCCCCTCAAGGGGTGAATGGTCTCATCATTCTTGACCCATACTTGCTTGGCCTCTGGAGATGGTTTGCGGGTCATGTTCATGTTGGCCATTCTTCTTAGCATACCCTGCATCAGGCTCAGCAACCCTTCATAGCCATGTTGCTAGTGGCCTTCTGCGGCTTTCTCTTGTAGCGCCTTGATTTGTTCTTCTCTGATTTGCCACTTGGTAGGCAGGAACAAACTGTTGCTGATGTCGTTGAGCCTGAAGTGTCGTAGGAGGTAGAGTGCCTGATGTAGCTCTTGTTGGTAACTTCCTCTGAACCTTCGACTTCTGAGCCAAAAGCTGTGGACATTTGGGTCGGATGTGACCGGTGATGCCGCAGTGATGACAGGTGGGCAGACTTCATTTGTTAGAATGCTACTTAACTTTTTCTGCATAAATATGGTTAGCATTCTTATACACAATGTTAGTTTTTGTGTTGACTGCATTCTGTTGGACAAAATCACTTCTATGTAATGTTGCTATTTTCACAGGGATGCTGCTTTATCCAGAGTCTACTCTTCAGCTATGTTCTTCAAGAAGATTCTGTGAAGTTTTCGAGGAAGTCTATTTTGGTTCCCTGTCAACTGTCCGAACGACGTGGTATTCTGTCCGGACTCTCATCAGTCAGCAACATCCGTCCAGATGACGGGATCTTTCTGTCCGGACGCCCATCAGTGTTTAGAAGCTTTGAACAGTTTAAGGTTGCATCCGTCCAGACGCTCTTCAGAGTTTGAGAAGATCCCAGTGTTCCAGTGCATCCGTCTGGACGACGTGGTTATACCGTTTGGACACCATTCAATGTTTGACAAGCATTAGGGTTTCTGACTCAAGACACAGTTATGGGAAGATGGCTGCTACCGTCCCGACGATATCCTCTATAAGGCAAGACGTGCATATCAAGCTCAACCATCTGGACGATAGTCTTCATAGTCCGGACGATCAAGCTTCATATATGGAAATTGCATGCACCAGTTCAACCGTCCGGACGTCATCCTTCAGGGTCCGGATGCTCAAAGCCTTATTATGGTAATTACGTGCAGCCGAAGTACAATCGTCCGGACGCGGCCTTGGTATGGAAGCTTTCAGTCCTATTTTGGAAAGGCGGTTGCAGTTGACCGTCCGGACATTCGGTCAAGCCGTCCGGACGTCCTCCGGTATTTTGATCATAACTTTTTACTCAAATATCGGATTGGGACGAAATCAGCGTCGTTGGAAAGCTGACAAAAAATGCTGTCAACTAATTTTCCGGAAGGCCACTAGAAGCATCTGATTGGCCCCCGTCCGGACGGAAAGATCTTGCATCCGGGCAGCCCTGTGGAAAATTCCAGAATTACTTTTCGGACAAGGAAAACGTTGCCCGTCCATAGGCCAAGGCTCCCGTCCGGATACGCGTGCCACAGACTCCATTTTGGACTTGATTTTGGGTTTCCAAAGCCTATAAATAAGAGGCTTGAGGCATGCTTTCAACATAGAATTCGGTGGTGAATTCTCTACAACTTAGAGAGGGTGTTTAGGGAGATATTGAAGATCTGCTAGCTCTATAGCTTTGTCAGTGTGCTATTACTGTGCTACAACTGAAGTCTATCTTAGGGGTCAGCTCTAAGGTAAAGGATTCCATTGAAGACCCCTTCAGGTAGGAAACTTGGTTGGGAAGCGTTCGTGTTGGGTTACACGTTAGAGAGCAAGGTATGACCACTGCATCAGGGGTATGTGAGTGTTACTGCTTTGTATCTAGCTTTGTCTTTTGAATAGTGGATATCCTGGGTTTGGCTGCCCCGGAGTGGTTTTTCTCTTAATTGAGTTTCCACTTCGTCAACAAAATATTTGTCTCCTTTAAGTTCCGCATTTAATATTTTGTTGCACATTGTTCACACACACTTGTTAAAATTAGAAGTCCATTTAATTTTCACACAATATTGCCCTTACCCTTTATATGTCTCCTATGAGGAGGGACATATTTGGATGAGGAAGAATCTTCAACTTTACCTTTCCTCAGAGCATCCTGCTTAAGCCAAGGCCTGTGGGATTTCAACAAATAACAATTTCGTCTAATATGACCAATCTTCCCACAATTATGACAAATTGGAACACACTTACCATGTGTTCGTGAATCCTTGGAGTTAGGCATCACATGATTAGTTAAGGAAGAATTTTCAGAATAAGCTGCATCTACTATCACAGGCTTTAATATCAACAAAATCTAATTCAGAATCAGAAGCAAGTGAAGTAGAAGTACTTACATCAGCAGTCAAACCAAGCTTGTTCGAAATATCTGAATGAATACACAGCAAGCTTTTCAAATTATCACTTGAGAATTTTTTCAAGAGATTTTTAGATTCCTTTAATTTATTCTCAAGTGTATCAATAATGTCAAATATCATGGTATTCTTAGATTTCAAAGAGTCAATCAAAGCATGTGATTCAGATAACTGAACAATCAAAGACTTTTTTTCTTGCTTCACTTTTTTAAACTCTTTATGAAAAACTTTAGAATGTTAGACATTCTTCAATTTATTAAAAACCTTAAAGAGCTTAATATCAAAATCCTCATTAAATAACTGAGAAGAATTCATGAAAAAATGTGTAATCAAAAAATAGAAGTCACAAAAAGACGAGGATCACACTTAGGAAATAAATCCTTAACAGAGTGTGCCTACTCTGATACCAATTGAAAATTATTGGACTTCTAATTTTAACAAGTGTGTGTGAACAGTGTGCAACAAAATATTAAATGCGGAATTAAATGAGACAAATATTTTGTTGACGAAGTGGAAACTCAATTAAGAGAAAAATCACTCCTGGGTAGCTAAACCTAGAATATTAACTATTTGGAAGACAAAGCTAGTTACAAGGTAGTAGCACTCACATACCCCTGATGCAGTGGTCGTACCTTGAACTCTAACGTGTAACCCAACATGAACACCTCCCAACCAAGTCTCCTACCTGAAGGGGTCTTCAATGGAATCTGTTAGTATTTTGGCCTCATTCTGTGTTTGGACAAAATCATTTATATGTAAAGGTGCTATAAACAGGGATTCCACTTGTCAGAGCATTTTCAGAAGACTCTGCATTGAAGATAGAAGATTTCAGATTCCCTGTCAGCCTTCCGGACGAAGTGTCATCCCGTCCGAACGCCCATCTGTCCATTGTTCCATCCGTCTGGACGACGTGTCATCCCGTCCAGATGCCAGACAGACTAGCATCATCCGTCTGGATGACATATCTTTCCGTCCGGACCCTCCACTGTATCGAGAAGCTTCTGTTCCAGCTTGCATCCGTCTGAACCTCTAGGAAGCCCGTCCGGACGTCTATCAGTGATTGATCAGCTTCAGATTCTTTCCAAGTTCAGATATGGGAAGATTGATACACCGTCTGGACGACGTGGTTTCCCGTCCGGACGCACTGATACATAAGGCAAGAATCGCAATTCAAATATCACCGTCCGGACGTCAGTCAGCCTTGGTCCGGACGTCCGTGCAACTAAGATGGAAATTGCCGATTTGACTTCAACCGTCCGGATGTCTGCCTCTCTTGGTCCGGACGCACGCATAGCAGATATGGAAATTGCGTGTTGAAGAATTGACGTCCGGACGTTCATCCCCAATGGTCCGGACGCGCGAAGCCTTATATGGAAATTACTTGCAGCGGACGTGCGACCGTTCGGACGACAGTGTCTCACCGTCCGGACGCGGATCCTAAACAGGAAAGATTTTCAGCAAAATTTTCAAAAAATCCTGTCGCACAGTTGTCCGTCCGGACGGTCCAGGTTCACCGTCCGGACGGCGTCCGTACATATTACAGCAGTCGCCCATTCTGCACCTCAGTTTATAAATAGAGGCCCCTAGGCATTGAGAACTGCAAGAATTCGGTATTGAATTCCACAAGAGCTCAGAAAAGTTCAAGATCCATCTGAAGCCATTACAAGTGTGTTGCGCTGCATCTGAAGTCTATCTTAGGGGTTGTCCCTAAGGTAAATGATTCCATTGAAGACCCCTTCAGGTAGGAGACCTGGTTGGGAAGCATTCGTGTTAGGTTACACGTTAGAGAGCAAGGTACGACCACTGCATCGGGTATATGTGAGTGTTACTATCTTGTATCTAGCTTTGTCTTTTGAATAGTGGATATCCTGGGTTTGGCTGCCCCGTAGTGGTTTTTCTCTTAACTGAGTTTCCACTTCGTCAACAAAAATCTGTGTGTCTTTTATTTTCTGCTATGCTTAATTTTTGTTGACACTTGTGCACACACTTTACTTTTAGAAGTCAATTTCAATTTTCAATTGGTATCAGAGCAGGCACACTCCGTTGAAAGGATTTATTTCCTGAGTGTGATCCTCATCTCTTGTGACTTCTATTTTTTTGATTACACCTTTTATCATGGATTTCTCTCAGTTATCTGAAGAAAATCATGATATTGAGCTCTCTAAAGTTTTTGCTAAAATAGATAAAATTGTTTCTCCAAAAGAGCTCAAAAATGTGAATCAATAAAAAGAGTCTTTGATTGTTCAGTTATCTGAATCATATGCTTTGATTGACTCTTTGAGATATGAGAATACCATGCTATTTAACATTATTGATACACTTGAGAATAAATTAAAAGAATCTGAGGATCTCTTGAAAAAATTCTCAAGTGATAATTTGAAAGGCATGCTTTGTATTCATTTAGATATTTCTAACAAACCTGCTTCAATTGTTGATGATATGAGTACTTCTACTTCACATGCTTCTGATTCTAAAATAGATTCTATTGATATTAAGCCTGTGATAGTATATACAGCTTGTTTAAAAAATTCTTGCTTAACTAATCATGTGATGCCAAAATCCAAAGATACAGGTACACAAGCTCATGGTAAGTTTGTCCCTACTTGTCATAATTGTGGGAAGATTGGTCATACTAGGCCAAATTGTTATTTGTTGAAATCCCACAGGCCTTGGATTAAGCAGGATGCTTTGAGGAAAAGTGAAGTTGAAGATTCTTCCTCATCAAAATATGTCCCTCCGCATAAGAGACATATAAAAGGTAAGGGCAATGTTATTTGTAAGAATGTTAACCATAATTTTGAAGAGAATGTCAAGAAGCATTCAAACAAAAGAAGCTTGCCCACCTGTCATCACTGCGGCATCACCGGTCACATTCGATCCAAATGTCTACAGCTCCAAAAGTTGAAGGTTCAGAGGAAGCTGCCAACAAGAGCTACATCAGGCACTCTACCTCCTACGGTACTTCAGGCTTCACGGCATCAGCAGCAGTTTGTTCCTGCCTATCAGAGTGGCAAATCAAAGAAGAACATACCAAGGCACTACAAGAGGAAGGGTTGTTGAGCCTGATGCAAGATATGCTAAGAAGTATGGCCAATATGGACATGACCCGCAAACCATCTCCACGGGTTAAGCAGGTATGGGTCAAGAAGGATGAGACCATTCACCTCATGAGGGGGAATGAACGTACCTAGCAGGAGAAGGTGTTCATGCCTAGGATTCGGTTCCTAATCCTAAGGCATCAGGTTCGATTGCTTGCACTTTTACTTGTTATATTTGTGTGCTTACTATGCAATCTAGGAACCAGTTTGTTGTGCCCTCTATTCTTTTGAGAGAGCATTGCAGGTACTTGTTGGGGAAGACAGAAAAAGCAGGTGAGCGACTGTTTTTCTGTATTGGCATCATTAGGTTTGATCTTGCCTTGCATATGATGTCATTTCCATATTGCATTTTTTTTAATTTAAAAAAAAAAATTGGGGAGAATTTGCAGGATATTTTTTCTCTTGGCATATCAGATAATTGCATGTATTTTCTCCTGATATCTCAATTCTTTGGGTATTAATTTACTTTGCTTAGATATAATTGAGAGTTTCTGACTATAATTTGCCAAGTGTTATCCTGTATATGCAAAAATTGGATAGGTTCTTTTCTCATGCGATGAAAAATGTGCACTATCCACGACTCCCCTAAAGGTACATCTTTCCTTCTCTGACTTTTTGTTTCTAGAAATTCTGGATAAGAGAAGAGGTTTTTGATAAGATGGCCAAATTGACCACATACTAGTTGAACCTAGAACCTAAAAACTCTGGCATTCACTTTAGATTGCAGCACCATAAGAATCAAGCAGTAAATCATATGAATTATGCACTTTAAATTGTATATTCACTGCTTATGTGCTGAATTTGCTATATGCCTTGCCCTCTACGTGCAAATAAAAATTTTACTTTGTCCTTCATGGTACAAGTAAAACAATTAGGTGCTGCATCTCAAGGGTAGTGTATTAGATGAGGGTGGCTAGGCCCTAGTACGTTATAAGGTTTGACTTTTGGCTAATCTGTCATATATTTTCTCTCTTGTCTAGAAAATCTGGTTGCTCTTTGTCATTTCTGTGATAGTCATACCCTGTGGGTTAAGTCTTCACACACACACGCATTGCATGAGTTGAGTTGGCTGGTTGAATTTTGCATGTTTAGGAACTTATTTGTGCTGATTGATTTCTCAACTCTCTTTTATATCTCTATTTAGTATTGAGATGCTCTCTCATTGTGTTATCAGTGGTTTATACATGCGTGTTCTGAAACTGACTTGGAAAAATTTGATTTCTGTGAATTTTCCTCAAGTTTCATATTTTCAGTGTAAAGTGTTTGGACGGACTTATTCTTACGTCCAAACAAGCACAGTCTTGCCATATGCTGACCTTGCAGTTGCCATCCGAATGGTTAAGTGACACATCTGGACAGGATCTCTACATGTTTAAGAGTTGCGTCTCTTTCTCTGCCATACACACATCTTTGCATTTTTATTTATTTATCATGGCATCTTGAGTGTTTTTCTCATGGATTTCTCCCGAGATTTTGGCATTTTTTGCATATCTCTTTTCATCCCATGATCTTCATTGTGTCTTCCGTTATTCTTTTAAGTCTTTGTGCTTTTAGAATATTGGAATATTTGTTGGGATATTTTCTTGAGATAGTGTGCATGAAAATCCTTCTCTGTCTGTGTGTTGGGCTGATCATGATATATTTATGCCTTATGAGTAGCTGCATTGCTTATATTTCTCTTTGGCATCCATTTGACAGCCGTGTTAAATACCACATTATTTTTGGAACAGGATCTAATGGTATTTCTGGAGATATTTCTGGTTGGTTTTGATTCAGGAATATGATATCCAGCGGCTCCCAGCACAATGTTTAACAGATGGATCCTTTGGAAAACTGACTGTTGTTGAAGTTGGATGTTCAAATTCCAAAGGTCTCAGGATTAAGATGAGCTTTTTCCTCAGCTCATGCAGAGCCTTCCGTAGCATTCCCTCAGATCTGCATCAGTCAGAGGTTTAGTGGTAAATCTCATCAGTTATCTTGCAGACCAGTTGCTTAGAGGATGTCAATCTGCGAATAACCAGGTTTAGGCTTTGCAAAATCAAGAGATTGAAGATCTTTCAGTCCGTGGTTCCCGGCTTCCCGAGCTAGAAGCCGAAGTAGTACAAATCCAGCTTTTATGGATTTCTCTCCGTTACTTGCTTTCAGTGGATCAACAGGATTTGGTACTTGGAGGATTTATGTTCCTCTCTTTTGAGCCACTTGCAGACTTTTCTCTATTTTCCTATTGTTTTGGATTTTAGAAAGTTTTTTGTCTATGGATATTATTACTCTATTTACCCTTGTACTTTTGAGACTTTGAAGGGGACTAACTGTTGAGTGGTTTTTCTCATTACTCTGTTTTACCCTTTGTCCCTTTGTGACAAAAAGAGGGAGTAATTTTTGATTTGGACCGGGAATGTATTTCAAAACCGGTCAAGTGATTTTTCTCCCAGAATATCCAAATTGGGAGTTTGTTAGTATTTTGGCCTCATTCTGTGTTTGGACAAAATCACTTATGTGTAAAGGTGCTATAAACAGAGATTCCACTTGTCAGAGCATTTTCAGAAGACTCTGCACTGAAGATAGAAGATTTTAGATTCCTTGTCAGCCATCCAGACGAAGTGTCATCCCGTTCGGACGCCCATCTGTCCATTGTTCCATCTGTCCGGACGGGATGACACGTCGTTCGGACGCCAGACAGACTAGCATCATCCGTCCAGACGACGTATCTTTCCGTCCGGACCCTCCATTGTATCGAGAAGCTTCTGTTCCAGCTTGTATCCGTCTGGACCTCTAAGCAGCCCGTCCGGACGTCCATTAGTGATCGATCAGCTTCAGATTCTTTCCAAGTTCAGATATGGGAAGATTGATACACCGTCCGGACGACGTGGTTTCCCGTCCGGACGCACTGATACATAAGGCAAGAATCGCAATTCAAATAATACCGTCCGGACGTCAGTCAGCCTTGGTCAAGACGCGCGTGCAACTAAGATGGAAATTGCCGATTCGACTTCAACCGTCCGGACGTTTTCCTCTCTTGGTCCGGACGCACGCATAGTAGATATGGAAATTGCGTGTTGAAGAATTGCTGTCCGGACGTTCATCCCCCATGGTCCGGATGCGCGAAGCCTTATATAAAAATTACTTGCAGCGGACGTGCTACCGTCCGGACGTCAGTGTCTCACTGTCCGGACGTGGATCCTAAACAGGAAAGATTTTCAGCGAAATTTTTGAAAAATCCTGTCGCACAATTGTCCGTCAAGACGGCCCAGGTTCACCGTCTGGACGGCGTCCGTACATATTGCAGCAGTCGCCCATTCTGCACCTCAGCCTATAAATAGAGGCCCATGGGCAGTGAGAACTACAAGAATTCGGTATTGAATTCCACAAGAGCTCAGAGAAGTTCAAGATCCCTCTGAAGCCGTTACAAGTGTGTTGTGCTACATCTGAAGTCTATCTTAGGGGTTGGCCCTAAGGTAAATGATTCCATTGAAGACCCATTCAGGTAGGAGACCTGGTTAGGAAGCGTTCGTGTTGGGTTACACGTTAGAGAGTAAGGTACGACCACTACATCGGGTATATGTGAGTGTTACTATCTTGTATCTAGCTTTGTCTTTTGAATAGTGGATATCCTGGGTTTGGCTGCCCCATAGTGGTTTTTCTCTTAACTGAGTTTCCACTTCGTCAACAAAAATCTGTGTGTCTTTTATTTTCCGTTGTGCTTAATTTTTGTTGACACTTGTGCACACACTTTACTTTTAGAAGTCAATTTCAATTTTCAGAATCCTTTACCTTAGGGCCAACCCCTAAGATAGACTTCACAGCTGATCAAATCACACACTGGCAAAAACTAGAAAGCTAGCAGATCTTCAATATCTCCCTAAACACCCTTTCTAAGCTATACAGAATTCACCACCGAATTTTGTGTCGAATGCATGCCTCGTGCCACTTATTTATAGGCTTTATAAGACCTAAAACAGGTCAGAATCGGAGTCTCTGGCATGCGCGTCTGGACAGGCTACTGTTTCTGTGTCCGAAAAGCAATTCTGGAAAATTCTGCAGGGCCGTCCGAACGCTTGATGTTTCCGTCTAGACAGGGATCTTCCGGACGATTCTAATGGCCTTCCTGACCATTAAATTACAGCATTTTTCGTTAGCTTTCCAACGAAGCCAATTTTGTCCCAATCCGATATTTGAGTAAAACGTTATGACCAAAATACCAGAGGGTGTCCGGTCGGCTTGACCGAGCGTCGGGATAGTCAACTGCAACCGCCTTTCCAAAGTAGTACTGAAAGCTTCCATAACAAGGCCGCGTCTGGACGGTGTTGCCCTAGAGTCCGGATGGTTGCACTTCGGCTTCACGTAATTACCATAATAAGGCTTTGAGCGTTCAGACCCTGAAGGCTGATGTTCGGACGGTTGAACTGGTGCACGCAATTTCCATATATGATGCTCGATCGTCAGGACCATGAAGACTGACGTCCAACCGGTTTAACTTTGTATGCACGACTTGCCTTATAGAGGACATCGCCCGGACGATTGCAGCTGTCTTCCCATAACTGTGTCTTGAGGCAGAAACCCTAATGCTTGTCAAACACTGAATGGCATCCGGACGTTATAGCCACGTCGTTAGGACGGTTTCATTGGAACACTGGAATCTTCTCGAACTCTGAAAAGCGTCTGGACGATTTGCCATTACGTCCAGACGGATGCAACCCTGAACTGATCGAAGCTTCTAGACACTGATGGGCGTCCGAACGGAAAGTTCTCGTCGTCCGGACGGATGTTGCTGACTGATAAGCGTCCGGATGAAATACCACGTCGTCTGGACGGATGCAAGGGAACTAAACTGACTGATTTGAATTCTGCACCGAGTCTTCTTGAAGCTCATAACTGAAATGTAGACTCTGAATAAAGTAGCATTCCTGTGAAAGCAGCAACATTACATAGAAGTGATTTTGTCTAACAGAATGCAGCCAACACAAAAACTAACACAAAGAATAGGTCCGAGGGTGCGGAGCCATTGTATTCCTAAAATAACATCACAACTCGCTAGGAGTAGGATGAATAGGTCAGTCTCCCTACCATATGCAATCTGCACCTTAATTCCATCCTTCCCAATAGGTAGAATCCCGAGAGTATTTGCTAATTTTGTGTCAACAAAATCATGCATACTCCAAAATCTATTAGGATAATCACTTGATTAAACCTTAAGAATCCAACTATTCTCATGGTTTTTGGGGTCAGGGTTCTAGTAATGGCGTTTAGTGTAATTTTTAGAAATTCTTCAAGGAAGAACTCTCCCGGATCCTCTTTTGTGCTTGCCTTGGCAGTCCTCTCCACCTCCCCATCCTTCTTAGCTACTTCAATGAGGAAAAGCTTAGGAACTTGGTAGACATGACCCCTTTGCCACTTCGCATCACAAGAGTAACACAATCCTTTTCTTCTCCGTTCCTCAATTTGGGCCTATGTGACCTTCTGTACTGGTACTAAGGCTTACCTCGGATTATGGCCCACTTCCCAAGCCTGCCCCATCCTGGGTGAAGGCCAGGTGTCTTGTTTTTGTTGCCCAAACTGGTTTCCCTTAGGAGGAGCAAAGTTACTACCCTTAGCAGCTCCCACTGGTAGGTCCGTGCTGAAGCCACGATGTGACTCAGTCAGCTGAGTAGATCTCCATACCGACCAGACATTTTTAGTGGAATTGAGCACACATTCCTCCTGAATCCGAGCAAGTGAATAGGCATCCATATGGCTCTTGGGATTAAACATCCTTACTGGGAGCCGGATCTCGTCCTTCAACCCCCCAAGGAAACAACTCAGCTTGTGAGCTTCGGGTAGCCCCTGGACTTTGAGAGACAGGGTATCAAACTTAGTCTTGTAGTCTTCTAGCAAGCCTTCCTGCTTTAGCTTTGAAAGGGTCTCCATGGGATCGTCGTAGGCTCCCCTACAAAACCGAATTTGGATTGCCCTCACAAATTCCTCCCAATTACTAACCGTCTTACTAGCCTTTAGCTCTTGGAACCACACCATTGCCCTGCCCTCCATGTGAAAAGAAGAAATGTTTAAACGTTGAGTGTCGGGAGTGCCATAATGGTCAAAGAACCGCTCGGCACGGCAGCACCACATTTTTGGGTCTTCACCGTTGAACCGTGGGAATTCTAACCTAACCGTTTTGGGCTTGAACCCCTCTTCGAAGCCAGATCCATCATGATATGAGTTTTCCTTGCCACTGAGAATGTGGTGGGTACTTCCGGAATGTCCCCCCTTGTCCTGTCGACCGCCACTTGATCCAGCATGGCTACTCAGCATCCCCTGGATCATTTGTTTGATCTCCACCTAGTTTTGCTGCATCGCTGCCTAGAGGTCCGCCCGTGCTTTAGCTCGGAGGATGGTAAGGTCAGCTCTCGTTACCATGTAGGCCTGTAACTGTTGAACCTGTTTTTTTAATTCCTTCAATTGTTGGGTTTCTAATGCCATAGTTGCAGACCTTGTTTTTATAGGCTTGGGATCGGTGTTTTGATACCACTTGTAACAGATGGGTTACTGTTTAGGGTAATTTTAGGAATAATTATGGAATTGATTGGATGATAATGGATAATATATTAATTGATATGAAAAAACATAGAAAGGGCGCAATTCGAGGTTGCCAACCTCCAGGGAACAGTGTTCACAAATCAAAAAGATAACCTAATATTCTTAAGAGGGCCTTATATATTGGTGTAGAATGTTCACTAACAAAATGCAATAAGTAAAGCATAAAACGCAGATTAGGAAGAGCCTCCCAAAACAACACTGCCCAAAGCATAAAACGTAGGGATGGGTAAGTTCTCCACGCACCGTTTTGAAACCCCCCCCCCCCAATCAGCAGTCCAACTGTTCCGCACTTCTAGAGATCAGCAACTCCTTCTGTCACGCGTCAAGCAATCCTTAAACTCCCTTCTCTATACTCAAGTATTCCTCAAGAACCTTCCTTTTCTCTCTGCTCAACCTTTCATCCTCAAGCTTCCATCTTTAGAGAAATACCCGTAACAGATTCTCGTTACCGCAATATCGTGAAAAGTCCAGTTTAGCCACCTTAGGAGCCATGGATCCACTGCTTCTTGAACCGGTTTGGGTAATTCATGGCCCTCCGTTGCGATTATTAGATCAACTCCTAGTGTTAGTGCGCGATCATCAATCAATTGATCAAACTTGGAATTCGTGGCTGCGAAGAGCTGCTGCATCTCTTGCATCTCAGAATCAATTTTAGTCTCCAATCATTCCAAGCTTTGCGAAGAAGACAGTAAGAAGATGAAGCCATTGTGGGCTTTGGTTGTTGATACGATTTTTGTCCTGATGACGTGGCAGCCTCCGATTCGCCTCTTCGCCTGTAACTTGCAACAAGGGAAAGACCTGCCGGGGGTTGGCCGGTGGTACCTCCTCCGACGCCCAAGTTAGTAGGGAGAGTAAGAGAGGGTGATCATATTAGATAGATTTTTTTACCTCTTAGTTGATAGGCATATATATATAGACTCCTTTTTTACTGTTGATGCATAGCAAAAGTCTTGTTATTGTACAGTGTGAACAGTGACCAGTAAGGTGTGAAGATATTAGGTATGGTGCAACATGCTGATTTCTGACCTGATTTGACCAGTACTAAGATCCTAATAAATGCTAAGGATCCTGGTGACTCCCGACCAACCATATGTTCCCGAGACCTTGGTCACTCCCGACCAAGCATACATCCCCGACCAACCATATGTTCCCGAGACCTTGGTCACTCCCGACCAAGCATACATCCCCGACCAACCATATATCCGAGTCCTTGGTCATTCCCGACCAAGCATACAATCCGACACGTGCACTACCTGAGTTGGGAATAATAATTCCCCAACAGTTACCCCCCAATTCTTTTATCTCTTTTTTGAGATAAATAGAATTAAGCAAGGGAATTATGGAAATCGATGCTTCGAAATTCTAGAATCTCAAATTTTCGCACTTCTTGACCCTCCCGTGACAAGGTGACTTTTCTTGAGCTTTGGCCGGGTTCCAAGTTTTTTGTAATTTTCCAAGACTTCTCATAATAACTCCATAGATTCATGGATGCCAAACTTATAATGCTTATTGTAGTCTTCATGAAAACTTGAAAAATTTATAATAACTAACTCTCATTAGACAAGGGTCGTGATGGGTCGTCAACAAAGGCTTTGGTGAGTTGAAATCCGAGGAAGGGGCTGACCCGCCTATCCGAGCTACCCCTTATCCGAGGAGGTAAGTAGGTGGAATTGATCCCGGCCGTAGTGGTTTTGGACAGGGAGCATCCTGTCATCCGTGTTGCTAAAAAACCAAAGTGTTGTCGTGTTCTTGGAATGCCATGTAGGGATTCTCCATTAGAATCATGAGGTCGGGCCATCAATTCGTCTTCGTGTCCGAGAAAGAGGTCTGCACCTAATATGGTGGTTTCGAACTCGCTTTACCCCCCAAACTCCTGAGCACACGCCTGGTGCTGCTACGGACAATGCTGTTGTAATAAAGATCAAGGTCTCAGGGGTGATATCCCTTAAGCCTTTATATTTTAATAGGTGTGCCCAATGTCTTAAGAGTTGCAATAGAACGAGGTATCTAGTCTGATAATTCTGTCATCCCCATCCTCTGATTAGTCGCCTTTTTGAGCTATTGTTTCGGTGTCAGAGGCTCTCGGGCAATTCGCTTTAGTAAGTAGGGAAGTCCAAACCCCGGTGGGGTATCTAAATGCACAACTGGGAGCCCATTTACTCAAACCAACAAGATTCATGCGGATCTCCTTACCCGAGGAGGGGTTTTTGTGCTTCCCTATCTAAGGAAGACCTCATTATCCAAGGAGGGATTTTCCACGAGTGGCTTCATCCTCTCTGTTGCATTATTCCTTAACAAAAACCCGAATGCCAATGGTGCTCTGTTTCCAAATTTTGTCCCAAAGAACGTCTTCTCATGATGATTTTTACCGAGGTTATGCTCCTCATTGATTTTTTACCGAGGTGATGCTCTAAGGAAGACCTCCTTATCCAAGGAGGGATTTTCCACGAGTGGCTTCATCCTCTCTGTTGCATTATTCCTTAACAAAAACCCGAATGTCAATGGTGCTCTGTTTCCAAATTTTGTCCCAGAGAACGTCTTCTCATGATGATTTTTACCGAGGTTATGCTCCTCATTGATTTTTTACCGAGGTGATGCTCCTCATTGATTTTTTACCGAGGTGATGCTCCTCATGCCACATCCTATCCGAGGAGGACCCCCTTATCGAAGGAGGAATTTTACGACTACCCCAATGCACGGGATAGACGCTTTTTATGCCACCTCCTAGCCGAGGAGGACCCCCTTATCCAAGGAGGAATTTTACGACTATCCCAATGCACGGGATAGACGCTTTTTATGCCACCTCCTAGCCACAGAAGATGGTGGGTGGTGCTCTTGAATGGAGCTTTACCTCTCGAGCAAATTTGCTTCGGCACTGGAGAAGTCAAAACATCAGCACATAAATCTTCGTAGAATTTGCATATTGCTAATAATGCACGTATAGATGTGTGCTCTTTCCAAAAGGGGAAATAACAAGTTAGCATGAGATAAGCAGGTCTTTAGTTAATATTCCCCCCTAAATAACTGTGGCAATTTGTACAAAATTGCCCAAGTTATTTATCAAGGGTGCATCAATAAATCTAAATTACTTCTTTCAGACAACCGAATTTTGCTTCAAAGATGACTTAACACATCCTATGCTGAGAACAAGGAAGACTATAACAAGCCTCACAAGTCTTTATCCGCAACGTTCATACTAAACCGAGTTTCCCCCCTTATCCGAAGGAGGATAACCTAAATGTAAAAACCGAGTTACCCCCCATATCCGAATGAGGATAACTTATAGGAAAAAAATTTATGCCGAGTTACCCCCCTATCCGAGCGAGGGTAACCGAAAAAGCTTTTAACTTACCCCCCTATCCGAGGGAGGATAAGAAATTTTTTGCCGAGTTACCCCCCTATCCGAGTGAGGGTAACCGAAAATGCTTTTCACTTACCCCCCTATCCTAGGGAGGATGAGAAAAAATTTTATGCCGAGTTACCACCCTATCCGAGCGAGGGTAACCGAAAAAGCTTTTAACTTACCCCCTACCCGAGGGAGGATAAGAAATTTTTTGCCGAGTTACCCCCCTATCCGAGTGAGGGTAACCGAAAATGCTTTTAACTTACCCCCTATCCGAGGGAGGATAAAATAAAATTTTATGCCGGGTTACCCCCCTATCCGAGCGAGGGTAACCGAAAAAGCTTTTAACTTACCCCCCTATCCGAGGGAGGATAAGAAATTTTTTGCCGAGTTACCCCCTATCCGAGTGAGGGTAACCGAAAATGCTTTTAACTTACCCCCCTATCCGAGGGAGGACAAGAAAAAATTTTATGCCGGGTTAACCCCCCTATCCGAAGGAGGATAAGAAATTTTTTGCCGAGTTACCCCCCTATCCAAGTGAGGGTAACCGAAAATGCTTTTAACTTACCCCCCTATCCGAGGGAGGATAAGAAAAAAATTTATGCCGAGTTACCCCCCTATCCGAGCGAGGGTAACCGAAAAAGCTTTTAACTTACCCCCTATCCGAGGGAGGATAAGAAATTTTTTGCCGAGTTACCCCCCTATCCGAGTGAGAGTAACCGAAAATGCTTTTAACTTACCCCCCTATCCGAGGGAGGATAAGAAAAAAATTTCTGCCGGGTTACCCCCCTATCCGAGCGAGGGTAACCGAAAAAGCTTTTAACTTACCCCCCTATCCGAGGGAGGATAAGAAATTTTTTGCCGAGTTACCCCCTATCCGAGTGAGGGTAACTGAAAATGCTTTTAACTTACCCCCTATCCGAGGGAGGATAAGAAAAAATTTTATGCCGGGTTACCCCCCTATCCGAGCGAGGGCAACCGAAAAACTTTTAACTTACCCCCTATCCGAGGGAGGATAAGAAATTTTTTGCCGAGTTACCCCTCTATCCAAGTGAGGGTAACCGAAAATGCTTTTAACTTACCCCCCTATCCAAGGGAGGATAAGAAAAAATTTTATGCCGAGTTACCCCCCTATCCGAGCGAGGGTAACCGAAAAAGCTTTTAACTTACCCCCTATCCGAGGGAGGATAAGAAATTTTTTGCCGAGTTACCCCCCTATCCGAGTGAGGGTAACCGAAAATGCTTTTAACTTACCCCCCTATCCGAGGGAGGATAAGAAAAATTTTATGCCGGGTTACCCCCCTATTCGAGCGAGGGTAACCGAAAAAGCTTTTAACTTACCCCCTATCCGAGGGAGGATAAGAAATTTTTTGCCGAGTTACCGCCTATCCGAGTGAGGGTAACCGAAAATGCTTTTAACTTACCCCCCTATCCGAGGGAGGATAAGAAAAAATTTTATGCCAGGTTACCCCCCTATCCGAGCGAGGGCAACTGAAAAAGCTTTTAACTTACCCCCTATCCGAGTGAGGGTAACCGAAAATGCTTTTAACTTACCCCCCTATCCGAGGGTGGATAAGAAAAAATTTTATGCCGAGTTACTTCCCTATTCGAGCGAGGGTAACCGAAAAAGCTTTTAACTTACCCCCCTATCCGAGGGAGGATAAGAAATTTTTTGCCGAGTTACCCCCCTATCCGAGTGAGGGTAACCGAAAAAGCTTTTAACTTACCCCCCCTATCCGAGGGAGGATAAGAAATTTTTTGCCGAGTTACCCCCCTATCCGAGTGAGGGTAACCGAAAATGCTTTTAACTTACCCCCCTATCCGAGGGAGGATAAGAAAAATTTTATGCCGGGTTACCCCCCTATCCGAGCGAGGGTAACCGAAAAAGCTTTTAACTTACCCCCTACCTAGGGAGGATAAGAAATTTTTTGCAGAGTTACCCCCTATCCGAGTGAGGGTAACCGAAAATGCTTTTAACTTACCCCCTATCCGAGGGAGGATAAGAAAACATTTTATGCCGGGTTACCCCCCTATCCGAGCGAGGGTAACTGAAAAAGCTTTTAACTTAACCCCCTATCCGAGGGAGGATAAGAAATTTTTTGCCGAGTTACCCCCCTATCCGAGGGAGGATAAGAAAAAATTTTATGCCGGGTTACCCCCCTATCCGAGCGAGGGCAACCGAAAAAGCTTTTAACTTACCCCCCTATCCGAGGGAGGATAAGAAATTTTTTGCCGAGTTACCCCCCTATCCGAGGGAGGATAAGAAAAATTTTTATGCCGGGTTACCCCCTATCCGAGCGAGGGTAACCGAAAAAGTTTTTAACTTACCCCCCTATCCGAGGAAGGATAAGAAATTTTTAAATCATTTTTCATAAATTATCACATATTGAATAGGTTAATTATGAATAAAAAATGCCAAGAATAGACTTATCTCATTGCCTGCTCGGAATGCTTGCTCAGGATTCTTTGCTCGGAGTGCTTGCTCGGAATGCTTTGCTCGGCACATTGCAAATTTGACATATAGCAAACTCGGTATACAGGATTTTGCATTTCTTTTCCCCATTTTTGGCCCACCGAACAGCAGCTTCCTTTTTGACAAAGGTGAGAAGATCATGCCATGCCCTTTTACTTTTCAAAGGAGAAAAGTTTCACCTTTAGCCTTATTTTCTCTTTTGTAAACAAGGTTCCAGAGAGTATAGTCACAGATTCCTGCATAACAACCAGAGCTTCCTTTGCCGAGCAAGTAGGCGAATTTTCCTTCTGACACTATCAGAGGAACGTGACTACTGGCAGCGTAATCGAGCACTTCCAACTTCAATTCTGCTAGTAAAGGGCAAGTTGAGTTGAACTCGGACTTGACAATCACACCGAGATGGTGAACGCCATCTCCCCAGTTGATTTTATAACAGTGTCCATCTTAAGTCAGAGACAACCGGAAACCCGGTTCATCATTGAATCCTAACTAAATTCCAAATCGGCCCCGGACCTGTCAGCTGTCTGAGAGTCCGGATCTGCTGGCTGTGCTCCGTTTCACATCTGGTCCGAACTTGTGGGTCTATGATTTGTGCCAAGCGAAGCGGATATTCCCCGGGTGTCCAAATCCTCAACCTTGTACTGATAGCATACAATGTAGACTCAGGCAGCATAGCATAGCAAACTGACATCTATATCCCAGCGTAGCATGTAAGACCCGATCAAAGAACCCCCGATAGAATGAACTCGGCACATAGGCAAGTCAGCATGTGAAGTGAACTCGGCATGTGGAGTGAACTCGGCACATGTCAAGCTCGGGGACGTGCATGAGGATCCTCGGGTTGCTTGCTCGGTATGTAGAGCAAACTCGTTACGCTCGCTCGGAATGCTTTGCTCGGGATGCTTGCTCGGGATGCTAGCCAACTCGACACATAGCCAATTTGGCATGTAGAGCAAGCTCGGTGTGTAGAACAAAGAACTCGGTATGTACCGAACTCGGGAAGGTGGTGAATTCAGGATGCTACCCTTCCCTTTTTGTCATTTCTGCACAGAAAATTGACAAAGCTCCTTTCCGGTGCTATAGATGAGCGCATACCTTTTCAATAATTAATCTTAACGCTAGTAAATCAAATGTAGAGATATATTTTTTGTTGAGTCTTTGCTAGATCGATGTTGATTGCACCGAAACAGTGTCGGTGAGCCAAAGTCCACAAGAGCTGAATCACTGCTAAGGAAATCTCGGCAAATGTCCCCTGAAGAGATCTCCCGAGACGTCCTCTGCACTGAACAATTCCTCGCAAAGCCTGGCGGTCGTATCCATGTGCATATCCACATATCTTCATGTGTAGAGTTTGCTGGGTACTTTGCCGAAAATCCCATTGTTGGCTTTCACTCGGAGAATCCCAATCCAGCGTTCTCCTACGCGTTGCTCGGGAACTTGATCTACATACTTGCCGATGGGCTGCAAAGTTTATTCACCGACCACAATGGATAGCCCGAGGACTTGCTTTGCATCTCAGGGTTCAAACCCGTCCATGGTGTCACAATTCGGTGCCTAGATGTGGGCTCTCAGTGTAATGAAGACACAGTACTCATCTTCTCCAGCTCCCCGATGAATGAATATCATAGTGGGTTGGTGACTGGTATTGGAGGTGTCTCGGTATCCTCAAGTTGTAAATTTTTATTTTTTATTTTTTATTAGGAGCGTTGTAAAGAAACTTGTCAATATTTGCATCCAGGTGTCGCCCCACTTGTAGAGATCAAGAGGGCCGAGCTGAAACAAGAACACTTCACCTTCCTCCAAAACGCACAGCCGAGTAAACAGCTCCATTGAAATCTATAGATCTCCCCACTCGCTCACACCGACTTTGCTACTTGGACCCCTTGGGAGCAAAAGCAGGTGCCTGTTAACAGAGTCTCTTCCAACGCCAGTGTGTGACGGTTTGCCATGCCCGGAGACCCACTTCTCAGTCGGTTACGGGCAAGAATGAAGAATTTTGGAAGGACAATCTCGTCCTTGAAGACTCGAACACCAATCTCGGTGATTTCTGTGTGAACACGTGGGTCTGCATGCGCCATGCAAACGGCTCAGAAGACCCCACGCGTAAACAAGGCTTGCCCATCGTGTAGGTCTAGTTGCTCGGAACTGATCTATGACTCGGGGATCGCGTACTCTGCATGCAGAAATCCCATTACACCATGTCGGGCCTTTGATTCCTGTTGCCTTTGTTAACGGAAGAGAGGTCTCGGTCATGGGCAAATTCTAGAAACCGATTGGGGTTTTTGATCAGCTTTGCCCGCTTGCCATATAGACAAGTGCTTGCCATGAATTGGGGTTTGTTTTCTAATGTTTGTGGCCTGCTTGCAGCTTCTACTCGCCGAGGACTTTGATTGTTACATTAGAGTTCTCGGTGGGAGATCGGCATAGTCGGAGCACACCTCCTGTTGCTAGCCGAGAAAGTTCAGTGCCTATGGCCAATGATCCTGAAGCGTGCCGACCCGCCTTCTAGAAGACCTTTCAATCTAAAACCCGATGAACTGGAGACGACGTCCTCTTCGTATGCCGGTCCTCAATTCATACCAGGGTTGTGACGATCTGAACGAAGGTGAAGCCAGGGAGGTCGAATTGAGCCAGAGTTCAAAAACTGTACTGAAGCTACCATTGCTGCCGACTGAAGCTCTTTCTCTTTTGACTGGTACTCGAAGTGCTTTGATACCCTTGAGTTGCAAGGAAACTGGTAACCGAGCTCGAACATGAAACTCGTCGATGTCAGCTGCCAAGTATCTCTCTATTTGCCGAGATAAGGTGGGCCCAGCCTCCGTCCTTTTTTTTTTTGAAAGCCCGTTTCGTCGGGGCTATCTTCTCGGTTGGAAAGGGTGCACAAGAGCAAGAATTTTTAGGAGAGCCCTCTAGACAATGGCTGTTAAACAAGCTATGTTTCTGAAGTGGGGATGACGATGACCCATCATGGTGCTTAAGGATCTGGGGATGTTGAGTTGCATGAGCAAAAAGTGATGAAGGTACTGGATTCGGAACTCTATAATCGTTTCCAAGAGGTGCCCGACGTCTGATTGCCGAAGATGCTCAGGCAAGGATGCCCGAGCAAGGACGTTCATTGGTTCCATACCGAGAGCTTTGGTAGTCCTGAGGGTAGTGAGGCTAGAAGATACCTGATTATTTGCAGAACCACTGCGGCCTCTGAAGCCATGGGACACACAGCCACCAACATTGTCCACTGGAAACTATCGTGCATGAACCATGCTATTCTTGACGGGTTCTACTCGTGCATCGCGAATTTAAATTCTACTCGGTGAATTTGGAATTGCTCGAAAGCCGTCTCGGCATTTTCCTTTGAAGCTCACGTGCAATAGGACCGAATTTTCTGCCATGCAGGCGAGCGGCTTCTCCAGTGTCATGAAACGACTAAAGGCTTCCTTGATTTCATTGAAGGTAATATGGGGACTTAATCTTCATTTCTTTCAGGGCATCATTGACATAAAAAGAAAAAAGAGAACCCGTCAACTGCAGCTCCAACATCTGGGCACCATTAAATATAACGCCAGGAAAGCATTGTTTAAGATCCGCACAACAAAGCTATAAAATGCAAATAAACAATATTCATGCCTTCCTCAATCCTTCGCTTTTTGTTTTGTGGAAAGTCGGTCAAACCTAGTATGACTCTTGTACCAAACTTACTCAGCATCAATCACACTTTATCTCACACATGCAAAATCAGATTTCGTTTTTATTCCGTGAGATATCCAAGGAGATAAATCTTTTATCAAGACTAAAAATACCATTTCTAACGTCAAGGCTCAAAGCATGGAAATAATAAGACTAAGGGCAATTGGGGAAATTATGTTTCCCCCTGCTTTTTAGGCAAGGTTGCTGGCCTTGTCAAGAAAACCTGACTTGATTGTAAGGCATGTAGCCACATTTTCTCTAGGTTGAAACGTGGCCATCCTTTCTATCTCTCATTTACTGACAAGATCATGGCTTTTGTCAAAAGTAACTTAAAGACTAAGTACTTTTCCTCTTTGCACAAGCAAGGTTGAGCACCCACTGTGCTCGTAATTTCCAAGTGAGTCTCCGCTCTCTTTGTCAAGGGATTATCATCTACGGAGATTACCAAAAAGTGCAGGTGTAAGAATAAGATTTCATAATATGAAAAACTCATCTCGCATGCCGAGGTCATCTTGATTACTCGTAGAGGTGATTCCCAGCTTAGCGTGGCACTGGTGACTCCGGAATCCAAGATTAACAGCTATTCATCCAGACATGCGTTATTTTCCCTCTGATGACGAGAGGTGTCTCCAACCGCCGGTCACCCTTCTAGATTTTTTTTTTTTTTTTTTTGCAAGAACGATCATGCCGTTCCCACAGACGGCGCCAAACTGTTGATACGATTTTTGTCCTGATGACGTGGCAGCCTCCGATTCGCATCTTCGCCTGTAACCTGCAACAAAGGAAAGATCCGCCGGGGGTTGGCCGGTGGTGCCTCCTCCGACGCCCAAGTTAGTAGGGAGAGTAAGAGAGGGTGATCATATTAGATAGATTTTTTTACCTCTTAGTTGATAGGCATATATATATAGACTCCTTTTTTACTGTTGATGCATAGCAAAAGTCTTGTTATTGTACAGTGTGAACAGTGACCAGTAAGGTGTGAAGATATTAGGCATGGTGCAACATGCTGATTTCTGACCTGATTTGACCAGTATTAAGATCCTAATAAATGCTAAGGATCCTGGTGACTCCCGACCAACCATATGTTCCCGAGACCTTGGTCACTCCCGACCAAGCATACATCCCCGACCAACCATATATCCGAGTCCTTGGTCATTCCCGACCAAGCATACAATCCGACACGTGCACTACCCGAGTGGGGAATAATAATTCCCCAACATTGGTACCAAGTTATTACGAGCCTAAGAAACAGACCGCATACCAGGACCTTGGACAAAAAAATTGGTAGGATGAGTCCTGCGTAACTTTTCTATGATTAACTTAGAGGTCTTTAGAGGGACATCGAAACCTCACAACACAATTAAATAGAGATTGAATACAAGACACAGGTAGAGTAGGACTCTTGCAGGAAAGAAAGACTCTTACATAGAAATAGGACTCTTTATGAAAATAACAATATTATACGGCTAAATATTGCAACTCATATATGGAATTAACCACTAATACACGTTGACCACTACTCCAAGTTAATCCCTTATACATGCAAATAAGAAACATGAGCCTTATATGGGAACAATGATCCCTAAGATTTTATCTTTTATATATGATATATGGCTTATATATCCGTATGGTAATTTATTTACAATTAAATTACCTAAAGGAATCGACACTAATTTGTAAATTGATTTGATATCAATCTAACTCATTATTTATTCCTTGATAGGAGGAAGAATTTTAATTTGAAGATTTTTGGCATATCCTATAAATATAGAACCTGTATACTTTATATGTCATTAATTCAGTATACATAGGTCAAAAGATAAATCTTTATTGTATTATTATTCTGAAAGTTTTGTTTCAGAAAACTTCAATTATTGATTAGCCTCAAACGTTTTAACTTTCGCAACATATAATTGACATAATAATTATGTTTATGCTTACACAATACACTCTTATATGAAAATAAAGATTTACTTGAAAAAAAAAAAATCAAATGAAAACAAACGCAATTATTACTCCCGTAGGAAGATAAGAGGCAGCCGCTTTTGCAAGTTGAGGAGTCTCATGAAAGCCTACAAAGAAGTCTTGACCGACTCCCAAGTCATGTTTTTGAAACCATCGATCGAAGAAACAAAGCCAATCAAAAGTTGCGTAGACTTTACTTTTCCAATTTATTTATTTATTTTTTAAAAAAAGAAAAAAAGAAAAAAAGTGGACCAACGAACACCACTCGGCACTCAAACGACAAGGAAGGAAACATCAATCAATGAGCAAAGAATTATGTGTCTCCTTTATGGTATCCCCCAAGCATTTCCAATCAGGGAATGCTCCCTCTTTGCCTGTCAACACTCTTTCCCCCTTCTCCGCTTTGGGAGTGATGCCTAGTTTTGCTAAAAACCTTGCATCTCAAAGACAAATTGAACTGACATCTCGTTCTATGGAAACTAATAGATAAGTTCTTCTCAGAAAAAAAAAAAAAAAAACGAAAGAATTCTTTTCAGAAAATGCAGGGTAATAAAATAAAATAAATTTTTATATTAATTATTAATGTCAATGTACGTAAGCTATTACTACGGCTAACATAAGTAGCTAGTGCTACTAGCCTACTACTATGGATTTTTTTTTTTAAGCATTTCTTGAAAGATCGAAATTAAACTATAAAAAAAAAAATACAAAGTGGGACTGTGGGAGTAGTATGCTACCACCATTATCAGGTACATACATATATATATATATATATCTACACAATGCATGTATCACATAACTAGTGATCTATATTACCATTCACAGAGTATATACGTAATCAATCATATGTAGAGGTTTAACTATTTAATTTGGTGTTGAAGCTAGCGCAGCTTTTGTTCTTTTCCTTTAAACTTGGATTATGACATGGAATATAAGGGTCAATGGGGTAAAGGCGAAAATCACGAAAATCTTCTATCAAAAAACTCAAAGTATAATACCTATATGTGCCTGGTTTTAGTCCTACTCTATTCACTGAATCGATCACCAAGACTGGCTTGGAAAATCACTTTGTGAAAGAAACCTTAATAAATATTGGAAACAGAAAACAGAACAACAACAGCTAGGCTTTCCCACGGTCAGCCAAAGAAAATTAAGCTATAGACAAACTAAGAGAGCACTAATTAATTAAGCACCCAGCCCAACTTACACCAGCAACTAACCATAGTTCAAAACATGGTCAGTGAAACCTCAAGATCTAACCAATTACCATTTATTATAAGTAGACTAGCTTGTACCTTTAACCCTGAAATATAACATAAAATGTCTAAGAAAAGAAGAATTGACTTGAAAAGTAAGTATGTTCTATCTTGAGGATTAATTGTTTAATCACAACATGAGATATTACTGATACCAAACTAGACAAAATTAAGTCGGCATGATCGCAAGTACGTACTACGAGTAAAGTCCTCGGAGACTCCGGAAACTGTGGAGGTTTGGGATATAGGGAGCCAAGGAAGCACATGAATGATGTTGTCTCACATACAGTTGTTTCACACACACACACCACACACACACACACCACACACACACACACACACATATATATATATATATATATATATTACAGTTGTTTCACACACACACACACATATATATATATATATATATATATATATATATATATATATGTTAGCTTACTTTCTTCTTCTTCTTCTTTTTTTTTATTTATTTATTTTTTTTTTGAACAAGTAGCATGTGCTATGATATATTATTGAAAAAGCCCGAAGCTTACATATAGAGACAAGAGGTACAAGACCCTTGAATTCTAAGCCAGAAGGATCTGACTTAAAAAACAGCTGCCTATGCAGAACACAAATCTTACAAGAATAAACATTTAAGCCTCCTTTTACAATAACGCTCACTATCAAAAATAAAAGAGGGCCGATCAAGCAACAAGCCAACAAATATTCCCATAAAAACAAGGGTACTACAACAGCAGACTGTACCGGAGACACAGGGAATACACACACAACAGACAGAAACACCCAATCCAAGTTGGAAGCAGAGAGGCAGAGGCAGTTCTCGTCAGACGACGACGCGTGTGGGACACGCACCACCGACAACCCCAAACAGCAAATCGGTCGTCCTAAACCCCAGAAACCACCGTACATGGCTTAAAAAGTTGGAACGTGATCCACACGAGCGGCCCAAGGATCAAAGCTCCCTGGCGCGTGAAAGTCACGCGCCATGCTCCGACGATCGGCACGACCACAGCTTTCGGTGGCTGGAGCGGAGAACGACGGACAATGCTTCTGAGCGGCGCGTGTCTACAAAAAATCGACGAGGATGCGTAGATCTGGCTTCAAAAAATTAGCTTACTTAATTAGTCTCCAAACAATATTTTTAATAAACCCTAATAAATTATCAATCCGCGCGCATGGTCTGCTATTAATTGTTTGTGGCTTTGTTTTTCTCTCCTCTATCTCGTATGCCGCGCCTGACAGAAAATGAAAGCCATTTTTGTTATGCCTTTTTATATATCGATCGCAGTGACGCATGCAAGAATAAAGCTTAATTATAAGAAACATTTTGGACGAAACCCTAATGAGGAGTAGTACAAACTTTCCAAGTCTTTTTTCCATGAGGGGTCCTCTAGCTCAGGCGTGCTCTCTCTCTCGCTCTCTCTCTCTCCAAGAAATAAAGAGTCGATGCACTCACGCCCAATTGATCGTTATGTCTCTTTACGAAACTTTCCTTGCTTAAAAGGCATTTTCATGCATGCTTGACTTCTACCCAAGCAAGAAAATCCTATAAGGTCAATATCCAAGCAACCAAACTTTGATCACGCACCCTGGCCTGCTGTTGGTATTTAAACCCAGGCGGTCAACTGCGCACAGGATCTTCCACCCCTCGAATCTGGAAAGCCCAGGTGGTTGATTTTTAATGCAGTTACACTACATGGATGGCTGTGAGTAGCTCTGATTTTAGTTCAAGTTCAAATCTTGGAGAACCGCTATTTTCCTCGATAGCTCCTGGCTTCATTTCACACACAGGTATATGCATGTATTGCGATAAAGGGTAGGAAGACTGTCGCGGAATTTGGCAATGTTACTCTATATAAAAGGTATGTTTTGGTTATCACTTAGCATTATATATATCGTTGTGAATGACAAAGGGAATGCATGTTAAAGTTACAATTGCAACTACTACTACACCTTTTTCATTTGTTTTCTTGTCATAGTGAACATTTATATCATTATATGAATGACTTGGTTTGCAGTACTGAATGCCTATCATCTTCCTTCTGTGCTCACTACTCTTCATAAACACCTCCTTTCACGCATTGAGTGCATGCATCCTCCTAGGTAGGAGCATTAGCGCAGCTAGCCATATTGGCATCTTTTTACGACGACTTGTTTCAGAACATATATATATATATGCAAGGGAAGTTTTGAACAGTATATATATACATACAGGTATGCGTGCTTTTGGAACTTTTAACATTTTAATGGGCATTTCGTTCAAAAAAAAAAAAACATTTTAATGGGCATGAATGATCCTGCATGTAGTGTTTTGCCGGGCAAAGACATGGTGTTATTTTTTGATAGCTAGGGTGTTGCTACAGAAACTGTCTTCATGAATTACTGGAATCTAGTCGATCGATGATATGGTTCCTCAATTACCTCAAGTACGTACGTGATCTGCCTCTTTTTCTCGATCCCTATAATATAATACAAAGAATTAACGACCATTAATGAAGAGGACATTTGACACAAGTGATCGATCAGCAAATGCTCAGAATATATTTTTATTTACAATATTATATAGTAGCTCATTTCATCTCTGACATGAAATAGTACGTAGTCCTCATTGGCAAACATACACCAGCACAAGAAATCCTAGCCTTGTTTACTAATGTTGTTTCTTCAATTCATGTATAGAAGTAGAACATATGTAATTAGACCAAGGGTTACATGCATGATAAAACATTTCAAAAGCAAATTACAATTAATATTGAACATTGATCCCGATCGAGTTAGTTCCAACACGTACATGAGTTCACATATATAATGTATACTAGTTTATTTTTCGTAGGTATATCCAACAGCTAAATCAAATACCATTTTCGTTTTATTATGTACAGAAACCTGGATCGATCCTTTTAAATCGCGCGGACGATTAGTATGCATATATCTTCTAATTATCATAGTATATTTTGGATGTTGAGGCGAATTCCTCGGTAATGTCTGGCCTTTTGGAGTCATTGGATAACATATTAATGTGTTCCGCCACATTAAAAACAGCTTCAGTAATGGCCTTGGAGGCATCTTGATCATCACCATGGCTGAGCTGAGATGCAACGAATTTGTCAAGGACTCGCCAATCAGTGACTTGATCCACCGCTTGCTCGTTGTTGCTGTAAAACGAGTTCATGTGTTCTTCTTGTGTAAGGGTTGAGGACTGCAAAGCGCTTCCATATGGGAGGACTGATTGAGGAATTTTGGGGCTTTCCAATTGAGGGAGTTGGAGGAAATTATTAGGATGATGAAACTCAGGCTCTTGCTTGCAGTGATAGTGGTGGTGGTGGTACGATGTAAAAGGCTCCGGGGAGTCAAGTAGTTCCGGCATGAACGACGTCACTTGCTGATCATCATACCAGCATGCTGACTCATACTCCCCAACTTTCCTCACTGCTGTCAGTCGCTTCTTGAACACTCTGCATACAACCCATCCTTCTTCCTGCTGCAAATCACAATGATTACTCTATCAATTTAATTGCTTCATTATCAAGGCAGTCCAATTAGAGAGAGACAATAGCAATACTTCAGATGTTTATGTGCCATTATTGGAATTGTGTATATATATATATATGGTTAAGAGTAAGAGTTGGTGACTTGGTGGTAAATATAGATTGTAATTTCCTTAATTAATTATGTTGTAGAAAATTATAAACTTGTGACAAGATGGGAAATATATATATATATATTAATTGATAGAGTACTAACTAAACAAATTCTAGTACGTTGGATGTAATTGAAGTATGACTTGCCTGGGGAGTTCCATTTTCATTTGTTTCCAGACGATACTCATGCATAATCCAATCTGACTTTAGTCCATTAGGGGCTCGTCCTTTATAAAAAACTAAAGTCTTTCTCATGCCAATAAGGGTATGCCTAGAGTAAATAGCCTTGTCTCTTCCAGTAGCTTTCCAGAATCCTGCTTTTGTAGCTCTATTAGTGCGAGTTCCAGTTGGATACTTCTTATCTTTATGGCTAAAGAAATACCATTCATTCTGCTCTTCAGTTCCTATTTTACACAATTCTGCATGTCCAAATTAGCAAAGAAGATCAATATACGATAATCTAAACTTTAAGCTCCAACATTAGAGAGGATATATAACGTACGTACGGCAATACCTTGAAGATCCCACGGTTCAATTTTGTAAAGATCAACATCCTTGATGACATCTAGATCAATCCTTTTAGAAGCAATCTTTTTTCTGAGGTAATAATCAACAAGTTCTTCATCTGTCGGATGGAATCTAAAGCCTGGGGGAACATGTGAAAAGGTATTCATATTCACCCAAGAACTTCAAACCTGCACTTTTGAACGGCAAACCTATCAGCTATATATATTTATACGACCCATCTATGGTCTGAAAAAGAATGTAGAAGTACTAGAAAATAGAAATACTAGTAGCTCTATTTTGATTGATGGTCAGTTCCAAAGTTAATTAGAAACCTTCGTACAAGCATCACAACAGTGATGCATGTTGTTGCTTAATTAACTATATATATGTATATTTATGCTAAACCCTGGAGGATTGCACTCAACTTATGAAACTGAACTGAGATTGCATGTGAGAGGAAAAGGCATATATATATATAAAACATAGATGAGTGCTTGCAACAAGCTATCAATATTGGAGAAAAAGTCATGCATGCATGCAGTTGGATCTATAAAAAATTTAATAGAAAACGCCTTAATTAATTAGAAATATTACTCTAACTTGCAATACAATTTTTGTCACAGATATATAAACGAAGAATAGTTTAAAATGGTCTAGCTACAACATGTTTGTTTTCTCAAGTTTAACATGTCTGTCCTACTCATGAGGAACGAGATAGATCATATTAATTGCTCAGGCCAGTGTTATCACATATATATTGGACTTCCTTTTTTTTTTTTTTTGGCATGAAGTGTCCCCTGCATGGACCTAATTAATTAGCAAATAAAGAAATAATATGATGATGGCAGAAACATTTATGTCATTCCACTGGCCAGCAAAAAAGGTTAGATTTCTTCACATCTGAAAGTAAAGAAATAATGAGTCATTGTATCAAGTAAATAACATGCATTAAATTAATCTAAATACTTTTGAAACGGTACCAACATCCATCCAATTATTTCATCAAAATCAGACCAACCAACAATGGCAAAGTACTTATAAGTTATGTCCTCTCAATATTTTTCTCTTATTTCACAATCTACAAACAGGTTGCAAAGGAAACTGCCTAACATTATATATACGGGGGAAATGCTTTGAGGCTAAAATCGATCTAACTTGACCAGTTGCTTTTGAAGGAACCAATGAGAAAGATTTTTCAAAAAATGTCTGCCTCATAGAAGGCTTGTATTCTGGATGAGTTGTTCAAGGATTTTTAATCTGCCAGTACTATAAACGTTACTAATGAATCATGTGATCAAATGTTCTCTATATATATTTTTGTTATACAAAAACAAAATATATAGGAGCTTGTAGCTAGTTCTTGGTAATCTACATCGTCTAAAGCCAAACAAGGGATTCCAAGTCATTGAAAAAAAAAAAAAAAAAGAAAGACAAAAAACAACAGAGAACTTGGGACTACTATAATTAGAAATGATGAAAATAAATTCTGATTCGAAGACAAGTAGTCTAATAATATGGAGAGAAGTACCACGTACGTTCAGCTTCTTTGGGGTCATCGTGCTTTTGTGGTGCATATATACCAGTAAAGTTTAACTCCATGTTCAATTGAAGGGTTTGAAACTAAGAAATAATCGTCATTCTAGTCATGTACCTCCTTGCTTTGACAATTACATTCTGGATTGCGTCTTCTTTTTAGGTCCAGGTCTAATATATAAAGACTAAAAAAAAAAAAATACTTTTTTTCTTTATAGAGAGAACAACATAATTGTAATTATCTATCACATACCAATCCAAATTCACCTTAATTCTTTCACAATAAAGCAAATCATTGATGATAAACTTCTCTTAATTAGAACATGTCCTAAATCATACATTCTGCAAATAACTAATTAACTAGTTTTGTCTAAATCACCTCGCATTCATAATATAGCTCACTTGATTAAATAAATAAATAAATATGTACGTCAATCCGACTTCCATAATCATCGCATGGAAGCTTATTAATTTAAACTTGTTTTGTAGATAAAAGTTTTACTATACTGTACAATTAAAAGAAAGTTTCGCTTACAGCTTGCTATGGAGTTAACATGATGAAATGTGAGTGCAATCTCTTTGTTATATAACTTAATTATATAAGCTTTGGTTGATTAATGTAAAGATGAAAAAATAAAATAACTTCAGATTCAAAAGAAGTATTATAAAAAAAAAATGTGAATAAAGATTCAGCATAAGTGGAAAATTAAAACAAACCATTTTTAATTTGATTTACATAATAGTCAACAATGGATCAGTTATAACAATTAATTGCTCTATCTGCATAACACTAATCGCTGATTGTTAGAATCCTAGCTAGATTATTTTAGGATTATAAATCCTAGAAGTTTCATCTTAAAATTGTAAAGCCTTCTATGGTCACAGCTCATTAAGATTGTGAATTCTATTCTTTTTCTATTCATGAATACTATTTTCTATAAGTATAGTTTTCTCAAAAATAAATCCCTTGTCCATAGGCTTTTGCATTATATCCCAAATAAGTTTGAAGTTTTATAAAGGGAGATCTAGAGCAACCAAACCATTGTACTTTTCTTTGGTATTAGAGAAAAAGGAATATCGTTTCTGCTACTCATTAATGGAGACAATATTACTGTACCCTGTTAAATTTTTATGTTTAAATTCTTGATTTTCTTTTTCCTTATTTCTACTTTTCTAGTACATGCGCTACGAATTCTAAGACTGATAATACCAATTATTGTAGATAAAGATGAAGTTTACTTTTGCTACATTAATTCATGTAACAAATACATGCATACACACGGATGCATGTGTGTATACGTATGCAGAAAGTTTGAGTTTCAGATAGGGGTAGCTAGAGATATTCAATCAAATTTCATAAACTTTTACCCTGTGAAAAGATAAGAAGGGTATTATAGTAGATCATACAAAAGATCAAATCAACTTTCTTTAAATTGGTAAATAAGATGACATTTTGTAGCACCTTGATTGATGTTGATCGAATGCAACAACTTTTGATATACATCTTTGATTCAGTCTAAATACCTATTAAAGTAAGACTCAGAAAAGACAGAGAATGAATAATAACGCAGGAATATTAAACATCATGATTAATTTTTCAATATCCAAGGGTGCAGGGATAATTTGAAGCAAATATATAAACCTGGCCATAATCTTGTCACCACTATCACATGATTCTAGAGTATGAAATTCATGAATATATATATATATATATATATATATATATATATATAAAGTGAGATCTAAATGCAAAACAACTCAAAGCTATAATAGAAACACGTACGGTTAACAAAATGGATTGACCTAAGCTATTTTCATCTAGAGATTTTAGAGAAACAATGGGAAATCTAAGAGTGGATAAACTTGTACGTCAACTACCATCTTCAATGAAAGCATATATATATCAAAACCGAAACATAAAGATCAACCTCAAACCATTCCCAAACCAGCTGAAGAAACCCCCAATGTTGAATAGTAAAGAAGATACAATTCTAGCATTTTTTTTTTATATATATATATATATATATATATATCTTTTTATGTTCTTTTGGCTAATACTGTTATCCATTGCAAATTAAGCTTGCAAGTAAAGCTTACACTCGATCTCTTTAATTATGTCTAACCACATGAAATGATCATTCAAAAATATTCACATAAAGGATCCGAATGAATCACAAAAAGAAAATCCAAAAGACATAAGCAGAAGAAGAAGAAGAGCTCCAGCAAACAACCTTGATAGTCTTCCACTGCACTCCTTCTCCAATCTATGACTTCTCTTCCGATCTGGTTGAAACCAACCACGTATCCACTTATCAGCTTAAAGCCAAAAGACTTTTAAAATGCCCCCACTGAACCAGACAAAAAAGAAGAAGAAAAACACAGAAAGAGAGGAACGAGAATACAACAAACAAGAAAGACAGGATAGAATAAAGCGATGATCACTTTCCTCGGGAATTGGACTGAACTCCAACTATATATTGTACCCTCATCAAGACCTGTCTAGTACCTGTCGAGAGAGAGAGATCAGATCCCGAGGAATGGAAAAGAAACGAAGGAAAGGAAAAAGTAAGGCATGTGGAATGGAAACACAGAGAAGAGATGGGGTTAAATAGGACGCAAAGACGAAAACAAAAACTAACACATGCCCTAACAATAAAAATCAATCCCTCTCATAGTTTCTCTCTCCTTTTCTTTTAAGTGGAAGCTTGATTGCTGCAAAAGCTTTGCGCCAAAAAAGGGAGGCGCTAAAATGGCTCAAGAAAGAGAGATATTTGGAGAGATAGAGATGACAACCTACATCAACTCCCCACCAGAAACTGATAAAGACCAGAAGAAGAATGTTATGCTCTTTGAAGTTGCCCGAGAGAGAGAGAGAGGTGAATGTAAGAAGATCAAACGGTGAGCATGAGTTGGGCTACTTAAAAGGACTTGACACGACCAGAAAGTGTCTTAAAGAAATTAATTGACATTAATGTGTTATGGTGATGATGATAGGTAATCATTAATGGGTGATATTTTGGTGGTGACCTTGATCGAGGTGAACATCCTCCCGCCAAGAGATACTCTCTCTCTCTCTCTCTACTTCTTTTACTATTCTTTTCTTTCCATTTGATTAATTGATTCTACGCCGCGTGATGTACACGATCAGATTAATAATTATATATATATATATATATAGCTAGGGTTTTGGCCCTTGTACATGATCCTTGTTCTTCATTTTTCCAATCAATATTTTGAACCCCTCACTCTCCAGATTCAGGTTTATTATGAATCACATCCATTTTGAAGTGAGTTTTATAGGCTTTTGATCCCTTTGGTAACATTTCTGAAGATGTCTTTTACTTCTTTATAGTAAGAATTGAAGGGAATCAATTCATATTAGCTCATGAAGGTGCAGTGTAATTCATGATAGATACCAAGATGCTACTTCAACTTGTGGACCTTGTTAAAGTTACACCACCATATACCACTCTGTACATCAAAATGAAAACCATTTAATACATTTCACACCATATTAACATTGCCTAATCGTATAAATATTTTTTTTTATGGGCAAACTATATATGTTTTTGGTTATTATGCAATAAATAATGCTACCTTTCACATTTCTTTATATATAATCATATTTTAAGTGATTTTATTTTTTATTCTTTTAAGTGCATGGCTGAAATTAATGGAGAGGCACACGCTCAATCTGACGGTTTGAAATGGGTGTTATGCATAATTGTAAAACTAGCATCACCCATCATCATCCTTCCTACAAGAGTCCTAAACCTTGTTTGGTAAGAAACCATTGATCACATACATAATCTTGATTTTACTTACGTTACTAAATATCTTGTTATGTCAGCAAACTATAATATTAGGAAGCGCGTGGTATTCGTATACAGTAGAAATTAATATCTTCATATTCTCAGTGCATGTTAGCCGATATGATCATTGGCCACCTCTTCACGCCCCGTCCCAAAAATGTTAGTCACACGCAGCGAGGGCTCGAGCCCACGAAAAGTGGAACAAATTAATATTATGTAGTTCACTTCTGAAAAAATGCGTTTTTAAGGTTTGAGCAAAATACAATAATATTTACTAAAAATATATTATCCAAAGCCCCCCTCACCAGCAACTGCACGCGGCCTCTGGTTGGTTGGTCCGCAATTTTTTTTTTTATATTCTTTAATCTTTTCTCTTCCCAAAGCTTTCACGAGCTGGGCCCCAAAAACCGACCCTAGACAATACGATTGGGACACCTCTCCAAATACTTAAATTCTTTATATTTTACGAAAAAGAAAATATAATGGCTGAGCCGCAAAGCCAAGCCAAGCCAAGAGAGCCAAGTGAGTCACGGTGTGTGACTTTGCCGGATGCCGGGTGCCGGCTGGTGGTGGAGACCGGGCCCCACCGGGGGGGAATGATGTTTGGGACTCGGTACGTGGCGGCTAATGGTCTGGCGTGGGCTAGCCCTCGATCATTAGGCTCACAATTTGGGTGCAGGCCGGTTGTGGAAGTGGGCCCCCACCCCCGGTTATGCCTTTTTGCCAGAGGAGCTGATGCCTTGCTGGATGGCCAGGTGTAGCGATGTGTTTGGTGCTTGTGCGTGCCGGCAAGTCTATTGTTTTGTCGTCGGCCTGGTTCTTCGCCCTTGAAAGCTGAAGGGTATGATAAAAGTTTATAAAAAAAAAAAACTAACATTTATATATATATATCTTATAATATATGTGCTTACTTGTGTTTGATTGTAACTACTAAAGTGAAGCAAAAGTCTCACACGTGATACAAGTGTCACCTTGTCCCCACCGTACTGGCATAGAAATGGGAACATATATATATATATATATATATATATATATATATGACATGTTCTAGCATGAATTTTAACACATCATATTAATAAAATGGATTGAACCAATCCCAAGAAAAACTTTATTATTGAATATAAGTTTGGATTTTATTAAGGTTAGATCATCTCCAACAGAATAGACAAATGATTTATAATAATGAAATTTGACTATTATCAGTTATTTTTTTGTCTCCAACTAACATAATAGAATTTTTCCTTCTAAAAAAAAAAATAGTAAATAAGCTCTTCTGCCTATTCGATATTTACACTACAAAGAGTTTTTTATTATTTTCTTTCTCTCTTATTTTCTGTCTCTTTCTTTATCTCTCTTTCTTTCACGTTCATTTCCCACACAAAATACTATTTAAAGAAAAAAGATAATAGAATAGAGAATTTGTTAAAGTGTGTATAAAAAAATGAATAGCTAAATAGAAATTGGTACTTTTTCAATAGTTATTTTGATTATTCTTGCTGGAGATGCTCTTAGTGAGGTACTAGACACTTTGGCGAATTTTAAAATGTAACCCGTTAGTTATTCATCCATACCGTCTATCTGATATCGAGACATGTTATGTACATCTTCTATACATATTTTTTCAAAATCAATTGTCGCATCTATAGGACTCACATGTGAGTCATTGTAGGTCATACAGATCTAATAGTTAATTTAAAAATATATATATATATATATATATGAAAAATGTAGAAGAGATATAAAAATCATTTATCATTTTATAAAGTTAATGATATCTTTAAAGTCATATGGAAACTCGTTGAAAAGCAACATTAGAATGTTTATATATATATATATAGAGAGAGAGAGAGAGAGAGAGAGAGGCAATATATGACTTTGCTTTGTCAACAAAATTTCTTTTTGTTTTGTACCACATCAATGAACATAAAGGTTGGAATTAACAAAACCTAATCAGCGCAAGTGGTGAGCTCAAGCTCAACAACAAGTAGGGTCCCTTTTAATCATTTTGATATAGACCCATGATTGTTTAGGTTCCCTACCTTTAACCAGGATGAACCTAGTGTGGGCAACTCCTAGAACGGACCCTATTATTTTTTTAAATGTTCTTATTCCCACTCCTCCAATTTCCTTGACGGGTTTGGAAGAAGTTTTTTTACAATTATAAGAGACTTTTCATAGAGTTCACTTTTTATAATTGTCTATTCAATTGATTGCAAGAGACAAGCAATTGCAGGGAATTTGAATCTCATTCTCGTGTCCGGCTCTATTCACATGCCTATGGTCGCCTTATCCTTCAAACCCTTGGCATAAATTTTTTCTTTCTTTAAGAAAATAAAACCATATATGGGATCCTGAAGCTACGTACCTCGAAAGAATCCCAAATCACTACTGGTGCTTACTAGGTGCAAATCAATGGTCTTCCTCTTCAGCTCATGACCACAGACAATGCCAAAAAAACATATATATTGGTGAAAGGATGCAGACTCTAATGAAAGTAGACCATTAGAGCAGTTTTCGGTACGGCGTGAGCGGCATATTCTTTGATGTTTTTCGTGATTCATGATCATTGCAAAACAACTAAAATTAACGGAGAATACTCGTTGCATTACCAGTGAGCTCTCACTCCGATGCCTAATTAAGTTTGTAAGGGAAAAGCATGATAAAGCACAATAATTTAGTCTTGGATTCATACTTGGTGTGGATTTATAATGTGTGACAACCCAATATATATATATATTTTTTTAAAGCATGCATCACAAATGAGTCCTCACAGTGACACGACTACATGTCACTCAGCCAACGTATGGCATATGCCCCATAACATGCATCTGATAATCAGAGTTACATCTAACAGCGGAATATAACATGATACCAATATGATCATAACGGAAAGCATATCTGTAGATAACCTGTGGTTTATACAAAAGAGCCATACATGAGCCTATCTGTTTAAGGCTTTACAATATTACCACTAATACAAAAGAATAGCTTTACAAAAGAATGCGTGACATATATGTCACAAGTCATATACAAAACATAACAAAAGGGTGGACACTATATAGTCCATCCCATTACGACTGTTGTTGTGGGCTTCAATCGTAATATCTCGATACAACGCAACTGGGTCGCTGTCTACCTCAGGTGTACCTGCAGCCAAAGGAGCAACATCTGGACGGTTGTGGGGTTAACCGCATCCGCACAGGAGGAATTATGAGCCCACTGTCTTTGCAGGAAACATACTGAGGGCTCAGTGATATTAAAGTGATTGAGTTTTCACAAAGAACCAACTTTTCCCTTTTAGTCTTACGTACACTATAATAGCTACCGATTTTATAAACTTTTGTCTTTGAAAACACCTGTAGCTGATACAGTAAACACCGACTATTAGAAAACATTTAAAGCATACTATGCAGCTGAGATTATGAATAGAAGTTATGTTGTTGAAAACAACTACATACATTCTCACCTACTATAATAATTTTGTAATTCAATGGCTTAGGCTTACATACACACGAGGGCATTCGCATGCACGTAGGCTGGAAAACAATGGCATCTAGTTTAGCTGTACTAAGACATCCACATTTCTTAAAATAGATGACACCATGCCTACACCCATCAACTTATCGCCTTTGGACATCAGTGTGATCATGCGAGTACTAGAGTTAGACTCTAATATACAACCACGTCTTAGTTGAAGAACAACGACAACTCGCATGGTTTTACATAGACATTGGCATCTCCGATTCTAATGCGTACACCCAACAGCTTATTGTGTTCGCACGACAACTCGCGTGGTATTACATAGACATTATCATCTCTAATTCTTGGTAATGCAATCATTTACGCACGCTCAAACTCAATGCATTTAAGTCATGCAACTAGCCAATAGAAATATACGTATGCTCTTGCCCATTAAGACTCATATGCATACTAAAACGTCTAGCAAGAACTACAACATACATGTCATGAAATCAGCACATACAAACACACCACGATATATGTATGCATATGCAAGTCTCCAGAGCCCCTTGATCAAGTAACCGAGTCCCAAACTCAAGTAGCAGCGTCCTTGACTCAAGTTGCCGAGTCCCAGACTCAAGTTGAAGAGCCCCTGGCTCGAGTATCTCCCAAGATTGTCTAACCATGCCTCAATGCAATATGCTCCAAAACAATTTGTGACAACACCCCAAAAATACACAAACATGTAACAACACCAATTTCTCAAACACCAAATACAGTATTTAAAATTCCCAACACCAGCACGCAATCACACAATTCATTCCACAGTCCACATACAATATTCATTGATAAGTTCAACATACTTGAAAGTACTCAAATCATCCAAAACAGATATATTCAAGATATAGTCGGTTCGGTTTATAAAAATAATAGTTTTTTAGTAAGTAGAATATTCACCTTTAGTTGCTTGTACACCAACTCTACACAACTTTAGGTTCGGCCTACAAAGTGCCTCTAAAAACACAACACATTGCACGATTTAGTTTCCTAGCTATTAACCACACTAAGTAGCACTTTGAATCGCTCAAAGGCTATGTCACTAAGTTACCCAATAAAATTCTAGGGTTTCTAAACACATACTCATAATCATAAAATACTAATCCAACCACAATAATGTTAACTCATGAGCATCTACTTAGGGTTAATCATATAAGACACCACTTAAATAAAATACCCAAAAGTTAGGGTTTGAAGAAAACTATTAACCTCAAGCAAGTTTCAAGTAACCCAATACCTAAAGAAAACACTAGATTAAACTCACATTCACAAGATTTACTCGAAAACCCCAAAAGTACGAATTTAGTGATTTACCTCCAAATGATCGGTAACAATGTAGATCATGTTCCCGAAGTCAAATTTGAGATCGGACCCTTGGATTTCCATGGATCAAGGTTTTTGTATAAAAACCCTGAGAAAAATCGTGTGGGTGAAGGAGAGAATAGGAGAAATGAGCCAAAAAGAGCTCAGATCCGGTTTTAAGTCTAGAGCCGTCCAGACTTAATAAGTGAACCATCTGGACTCGCACATACGCGGCAACATGTCCATCGTTGAGCATAGATAACACATTTGGATGGTGGTATTTACCGTTCGGACGCACGTCCAAAAACAATGCTCCCTGCCTCAACTGTTTGCAAGGGCATTCAATGGCCTGTCTGGACACCTACTCTAAAGAGCAAATTTTGCTCTCTGTGGTTGGTGTTCGCTCTCCTGTTCGATGGGCATCTGGTGACCGTCCAGACGCTAGTCCATACCGTATGGACTCCAGAAGTAGAAACACAATTCTAAGTGTTTCAAATCATTTTTTTGACATCCAATAAATCTTAGTCTTTTATCTTACAGATTTTACTCTTAAAATGCTATTCAACATTCGGGACTCTACATAATGTCCAAGACATCATGTGAGTGTTTAAAATATAAATTAGAATAACTAAATGATTAATTAGGTGAAGTATGATGAAAACAACAAGAAAACGCTTAGAAAAGTCCAAAAATGAGTTTCGAGAAGTCGAGTCTAGACATACCAAGAACGGGGTCCGGACGGGAGTTCCAGAGAGTGAAAATTCACTCCCTGGGGGTTTTGTGTGAACAGGCTATACCCCTGCCGGACAGCCAATGCAGAATGTCGATTCTGCAGTTCTGCGATGCGTGTCTGGACAACCACTAATCCGTCGGGACAGCTCGCGATATAAACTAAAAAATGAGCTTCTTTTAGCTCATTTTTGCACCCCCACACTCCCTTCCTCACCATTTCCTCTTGGGTTTTCATTTTAAATCCTCATTTCTTGAAGATTTAGGCCCCAAAACTCAAATCTAACACCAGGAACGCGATCTACGCAAAGAGATCTACGTTTCCACCAATTGATTTGAGGTAATTTCGAAAACCCTTGTCTCTTTAGATTTTGGGTTGATTCTTGAAAGATTGAGTTTAATCTTGCATTGATGAGTCTTCATGTTAAACGTACCTATATGCTTATGAGGTTGAATGGAACAACACATATGTATAGGTTTACAGCTAGACTACATAAGATGTTTTAAAGGCACTAAAACTTGATTATGCTTGTATCTCTGTATAGCTATGTTTGATGCCATATGTTTTCTGCTCAGACATGCTTGTATGCTGGTATATCCCAAGGGTTGGAAAGCTTGTATACATGTATAGCTGAGTCACCTATTAATTACGTAAAAGATAATATGTATAGATGGGTTTGTATATATGTACTTCCAAGTAGTAGATTGGAATGCGTATATATATATTCACAGCTACATAGTATGATGTCCACATGTTTCTGAAATATCGGTGTTTACGTTATTAGCTACGCTATGTTTCCAAGGGACTAATTTTCATAAATATAAATGGTAGCTGTTATTGTAAATGAATGGTAAAATGTGAAATGTCGGTTCTATGCGAAAACTTAGTGAGTATTATACTGCTGAGGTGGTGAACTCACTCCTTCACCTATACAGATGTGGCTAACACCACGACCATATAGATGCTGATGCTTTTGCTACAGGTACTATGGATGTAGATGACGACCCAGTTGCCTTGTATTTGGGGTATTATGACTAAAGCACATCTCGACGGTCATATGTTTGGACTCGAGGGTAGTATCCATTTTGTAGACTTTTGTTTATAGCTTGTGACGCTTGTGTCACTTATTCTTTAGTAAAGCCATTCTTTTGAGATGTAATTAATATTTTGATAAGCCTTAAATTGATAGACTATTGCAATGGCTCTTTTGTGTAATTAACAGTTGAAGTTTTATAGATGTGATTTTGTTGTTCAAGTTTACGTTTTTCGCTGCATAGATTATGTGTTACGCTGCATAGATGTTGACTCTGAATATCAGATGCATAGTATGTGATATGTACCATATGTTGGCTTTGTGACAAATAGTCATGCCACTGTGATGATCCATTTTGTGTGTTGTAAACAAAAAAAGAAAAAAAAGGTCATCACAAGGGGTCTATTGAGTTAAGGTTTCATCCCAAGCCAATACAAGTAGCGCTGCTTGGAATATTTATTAGACCCGAATTGGGATTCTTTCCCTATTCTTCTTGGAGTAGGATTCTTTTCTTATCCGCCTCGAAGTATGATTCTTTCCCTGTTCGTCTTGGAGTAAGATTCTGACCGGATTTCTCAGGATCGATGTAGTGCCCCAAATAATTATCAAGGGTTAATTAGGTCTTAATTAGGGATTTGAGACTTTGACTTTTTGAGTTGACTGAATCGGGAATGTTCGTGGGAAAGTACATCCACACCTTCTGCATGTGTGTCAAACCGTACCTAGAACGATCGTGGTCATACACTGAACGATCGCCTAACCCTAAATATAACACGAACTTTTGAAATTCTCTTGTCAAACGTTCGCTAAAGACAAGATCAGTTGATTCTTATCCACGCTGATTTCTTCTCCTATAAATACCCCCCACCCCTGCGCCTTTGGACTATTTCCACCCACTTCCACCCTCTCTTGCTCAGTGTATTCCTTGTGTGTGTGAGAGAGTGTTTTGAAGGAGGAATGAGCCCTTTTTCATCCTAAAGAGGTAACCTTCTTAGCCTAGTTCGTCCTTGTAGAGTTGTTATGTTGTCTACTTATTGTTTTGTTAATATCTCTAGCTAGTTTCACATCTCTACTTAATTTTTTGTTTTAATACTAAATTAGTGTTAGATTAGTAGTTTGAGGAGATTTAACGTACCAAGTTTTGCATGGAGGAGTTATTGATGCCTAAGACTCTATTAAATATCATATTAAGACCCTAGGACTTTCTTAGAACCATTTTTGTGGCTTTCAGGTTCGGATTTGGGATTCTACCCGAGCATCGAACGTTCGACCTTCACTGCACAAACAAACGATGTCAAAACCAAATCGTTCGACCCTCTTGGCTGAACGATTGACAGACGAGCAAAAAGCCTATTTTGAACTGTTTAGGACTTAAGACATGTTTTATCTCAAGTTTATGGTTGATGATAGGTTTTTCTCAGATTTTGAGATTGTGAAACCTCATGGAGACGTTTTGGAGGAGCTGCACGATACAAGTGAATAAAACTCACATGGATACTTGTTATTATTATTTTTCCGCATAGAATGAATATTTTGTGTATCAAAACATGCATGTTTACAACTCACATGAAATACCATTTTGATTACTGTGAACTCTAATTTGTGAAAATGTGTGATTAATGGTAAGGGAATGAAACGATGAGATTATGAAAACATGCATGTAAAGTACTGTGAATACTAAATTGCATAGTATGACATGGTACACCGTTTCCTGTCTAAAAAGGGCCATGGACTTACTATTATATGGTTTATTCTTTATGGTAAAATGTTTATAATGTGTTATGATGGGCCTTGGATCTAATGGTTGTTTTGTAACCGTCGCACTATGCTTGAATGGGGGCCACGGTTGTGGCTTTGCAAGTAGCGTGAGCCACCCAAGGTCTGACTTGGTCGGACTGCTAGTATATGATGGTATGCGTACATATCCAGGACACTAGTGTTGTATTATAGGTCCCTCGGGACAGCGCCAACCCTGCCAGAAACAGGTTAATATGCTGGGTAGACCATCTAGAATTGACCTATGACACGACTCTTGTTATAAGCATATATATTATATCTATATTGCATGCATCATCATATGATAACATGTATATCAGGCGTATTATTACTCACTAAGTCGTGAATTTACGCTTGTATCTTTCCACCTATGAAACATGTATTGTTTTATAGATAGTATTTGTGATGCGAGTTCGAAGTAGCATATAGTCCTGTTGGAGGGAGTGCTCATGGTAATTTTTTAGGAGTTAGATCCCATATGGTTGACGCGGATGTGGAGAGGACCTAGTGAATCCGGCTGGGATATTGAAAAATTGAAATGACTTCTAAAAGTAAAGTGTGTGCAACAAGTGTCAACAAAAATTAAAGCACAGCGGAAAGTAAATGACACAGAGATTTTTGTTAACGAAGTGGAAACTCAATTAAGAGAAAAACCACTCCGGGGCAGCCAAACCCAGGAATTCCACTATTTAGAAGACATAGCTAAATACAAGACAGTAACACTCACATGTACCGATGCAGTGGTCGTACCTTGATCTCTGACGTGTAACTCAACACGAACGCTTCCTAACCAGGTTCTCCTACCTGAAGGGGTCTTCAATGGAACTCCTTTGCCTTAGGGCCAACCCCTAAGATAGACTTCACAGCTGATCAAATCACACACTTGGCAAGGCTTTAGAGGAAATATCACGTCTCTAAGCTGTAGAGAATTCACCACCGAATACTATGTTGAAAGCATGCCTAGAGCCTCTTATTTATAGGCTTAGGAAACCCTGTTTTGAGTCAAAAACAGATTCTGTGGCACGCGCGTCCGGACGGGAGCCAGGGCCGTCCAGACGGGTCAAGTTTTTCTTGTCCGGAAAGTAATTCTGGAATTTTCTGAAGGGCCGTCCGGACGGGCAAGTATTTCCGTCTGGACGGATACTGTCAGGAGGCTTCTAGGGTCCGTACGGACACCCAAATTATAGTATTTTTTCTAAGCTTTCCAATGAAGCCAATTTTGTCCCAATCCGATATTTGAGTAAAAAGTTATAACCGAAATACTTGAGGGTGTCCGGACGGCTTGACCGAGCGTCAGGACGGTCAACTACAACCTCCTCTCCAAGATAGCGCTGAAAGCTTCCATAACAAGGCCACGTCCGGACGGTTGCACTTCGGCTGCACGAAATTACCATAATAAGGCTTGGAGCGTCCGGACCTTGAAGGCTAACGTCCGGACGGTTGAACTGGTGCACGCAATTTCCATATATGAAGCTTGATCGTCCGGACCATGAAGGCTGACGTTCGGACGGTTGAACTTGGTATGCACGTTCTTGCCTTATAGAGGACATCGTCCAGAAGGGATCACACATCGTCCGAACGGTAGCAGCCGTCTTCCCATAACTGTGTCTTGAGGCAGTGATGTGTGTTTTAAATAGTACTCGCAAGCGCACGAATCGTTTGCAATATAGTGTGTGCAAGTGCGAAGTCGAATCCACAGGGAAATGGTCAAATATTGGTGTCTTGTTTAATCAACCTCATTTTAACCTAATTCCAAAGGTTTGAGAATTGATTCACGAACAAAAGACTAAATAAAAGAGATGGAATGAAATATGCAAATTAAAAGGAACTAAGGCTAAGGAATCCACCAAACCAAATCCTACAACTCACACTCTTGGTTTCCCCTTGAACACCCAAAGAACATTAAGCTTAAGGTGTCATTCAAGTTTCTTAACCTTAAACCCGAGAACCATTAAATGAATCCAACAAATAGACAAATCACAAAGAGTACCAATTGAAATCAAAACATCCAATGTATCATTAAATCACAATGGATATCATCATTCAACCGATAAAACAATGTATTCATCGGTTGAAACACATAAAATGTCCTCTTTCCACCACTAACCACATTCATTGCAAAAGATAAAGCTTTAAATGAATGGAACTTGAACAACTAATATGATATATCATTAAATGTGCAAGTGGTATAGCAAGATTGTGAGTGTCATCAATGGAAAGGTTTCATCCTCAACCCTAGTTGAGGTTACTAGCCTTCCATGACTAAGAACACCACAAGAAATGATGAACAACCATGGAAATAAAAGAAAAGCTTTACAAAGAGAAAGTGTCTGAAAATAAAACTACTGAAATACACTACAAGATGCACGAAATTAAACCTATCTACTGTTTTTCTGCTCTATTCTCCTCTATTCTACCTTCTCAACAAGGAGGCATGGCCATGGCTTTTATAGAAGAAGGCTAGGGCTAGAAATCCATGCAAAATGACTCATCTATCCTCCTCTAGGGTTCCTCTCTTGCTAGAGACAACCAAGAACACGAAACCAGCGTGTTCTGCTGCGAAAATCAGAGGGAGGACTGCTTTTTGGCTTCTGATTGGGTGTTCTGGCGCGCTCTGCAAAAGCAGTTTCTGGGAAAATTCAATCGATCGACTTTTATTTCGATCGATTGACTTTGGGCAAAGTTTCGATCGATCGACTTTTAAGTTCGATCGATCGACTTTTCAGGACCTCCGAATTTCCACTCATTTCCTTATGAAATTTGCCATTCCTCTCTTATTGTCCTACAGAAACAGAAAACACAAAAACTAACCAAAACATTAGAAAATAACAAGGCTAAAGGTCTAACTAGTGCAAATCAAGGGGTCCAAATACACAATATTTGGCACTCATCAGGCAGAAACCCTATTTCTTGTCAAACACTGAATGGCGTCTGGACGGATGCGTTGGAACACTGGGATTTTCTCGAACTTTGAAGAGCGTCCGGACGATTTGCCATTACATCCGGACGGATGCAATCTTGAACTGTTCGAAGCTTCTAGACACTGATGGGCGTTCGGATGGAAAGATCTCGTCGTCCGGACGGATGTTGCTGACTGATGAGCGTCCGGACGGAATACCACGTCTTCCAAACGGCTGACAGGGAACCGAAGAACATAGCTGAAGAATAGACTCTGGATAAAGCAGCATCCCTGTGAAAGCAGCAACATTACATAGAAGTGATTTTGTCCAATAGAATGCAGCCAACACAAAAACTAACAGATATGATAGATGTTGGAGACTCTTATACCTTTTGGCTTTGAATATGTACTTATTTTGATGACTGGTCTTCTGACCGTTCTTTGGGAGCTTCAACTATTAATGTTATGATATTTTAGTTTACTCTGGCTATTCTTGTTGTGATTGTGGATTTTAGAATGCTATCTTTATCTTTTTAAGTTAAAGTCTTCCATTGCAGACTCTCTTCGAAGAGGATGAGATCCATGTGGTCTTGTTCTTCTTAGAATAAGACTAGAAGACAAACCATGAAGTTAACTACCAGATAGTTAATTTCAATGGGGTGTTACTATTGGACTTGTAAAGATAGCCTTAGGGAGAAAATCATGCCAAAGCTTAGGATAGTTACCCCTTAGAATTATGCCTTAAGTGATACTTGGTTCGAGTGCAACAAAATTCACTAGGACTTTGTAGAGTAGGAATGGGCACCTCTTATCGGTGTTGCCATTTTGGTCATTTCAGTAAGGACTGTACGGAGAAGACAGGAGCCCTGCAGCTTTTGGGGATCATGTGCTAATAAAAGTATGTGCAACGGAATATTGATCCCTGGAAATTTTTTGCTTTAAGTTAAACAAGGCTAGATAAACTAATAAACATGTGCAAGGTACTTACAATCGAATTCGGCCTCTCCTAGGCAATTAGAGCTATTTGATTTTGGTTGAGTTGCTCCTTGCATGTTGAATGAAGATCACGTTCTTGATGTTCTTCGAGTTCTTGACTCAACCTCCAGATCTTCTCTCTGATGACTAAATATGACCGTGAGTATAGACTCACAAACTTGAAGTAGTGAATGGGTAAATAATACTTCCCCTATGGTCCTCTATTTATAAACTTGGATTTACATTCATGATAGGATTAAGAGATAAGCTGGAGCTGTAGCTGAGATAGGACAGGAGTCATAGTCAAACTACAATTCCAATCCCTATACTCTAGTGTGCACGATCAAGGGAAGAAATTACGCCCCTTGCCCCTACATCACACGGCCATGGGGAGAAATTATTCTCCCCAAGCATCCAGGGCTACGGTTTTAACCCACTACTACTAAATCTTAAGCATGGGCTTGGGTTTTATTCATAATGCCTTGTTGAGGATCATGCACTCAATACCGATCCCAGAAAAAATTTCTTCAAGATAAACAAGGCTAGATTAATTAAACTAACATGTTTAGGGTACTTACAATCGAAATCAGCCTCTCCTAGGCTACTAGGGCCAGTTGACTGATATGGTCGTTTTGTGTACAAAAATATCAATGATAAAATTACCACTTGCAATAGTACGAATCCTTGTAGGATAGAGCTATATTGAGGGTGTCGAATCTTAAGGACTGCGTAAGTGTTTTGTTATCAAGTTTATGAAGATTAAAAATAGCTAAATAAAAGATTGTTTGATTTTTTTTTTATTTTTTATTTTTTATAACTAAATTAAATGCATAAAACTAAAGACATAAAAATAAAGATTGGAGTGATGAGAGAAAGAATAGGGGATTGATTTCACCACTCATCGCCTAACAATAGTCAATCATAAATTAACAAGGGAAATTCATACTATGCATGATATAGGGCTCATCTCACTCGAGTAATTAAGAAATTACCTCTAAAGAATAAGTATAATCCATCTTCACTTGGCACAGACCGTCCACCTAACCACTAAAATGCGGTACGACCTGTCTTCCCTAGGTATGGATTAGCTACATATTTAATAGGATACACACAATCAATGGAACAGTATAACCCATCTTCGGTTAGTACGAACTGTTTACCTAAATTACACTAAACTAAGGTGTAGTACAATCCGTCTTCCCTAGGCATGGCCTATCTAACCCTATTGATCATATATCAATTAAAATCGTTGTATAACAATCATTCACATAATCACAGAAAATATGAAGGATTGAGTTCAATCAATATAAAAGACTTTCTAATTAAGACAAGATAAGAAATTCATAATGATTGAATATAAACATTAAGATCAATTCTCACAATTATACAAACATCATGCATATAAAAAATTCCAAATTAAAATACAATTAAACCATTGTTACTTGGAAAGGGCTACATCAACACCCTAGTACGAATTTAGCTGCTCATCGTGGTGCTGGGATGACTTCCTGCCATGTTCTTCTCCTCTTCAACTTGGCAAGCCTCCAATAAAAGTTTTCTGTCTAAAGCTAAGTACATCTTATCTTGAAGCTTAGGGGTCTATTTATAGTGATTAGGAGAGGCTTAAAAGCCCTAGGAATCCAAGAAAAATTGGAACTTAGTCTCTTAGTCCAAGTAGGCGATTGAAAATTCAATCCAAGTAGGAAAAAATTCCAAATTCGTCCAGATCTACGGTCTTTTATTCCAGGGCGATTGTAGCATAGTACGATTCCGAATTAGGAAAAAGCTATTTCTAAAATATTTGTTTAATTTTTTATTAGCTTTCTAACGCCACAAATTTCATTGCAATCCAAGATCTAAGTAGAAAGTTATGATCCAAACACTGAGACATGTGCAGAATCCAAATTTGAATACAATCCGATTTTGACTCTTATTGGAGAAATTAAGATTTAATCATTTCCTTTATTTGATTAAACTTAACCACATCATATAGGACTTCTATTATGATTGGTTAAACTTAAACATATCTTCTAGATCTTCTCAAACTGTGCTTTAAGCCCAAAATCAATAGAATTAATTGCATCTTTATTTAAAACCTGAAAACAATAAAACAACACAAAATTAAACAAATAACAATGCTAAGACATTAACATATATAAGTTAAGGAGCTTGAATGTGCAACATTCAACGCTTATCACATATGAAAGAACAAAACACTGTCCAATATTTTGCTATGTTATTCTTGAGAATGCTGTTGACTTTAATTCTAATTTGTATTTTATTGGTGAGCTTAACATGATGAACACGTGATCACATGTTGAATTTTTTATTAGCTTTCCAACGCCAATAATTTCATTGTGTTAGTATTTTGGCCTCATTCTGTGTTTGGACAAAATCACTTATGTGTAAAGATGCTGTAAACAGGGATTCCACTTATCAGAGCATTTTCAGAAGACTCTGCACTGCGAAAAAGATAGAAGATTTTAGATTCTCTGTTATCCGTCCGAACGACGTGTTATCCCGTCCGGACCCCCATCTGTCAACTGTTCCATTCGTCCGGACGACGTGTTCATCCCGTCCGGATGCCAGACAGACGAGCATCATCCATCCGAACGACGTATCTTTTTGTCCGGACCCTCCACTGTATCGAGAAGCTTCTATTCCAGCTTGCATCCGTCCGGACATCTCAGTATCCCGTCCAGACGCCCATCAGTGATCGATCAGCTTCAGATTCTTTCCAAGTTCATAATATGGGAAGATTGATACACCGTCCGGACGACGTGGTTTACCGTCTGGACGCGCTCATAAATAAGGCAAGAATCGCAATTCAAATACCACTGTCTGGACGTCAGTCAGCATTGGTCCGGACGCGCGCTCATCAGTTAAGGAAATTGCCGATTCGACTTCAACCGTCCAGACGTCTGCCTCTCATGGTTCGGACGCTCGCATAGCAGATATGGAAATTGCGTGTTGAAGAATTGCCGTCCGGAAGCTCATCCCCCTTGGTCCGGACGCGCTAAGCCTTATATGGAAATTACTTGCAGCAGACGTGCGACCGTCCGGACGTCAATGTCTCACCGTCCGAACGCTGCTCTTAAACAGGAAAAGATTTTCAGCGAAATTTTTGGGAAATCCTGTAGCACAGTTGTCCGTCCGGACGTCGTCCGTACATATTACTGCAGTCGCCCATTCTGCACCTCAGCCTATAAATAGAGGCCCCTGGGCATTGAGAACTGCAAGAATTCGGTATTGAATTCCACAAGAGCTCAGAGAAGTTCATAATTCCTCTAAAGCCGTCACAAGTGTGCTGCGCTACATCTGAAGTCTATCTTAGGGGTTGGCCCTAAGGTAAAGGATTCCATTGAAGACCCCTTCAGGTAGGAGACCTGGTTGGGAAGTGTTCGTGTTGGGTTACACGTTAGAGAGCAAGGTACGACCACTGCATCAGGGGTATGTGAGTGTTACTATCTTGTATCTAGTCTTGTCTTCTGGATAGTGGATATCCTGGGTTTGGCTGCCCCGGAGTGGTTTTTCTCTTAATTGAGTTTCCACTTCGTCAACAAAATTTTTGTCGCCTTTAAATTCCGCATTTAATATTTTGTTGCACATTGTTCACACACACTTATATAAATTAGAAGTCCATTTAATTTTTCACATTGCAATCCAAGATCTGAACAGAAAGTTATGATCCAAATATTGAGACGTGTGCAGAATCCAAATTTGAATCCAATCCGATTTTGACTCTTATTGGAGAAATTCCAATTTAATCCTTCCCTTTATTTGATTAAACTTAACCACATCATATAGGTCTTCTATTATGATTGGTTAAGTTTAAACATATCTTCTAGGTCTTCTTTAAGTGTGCTTTAAGCCCAAAATTAATGGAATTAATTGCATCTTTATTTAAAACCTGAAAACAATAAAACAACACAAAATCAAACAAATAACAATGCTAAGGCATTAACATATATAAGTTAAGGAGCTTGAATGTGCAACATTCAACGCCTATCATTGACTTTGGTTGATTTGCTCCTTGCATGTTGAATGGTGAAGAATGTGTTCTTCATGTTCTTGACTTAATCTCCAGCTTCTCTCAAGTGATTGAATATGACCGTGAGTGTGGACTCACAAATTGAAGCAGCGAATTGGTGAATAATACTTCACTATGGCCATTTATTTATAGACTTAAATTTACACTTATGATATAGGGTTAGGAGATAAACCAAAACTGTAGCAGAGATAGGATAAGAGTCGTACGAGGAATTGAATTCCACCTCCAACTATCTAGGGTGCACGGCCAAGGGGAGTGAAACACTCCCTTTGGCCATGCACCAACCAGCCATGGGGAGATAATTATCTCCCCATGCATCTGGGGCAAGGTTTTAAAACCTAGCCCATTGCTACAAACTTTTCTACATGGGATTGGGTTTTATCCCTAAGGCCCAATGCTCATTTATCTCTTCTTAAGCCTTTTGGAACTAATTCCCAGAGCCCATAGCTCTTTATGTAATGTCCAAGATATTAATTAATTGATAAAGATGTAAATTAGGCTAAATAAGTGATTAAAGTTGATTAAATGTCAAGAAAATGCTTGGAAAACGTTAGAAAACAATTAGGGTCAAGTTTGGATGCTAAAAAGAGCTCGGATGGACGTTCTGTGTGTTGAGTCTGAAACACCGTCTAGACGCCAATGGGGACGTTGGAGTTAGTGTGTTTCCCGTCTGCAGTCCATCCGAACCCCCATTGCAAACGCTTAGGTCAGTAGGCTTCTGTTTGATACCTGTTTGGACACCTATGAGGACGCTTAGATCAGTGGGTTCACGTTCGTAACTTGTTCGGACACCCTATGGGATGCATGTGAATAAAAATGCGCGCGCGTCCGGACCATCTCATGACCCGTCTGTGTTAGTTTTATTGGCTACATTCTGTTGACAACATCATTACCATGTAAGTGTGCTGCTGTAACAGGGAGCCGTAATTATTCAGAGTCTTCAGAATATTCAGAGATTATTTCTCCAATATGGAAGGGGCCTTAATATGAAAATTATCAGTGTCACAAGCATAAAGAAGGTAATTTTTGGATTCCAGGAATATTTTGCGCAGTTTACAACTCAGCAAAAGGTGGATCCCCAGTTGACCATCCGAACGGCCCAGTGAAACGTTCGGATGCCCATCAGTGTTCGAGAAGATTCTGAACAGCTGAGCATAGACAACATGCAATTGTCCGAACAATAAGGCAACACAGTCCGGGCGCTATTCAGTATTCGAGAAGATTCTGAATAGCTTAGCACGCGCTTGGTGAAGACAGCTTGCAACAATTCGGGCCCTAGGGCAACACTGTTTAGACGCGGAGACTGAAGTTCAATGAAGAAACTCGTGAAACCCGTTATGGAAGTCGGTTGCTGCTTGCTATCCAGACGCCCTATGTCTAAGTCCGAATGCCGCCCAAAGAACTCTGAATCAGTATTGTATTAGGTCTTCTAAAGCCTATAAATAGAGGTCTCTAGGCTTGTATTATTCAGAGAATTCAGTATTGAATTCCATTGTGCTTAGAGAGGGTGTTTAGGTAGCGATTGTGAGATTTGCTAGCTCTCTAGGAGTTTTGGTGTGATTTGATCGTTTGAAGTCTAGCTTAGGAGAAGACCTAAGCTAAAGGATTCCATTGAAGACCCCTTCAGGTAGGAGACCTGGTTGGGAAGCGTTCACGTATAGGTACGTGCCATAGTTCAAGGTACAAACTCTGCATCAGGTATGTGAGTCATACTGCTTTGTAACTAGCGTTGTTTTCTGAATAGTGGATATCCTGGGTTTGGCTGTCCCTTAGTGATTTGTCTCTTAATTGAGTTTCCACTTCATCAACAAAATATTTACCTTTTTTTTTTTAAATTCTGCATTTAATATTTTGTTGCATAATTGATCACACACATGTAAATTAGGAGTCTATTATTTTTCAATCTGGTCGGCTATGGGTTTAAATGCGAGAATGGGTTTTCTAGAAGCATTTTCCGGAAATCCCACTTCTCCTCTCATTTTCTCTTAGGATTTTCATGGAAAACTCTTGATCCATGATTTTCTAAGCCCTATACCTCACATCAACCATAAAAACGTGATCTACGCAAGAGGATTTATGTTTTGACTGATCGTTTTGAGGTAAATTGCTAAACTCTTATTTTTTTAGATTTTTGGTTAAATCTTGAGAAATGTGAGTTTAATCTTGGGTAATATTTAGGTTTTGTGCTGCTTGGAGCTTCTCAAAGATTCCCCAAACTCTGGGTTGATTTTGGGTTAACTTTCGGTAAGTTTCTCAAACCCTAATTTTTGCTTAAATCCTTTGAGTGTTGTTTTTGTGAGTTTAACCCTAAGTAAACCTTATGGGTTAATGATATGGTGGTTGTGTTAGTGTTAATTATCAATGGGTAAGTGTTTGGAACCCCATAAATTTTATGGGTATTACAACGGTATGGTGCTTGAGAGATTCAAGTACTAATTAAAGTGTTTTTTAGTTTAAAAATACTAAAATGGGTTGCAATGTGTTATGTCCTTAGTGATACATTGCGGGTTGAACTTAGGAGTTCGTTGTGAGCCAATTGTCCAAGCAACCACTGTGAGTATTCTACTCACTGAGAAAATGATACTATGCTTTAAGTATTTTATAGAAATGAAATGTTATATTGTTTTCTTATCGAACCGACAATATGTTGAGTATGTGTTTTGAAAGATTTAAATTATTCTTATATGTTGAGATAAGACAATGATGTTCAAGTGTTTTGAGATTATGAATATGATATTGTGTTTTGAGAAATAATTTGTTGAGTTTTGATGCCTGATGCGGTTGGGATTTAATTTATGTATTTGATGCCTACTGCAGTTAGAATTTAAGTTATACAAATTGTTTGAGAAAATGACATGTTGAACTGTTTATGTTTTATAAAAAATGCATGTGTTAAAGGCATAATTATGAAATTAATTGTATAGTATTTGAGCATGAGCATGAGCATGGAGCAGGAAACATGAATAGATAATCCTTTAGTGGGGGGAGCAAGTCCCACCGTACCTGGCAAATATTATTGGGGGAATCACGCCCCATGGTATTTGATGGATGTTAGTTTCTGGTTGGCTATATTCTGATTGGACAAAATCACTTATCTGTAAAGATGCTTTTTAACAGGGATTCCAATATTCAGAAGTGCTTCAGAAGATTCTGCACTGTTTTCAAGTCAGAGATTTTGATTCCCTGCCAGCCGTCCGGACGACGTGTCATTCCGTCCGGATGCTCATCTGTCCATAGTTCCAACCGTCCGGACGACGTGCCATACCATTCGGACTCCCAACAGACAAAAGTATCATCTGTCCGGACGAAGTGGATTTCCGTCCGAACACTCATCTGTATCGAGAAGCTTCTGTTCCAGCTTGCATCCGTCTGGATATTTCAGCAGCCCGTCCGGACGACTCTCAATAATCGAGCTTCAGGTTTTCTTTCCAAAAGCAAATACGGGAAGATTGCTTTAACCATCCAGACGACGTGGATTCCCGTCCGGACACGCTACTCCTTAAAGGTAAGTACGCAATTCAAATTCAACCGTCCGGATGCCGGTCTACCATGGTTCTGACGCGCGAAGCCTTAGTAAGGAAATTACTTGCAGCAGACGTGCGACCGTCCAGACGATAGTGCCTCACCGTCTGGACGTGGCTCTCAAACAGGAAAGATTTTTAGCAAAAATCTCAGAATTTTGGTCGCATAGTTGTTTGTCCGGACAGCTCATGTCCACCGTCTGAACGGTGCCCAGCTTTATCAAGCCAGACGCTCATTTGAGTCCTTACCCTATAAATAGAGGCCCCTATGCTTGAGAAAAGCAAGAATTCGGTATTGAATTCCACTAGAACTTAGAGAGTTATTTGTGAGGTTATTGAGTTGATTCATTCTCTCTAAAGCTGTTGATGTGTGTGCTGTTGCTGCTCTTAAACTGAAGTCTATCTTAGGGGTCGGCCCTAAGGTAAAGGATTCCATTGAAGACCCCTTAAGGTAGGAGACCTGGTCGGGAGGCGTTCGTGTTGGGTTACACATTAGAGAGGACCACTACATCAGAGGTATGTGAGTGTTACTATCTTGTATCTAGTCTTGTCTTCTGAATAGTGGATATCCTGGGTTTGGCTGCCCTGGAGTGGTTTTTCTCATCTTGATTTTCCACTTCGTTAACAAAAATTCTTGTGTTATTTATTTTTCGCATTATTTTGTTAACAAATTGTGCACACACACACTTGCCTTTATTTTAGAAGTCAATTTCTATTTTTCAATTGGTATCAGAGCTTGGTACACTCTGTTTAGATTCAATTCTTGAGTATTATTATTTTGACTTCTTTCTGTTAAAATGTCTCAAACTCTTAATTCTGTTCCGGCCTTTGATGGTACGAATTATGGCTTTTGGAAGGCACGTATGTGGTTCTTTCTGAAATCTATTAACTGTTGGAGTATTGTTGAAACTGGTTGGACTAAACCAGAGGATGTAACACTCGAACTAGTCCCTAAGAAAATTGCATGTCTTTCAAATGATAAATCCCTCCATACTCTGTGCCAAGCACTTCACCATCTGAATTTGCAAAAATTTCAAATTGCGAATCAGCCAAAGAAGAATGGCAAATTTTGGAAACAACATATAAAGGCACTAAGCTTGTAAAATCTGCCAAACTTCAAATGTTGATTTCAAAATTTGAAGAAATTAAGATGTTGGAAGAAGAGACATTTGGATAGTTTTACTCCAAGATGAGTGACCTAAGAAACTCCATGGTGAGTCTTGGGAAGCCTGTCTCGGATGTAAAACTCATCCAAAAGATTCTAAGATCTTTGCCTGAGCGTTTCAGGATCAAGGTGACCACCATTGAAGAAAGCAAAGATCTAGAAGATATGAAGATTGAAGAGTTGGTGGGATCTCTTCAAACTTATGAGCTGTCTCTGCCCCCGGTCAAGAAGTTAAAGACCATTGCCCTAAAAGCGTCTAAGAAATGGGTTGAAGCCTCATCTGAAGAGGACTCTAAGGAGGAAGAAAGAGCTGTGGCTATGTTAGCCAAGAATTTCAGAAGACTGATGAGAGACAACTGATTCAAGAAGAGGTTTTCTGAAAAGGTGAAGAAAGCTCTCAGAGAAGCTGACCCTGAGGAAGAAGAAAAGAAGGATCCCAGATGTTTTGAGTGCTCAGGTTTTAGGCATATCTGAGCCGATTGCGGGAATCTTAAGAAGGGTAAGAGGAAGGCGTACAATGTGACTCTTAGTGATGAGTTAGAAGAAGAAGCTCCAGAGTCTTTGAAATTTATGGCCTTTGTAGCCCCACACGTTGAAGAGGAAGACTCTTATTATTCGGAGCATAGTGATAATGGGGAAGAGCTCAAGGAGGCTTACAAGACACTCTACATAGAGTATGAGAAGCTGAGGGAAGGTCGTAAGTAGCATCTGTATGATCTGAACAGTTTACAGGCTGCTCAAGATACAAGAGCTCGAGGAGAAGTTGCTAGAGACTCAGCTCCAGTTAGAAAGAGTCACTGATGAGAAACTGACTCGTATTTTATCTATTCAAAAGAGTCCTACTGACAAGACTGGTCTCAGGTATGTAGCTCCCTCTTCTGATGCTCCCTTTACTTCAAAGACTGTATTTGTGAAGCCTGCAGTCCCAGAGCCTCCTCCCATTGCTGAAGATAAAGGGAAGGACAAGGTCAATGATGATGTTCCAGGCACTCAGAAGCCTCATTCCATCAGAAGATCTCCCATATGCCATCACTGCGGTCTAAGTGGGCATGTTCATCTTCAGTGCTCCTTCCTGAAAGCTCAGAAAGCCAAGGCCAAGAAAGAAGTGCCCCAATAGGCTAATCATGGCACTAGACCAGTGGCCCAGTATCAGACTCCATGGTATCAGGACCCTTATCATCCAACACCAAGATATCAAGCTCCTTGGCCTCATGCACCACGATACCAGGCATCTCAGCATCAGAGGCCTTAGCAGCGGTTTGTACCAGCCAATCATAGTGGCACTTCAAAGATCAAATCTAAGCAGTCTAGAAGGCATCAGAAGGTGGAAGAAGAGCTATACCACAGTGAGCCACCTATCTGGATGCAGAGCATGATGGAGTGGATGATGAAGTCCTGCCAGCAACCACCCACAGGAAGGCAGGCTTGGGTCAAGAAGGATAGTCACCCCATGAGGGGGAACAGATGCACCTAGCAGGTTCAGGTGTTCATGCCTAGGATTTGGTTCCTAATCCTACGGCATCAGGTTTAATTGCTTATCTTCTTGCTATATTTTGTATGCAATCTAGGAACCAGTTGTGTTTTAGTCCCTTATTTCTCTTGAGAGAACTTTGCAGGTACTTGTTGGGGAAGATAGAAAAGGCAGGTCGAGCGAATATTTTTCTGTATTGGCATCATCAGGTTTGATCTTGTCTTGCATATGATGTCATTTCCATATTGCATTTTTTTTAATAATAAATAAAAAAAAAAATTGGCGAGAATTTGCAGGGTATTTTTTTTTCTTGGCATATCAGATATTGCATGTGTTTTCTACTGATATCTGAATTCTTTGTGCATTAATCTACTCTGCTTAGATATAATTGAGAGTTTATGACTTTATCTACCAAGTGTTTTTCCTGTTTATGTAAAAGTAGGATAGCTTCTTTTCTCATGCGATGAAAATGTGTACTATCCAAGACTCCCCTAAAGGTACATATTTCCTTCTCTAACTTTTTGTTTCTAGAAATTTTGGTTAAGAGAAGAGGTCTTTGATAAGATGGCCAAATTGACCACATGCTAGTTGAACCTAGAACCTAAAAACTCTGGCATTCTCTCTAGGTTGCAGCACCGTAAGAATCAAGCAGCAAATCTTATGAATTCTGCGCTCTAACTGTATATTCACTGTTTTTGTGCTAAATTTGCAATATGCCTTGCCCTTTACGTGCAAGTAAAAATTTTACTTTTTCCTTCATGGTACAAGTAAAAAATTAGGTGCTCTATCTCAGGGAGAGTGTATCAGATGAGGGTGGCTAGGCCCTAGTAAGTTATAAGGTTTGACTTTTGCTTTATCTTTCACTAATTTTCTCTCTTGTCTAAAAAATCTGGTTGTTCTTTGTCATATTTGTGATAGTCATACCTTGTGGGTTAAGTCTTCACACGCACACGCATTGCATGAGTTGAGTTGTCTATTTAAATTTTCTGTGTCCAGGAAAATATTTGTGCTGATTGAACTCTCAACTCTCTTATGCTCTCTGATTTGGTTATTAGTGGATTATACATGTGTGTTCTGAAACTAACTTGAGAAAAATTAAATTCTGCAAATTTTTCATTAGTTTTATGTTTTTTCAGTGTGAAGCGTCCGGACGGTCGCTCTTGGCATCCGGATGGGTGGAGCTTAGTCGTCTGGATGGTTCAGATTTCGTCCGGACGCGCGCAGCACCAACGGCTGAATGGTGAGGTTACCTGTCCGGACGCGCGCAACCTGTCCGCTTGTTTCCAATGCAACGCACGTCCGGACGGCATTAATACATTGTCCGGACGGGGACCCCACGGGCCCTATATATAGACTGGTCGCCGCATTTCCTCCCTACCCCACTAAAAAGTATCCTTTTGGGATCTTGTGAGTCATTTCTTGCGAGTTTTTGGCTTTATCTCGCTCCTCCTTGTCTTTTTGTGCATTAATCTCACATTCCAGGTATTTTTCTTGTCTTTTTCTCTTTAGTTTATTTTTAACTGTTAGAATATTGATTTTTTTTTGGAATGTTGTTGAGATTATGAGATGCATATGTGTGATATTTGCTGTGTTGAGACTATTTGTGGTAGTATTTTTGGGACTACAAGGTGATATTTTCTATCTGTACTTTTAGACAAGTCTCATTTACTGTCGTTATAATGCTCAAATTTTTGTGACCTAACAAGAATATTTTTGGATTATTTGTCTTGGCAAATCTTGTTGGTCTCTTTTGCAGAACCATGTCTGTAGGCAGTCCACATCGCAAAGTCCGCCAGAGGACAGAGGGAGATAGAACGGTTCTTAGAGCCAAAATTATGGACCGCACAATCATTGCTGAAAGAAATGTGGTCCAATCAGACATTATGGTGGCACCTCTAGATAGTATCCACGACATCATCCAGACATACCACTGGGGATATCTTCATAGCTGTGCCTGTGTTGTCTATACTAGGCTTGTCAGACTCTTCTATGCCAATCTAGAGGTGGTGCAGGATGATGACCGTGGGTTGGTACTTCAGTCCACAGTTGCAGGACATACCATCACTGTTGATCCCCAGATCATCAGTCACTTCATTGAAGTTCCTGTCCTCCAACTATCTGACAGCCCTATAATGAGGTAGTCATTCCTCCCTCTATGGACGATCTCAGAGAGTTTGTTAGGTTTTGATTGGCTACATTCTGGTTGACAAAATCACTTGTATGTATAGATGCTTTTATCAGGGATTCCACTATTCAGAGTGATGTCAGAAGATTCTGCACTGCTTATAAGTTAGATGATTTCGGTTCCCTGTCAGCCATCCGGACGACGTGTCATCCCGTCCGGACACCCATCTATCCACTGTTCCATCCATCCGGACGACGTGTCACACCGTCCGGATGCCCTGACAGACCAAGCATCATCTGTCCGGACGACGTGCTTTCCTGTCTGGACCTTTACTATTTCGAGAAGCTACTGTTCCAGCTTGCATCCGTCCGGACATTTCAGCCGCCTGTCTGGACGCCTCTCAGTGATCGATCAGCTTCAAATTCTTTCCAAGTTCAATTTAAGGGAAGATTGCTTCAACCGTCCGGACAACATGGATTTCCGTCTGGACGCGCTCATCAATTAAGAAAATTGCCTATTCAAATTGAACCGTCCAGACGACTGCCTATCATGGTCCGGATGCGCGTATAGCAGATATGGAAATTGCGTGTTGAAGATTAGGCGTCCGGACGCTCATCCCCCATGGTCCGGACGAGCGAAAGCCTTATATGGAAATTACTTGCAGCTGACGTGTGACCGTTCGGACGACAGTGTCTCACCGTCCAGACGTAGATCTTAAATAGGAAAGATTTCTCAGCGAAATTTTTGGAAAAATATGTCCACAGTTGTCCGTCCGGACGGCACCCGCATATATCACTGCAGTCACCCATTCTGTACCTTAGCCTATAAGAGTCCCCTGGGCATTGAGAACTGCAAGAATTCGGTATTGAATTCCACAAGTGCTTAGAGAAGTTATTTTGAGAGATTGTTGAGCTGATTAAGTTTCCTTTGAAGCCATTGCTGCGCTACAACTGAAGTCTATCTTAGGGGTTGGCCCTAAGGTAAAGGATTCCATTGAAGACCCCTTCAGGTATGAGACCTGGTTTGGAGGCGTTCGTGTTGGGTTACACGTTAGAGAGCAAGGTACGACCACTGCATTGTGTATATATGAGTGTTACTATCTTCTATCTAGCTTTGTCTTTTGAATAGTGGATATTGATGTGTGTTTTAATGAGTACTCGCAAGCGCACGAATTGTTTGCAATATAGTGTGTGCAAGTGCGAGGTCGAATCCACAGGAAAATGGTCAAATATTGATGTCTTGTTTAATCAACCTCATTTTAACCTAGTTCCAAAGGTTTGAGGATTGATTCAAGAACGAAAGACTAAATAAACGAGATGAAATGAAATATGCAAATTAAAAGGAACTAAGCCTAAGGAATCCACCAAACCAAATCCAACAACTCACACTTCTTGGTTTCTACTTGAACACCCAAAGAACATTAAGTTTAGGGTGTCATTCAAGTTTCTCAACCACATACTCTAGAACCATTAAATGAATCCAACTCAAAGATAAATCACAAAGAGTACCCATTTGAAATCAAATCATCCAATGTATCCATTCAATGAACAAATTACAATGGATATCATCATTCAAACCGATAAAACAATGTATCCATCGGTTTAAACACATTAAATGTCATATATCTACCAACAACCACATTCATTGCAAAAGATAAAGCATTTAAATGAATGGAACTTGAATAACAAATATGATATATCATCAAATGTGCAAGTATTATAACAAGAGTGTGAGTGTCATCAATGGAAAGGTTTCATCCTCAACCTTAGTTGAGGTAACTAGCCTTCCATGACTAAGAACACCACAAGAGAATGAAGAACAAACATGGAAATAAAAGAAAAGCTTTACAAAGAGAAAGTGTCTAAGAACAAAAGCTATTGAAATACACTATGAAATGAACGAAATTAAATCTAGCTACTGTTCTCTGAACTCTCCCAACAAGGAGGTATGGCTATGGCTTTTATAGAAGGAAATTAGGGCTAGAAACCCATGTAAAATGACTCCTCTAACCCCCTCTAGGGTTCCTCTCTTGCTAGAGACAACCAAGGTCATGCAACCAGCGTGTTCCTGCAAAAATCAGAGGGAGAACTGTTTTTTGTCATGGAGAAGCTCCTGATTGGGTGTTCTGGCGCGCTTTTGCAAAAGTAAGTTCTGGGAAATTTTGATCGATCGACTTTTATTCGATCGATCGACTTCGGGCAAAATTCGATCGATCGATTTTAAGTTCGATCAATCGAGTTCTTCAGAACTTCCAAATTTTTCAAGCAATTCCACATGAATTTTGCCATTCCTCACTTATTAACCTACAAAACATAAAAACACAAAAACTAACCAAAGCATCAGAAAATAACAAGGCTAAAGGTCTAACTTATGTAAATCAAGGGGTCCAAATACACAATATTTGGCATTCATCAGATATCCTGGGTTTGGCTGCCTCGGAGTGGTTTTTCTCTTAATCAAGTTTCCACTTCGATAACAAAAATCCTTGTGTCATTTATTTTCCGCATAGTTATTTTTGTTGACACTTTGTGTACACACTTGCTATTTATTTTGGAAGTCAAATTTCATTTTTTTTAAATTGGTATCAGAGCTTGGTACACTCTGAGAAGATTAATTTCTTGAGTGTTATTTTATTTGACTTCTGTCATGTCTAATTTGAGTATGGATAAAGTTGCTTCTATTTCTTATGATATGTCTGTTCATAGAACCATGTTCATTAAGCCTATCATTTCTGATAATCATACTCAACCTATTTGTGGGGGTAAAGGGGTAAATCAGTTTATACCTACATGTCACCACTGTGGTATTACTGGTCATATTCGCCCAAATTGTTTCCAGATTAGCTCTCAAAAACCCTGGAACAAAACTCTTGTCCCTAGAAAAGATGAACCAGGTTTTGAAGAACAAGTTGAAATGTTAAGTGATCAAGTTAAGCTCATTAGTGAGAAGTTAGCATACCTCACCCCTGATGAGCAAAGATCTGTCCTGGTCAATAATCATAAGAAAGCTTCCAAATAAGTCTGGGTCAAAAAGGAAGATAATCTGTGTTTAGGTTCTTATACTACACTGAAAATTCTTGATACTTGTTTGTGGTATTTGGATAGTGGTTGTTCTAAACACATGACAGGTGACAAGACCTTACTAAAAGAAGTTCAGATGGGCAAAGATGGACGGATCACCTATGGAGATGGAAGCCAATCCAAAGTCATCGGAAAAGGAATCATCGACATTCCAGGCCTCGAAACATCTCAAGAAGCTCTATATGTTGAAGGGCTCAAGGCAAATCTCCTCAGCATCAGCAAATTCTGGGACAATGATTTGGTGGTGCAATTCTCCAAGAAGGAATGTAACATATTTGACAGTAGTGGCAAATGGCTTATGGGGGGAAAAAGAACTGCTGACAATTGCTATGGTTTTCCTGGCCTTACTACTGATCCTCATATTTTTTGCAACAAGGCAACCATAGATGACAGTGAGCTGTGGCACCAAAGGTTAGGGCATCTGAATTTCACTGATTTGATGAAAATTGCAGGCAAAGACATTGTTAAAGGCCTGCCCAAAATGGAAAAGACTGGAAAAGGAATCTGTGGTTCTTGTCAACTAGGGAAACAGACTCGAGCAGCTCATAAGAAAACCTTAGGTATTCAAACTTCCAAAAATTTAGAATTACTACACATGAATCTCATGGGTCCAACTAGAACTGCTAGTCTAGGTGGGAAAAGGTATATTCTGGTAATTGTGGATGATTTCTCTCGATATACATGGGCTATTCCTATTCGGGAAAAATCTGATGCTTTTGATGCAGCTCAGCATTTATTCAAGAAGATTCAGGTTGAGCAAAACTGCCAAATCATGAGAATCCGCAATGATCATGGAGGAGAATTCGAAAATTCCAAGTTCGAAGAATTCTGTCTCTCATATGGAATCAAGCAGGAATTTTCTTCTCCTGTCACTCCTCAGTAGAATGGAGTAATTGAAAGAAAGAACAGGGTAATTCAGGAGATGGTTCGTGTGATGATCCACTCTAAGAATCTTGCTCAACATTTCTGGGGAGAAGCTGTAAACACTGCATGTCATATTATCAACAGAGTCTATTTGAGGCCTGAAACAAGCAAGACTCCCTATGAACCTTTGGAAGTACATGCTATATCCTTCGTGATAGGGAGAATCTTGGGAAATTTGATCCAAAGAGCGATGAAGGCATATTTTTGGGATATTCCTCTACCAGTCATGCTTACAGAGTTTTCAATAAAAGAACAGAGACTGTGATGGAATCCATAAATGTTTTCATTGATGATGAAGAAGTTGATAGACCAAGTAGCGGGGAGGAAAATTAGCTCACTCCAGTGGAAGTTACTGATGAAACAACTGATAATGACAAGGCATCTCCAAGTATGTCTCCGGATGAGCCTCTTTCTCCTTTCACGGTTTTAGATATAACGTCCAGTACTTCTGAAGAAGAAGATAAAGATGCTCTTACAAATCCTCCCAAGCGGTCATGGGTGAAGCACAATCATCCTCCACAGCAGCTCCTTGGAACCATAGATGAAGGGCGTAGGCTAAGAAGTAGAGTCATTCAGCCTAACAGTGAAGTAGCCAATCAAGTCTCTTACCTCTGCTACCTTGCTCAGTCAGAACCCAAGAAAGTTGATGTAGCCCTACATGATGAAGGCTAGGTGTCTGCCATGCATGATGAGCTCCATCAATTCACTAGAAATGATGTTTGGACCTTGGTTCCCCGTCCTGCAGAACATAATATCATTGGTACTAAGTGGATTTTCAAGAATAAAATAGATGAGCATGGCACTATGATTCGGAATAAAGCTTGCCTTGTTGCCCAGGGATACACTCAGATTGAGGGAGTAGACTTTGATGAAACCTTTGCTCCAGTTGCTAGGTTAGAATCCATCAGAATTCTTCTCTCCATTGCTTGTCATCTTGGGTTCAAGCTATACAAAATGGATGTAAAGAGTGCCTTTCTGAACAGTGTTCTTCAAGAAGAAGTTTATGTAAAACAGCCAAAGGGTTTTCAAGATCCTCATCATCCCCATCATGTGTACAAGCTGAAGAAAGCTTTATATGGGCTTAAGCAGGCTCCTCGAGCATGGTATGAGTGTCTCACCACTTATCTCTTGGCTAAGGGATTTACAAGGGGACAAGCTGACCGAACCTTGTTCATCAGAAATCAAGGTACTCACAAACTCATTGCTCAGATCTATGTTGATGACATCATTTTTGGAGCTAACTTAGATTCTCTTGCCCATGAGTTTTCTGAAGAAATGAAGCAGGAATTTGAGATGAGCATGATTGGTGAGCTGAACTATTTTCTTGGCCTTCAAGTCAAGCAAACTACTGAAGGCATCTTCATCTCTCAGTCCAAGTATGCTAAGGATCTGGTCAAAAGGTTTGGTTTGGATGGAAAGAGTCGTGCCCAAACTCCCATGAGCACCAACATCAAGATCAGTAGCGATCTTCCAGGAAAATCTGTTGATCCATCCCTGTACAGAAGTATGATAGGAAGTCTCCTGTATCTTATAGCCAGCCGACCAGACATTGCCTTTAGTGTGGGAGTTTGTGCTCGTTTTCAGGAAAATCCTAAGGAATCTCACCTCACTGCAGTCAAGCGTATCATCAGGTATGTAAATGATACCCTTCTTTATGGCATTTGATATTCTAGAGAAACAAATCTTGTTGTTGTAGGATACTCTGATGCAGATTGGGCTGGAAATGCTGATGATAGAAAAAGCACCTTGGGAGGATGTTTCTATGTGGGGAACAATCTTGAAGCGTGGATGAACAAGAAACAAGCTTTTATATATCTCTCCACTGCTGAGGCTGAGTATATATTGCTGTGGGTAGCTGTTGTACCCAATTACTGTGGATGAAGACACTGCTAGGCGACTACGGATTCTCTCAAGATACTATGGTTATCAACTTTGATAATACTAGTGCTATCAATATCTCCAAGAATCCCGTTTAACACTCTCGGACCAAGAACATTGACATCAGACATCACTTCTTACGTGATCTTGTGGAATCTGAGGTAGTTTCTCTCTCGTTTATCCCCACTGAAAACCAATTGGCTGACATTCTTACCAAACCTCTAGATGGTAGCAGGTTTGAGTCCCTTCGGAAAGCCATTGGTGTTTGTGCCATGTCCTAGACATGATGTTCCATGCTAGGATGAGCTCCTTGTCTTGTCCTCTGATAGCATGATGTTGTAAAAAAAGAAAAAAAAAAGGGTGTTTGTAGCAGGGTAGTCTTTCACAAGGTATGTAAGCTATCTCATGTATCCCTTCTGGTTTACTAGTTCATTGATCTTTGATGTATTATGCTTAAATGTGGCTGAGAACATAAGTTTAACATATGCAAAGTTGTTCCTGCTCATTGTTATGTTTGATAGTTGCTTGTCTCATGTGATGACTTCGTACACTATCCTAGACTCCCCAAAGGTGCGTATTTTTTCTTCTCTGACTTTTTGCTCCTGTAAATTCTGAATAAGAGAAGAGGTTTTTGATAAGATAGTCAAATTGACCACAGGCTAGTTGAACCTAGCACCTAAAAACTCTGGCATTTCCTTTAGATTGGAGCATCATAAGAATCAAGCAGTACATCATATGAATTCTGTGCTTTAATTATTCACTGCTTATGTACTGAATTCGCTTTATGCCTTGCCCTCTACGTGCAAGTAAAACATTTACTTTGTCTTTCATGGTACAAGTAAAACAATTAGGTGCTGCATCTCAGGGGGAGTGTATCAGATGAAGGTGGCTAGGCCCTAGTAAGTTATAAGGTTTGACTTTTGACTAATCTTGCATTGATTTTCTCTCTCATCTAGAAAATCTGGTTGCTTCTTGCCGTATTTGTAAAAATCAAACCTTGTGGGAATAGAGTCTTCACACACACACCCATATTGCATGAGTTGAGCAAGCTATTTTCATTATTCTATTGGCAGGGTAATCTTTGTATATGCTATACTTATCTATCAACTCCATGTTTGCATAATTTTGACTTGCTCCTTAATTGATTTTTCAGACGGATATACATGTGTGAGCTACTATACTTGTGAAGAATCTAACCTTGTTGCTTTCTCTCTTGTTAGCAAATTTTTCTTCTTGTCTATGTTTTGCTAAACGCTTTGACTTATATTACTCTCTTTACCCTGTTCCTTCTGAGACCATTTGGGGAGTAATTTTTAACGGCTTCAGATAGACTTCAGATGTAGCGCAGCACACTTGTAACGGCTTCAGAGGGATCTTGAACTTCTCTGAGCTCTTGTGGAATTCAATACCAAATTCTTGCAGTTCTCAATGCCCAGGGGCCTCTATTTATAGGCTGAGGTGCAGAATGGGCGACTGCTATAATATGTACGGATGCCGTTCGGACGGTTCAGGTTCACCGTCCAGACGGACAACTGTGCGACAGGATTTTCTGAAAAATTTCACTGAAAATCTTTCCTGTTTAAGAGCCACATCTGGACGGTGAGACACAGACTTCCGGATGGTAGCATGTCCGCTGCAAGTAATTTCCATATAAGGCTTCGCACGTCCGGACCAAGGGGGATGAACGTCCGAACGGCAATTCTTCAACACGCAATTTCCATATCTGCTATGCGAGCGTTCGGACCAAGAGAGGTAGACATCAGGACGGTTGAAGTCGAATCGGCAATTTCCATCATAGTTGCACACGCGTCTGAACCAAGGCTGACTGATGTCCGGACGGTGATATTTGAATTGCAATTCTTGCCTTATGTATGAGTGCGTCTAGATGGGAAACCAAGTCGTCTGGATGTTTGTATCAATCTTCCCTTATTCTGAACCTGGAAAGAATTTGAAGTTGGATGATCACTATTGGGCGTCCAGACGTGCTGCTGAAATGTCCGAACGGATGCTACCTAGAACAGAAGCTTCTCGATACAGTGGAGGGTTCGAACGGAAAGATACGTCGTCCGGACGGATGATACTAGTCTGTCTGGAGTCCAGACGGGATGATACGTCGTCCGGACGGATGGAACAGTGGACAGATGGGCGTCCGGACGGGATGACACTTCGTCCGGACAGCTGACAGGGAATCTAAAATCTTCTATCTTCAGTGCAGAGTCTTCTGAAAAAGATCTGACAAGTGGAATCCCTGTTTACAGCACCTTTACACATAAGTGATTTTGTCCAAACACAGAATGAGGCCAAAATACTAACAAACTCCCCCTTTGGCCATTCTGGGACAAAAATCACATGACCGGTTTGGAAATACATTCCCGGTCCAAACAAAAATTACTCCCCTTTTTGTCCCAAAGGGACAAAGGGTAAAACAGAGTAATAAAAACTGACTGTAATAGAAATTACTCCCCCTAACGGTCTCAGAAGGACCCGAGAAACAGAGTAATATAAGTCAAACAGTTTTACAGACAAGAGGAAGGAAAAACATCAAGCTGAATGGAAGAAAAAATGAGCAGCATGGATAGGTCCTTCACAAGTATAAGAGCACGCGCATGTATCCCTGTCTTGAGAAATTAGACACAAAGCATGTCAAAAATATTCAAACATACAGTTGATAGACAAGAATAAGATAGGCACAGATTCCCTTGCAACTCGAGTACGGAAAGTAGCACTATTTGCTCATGCAATGTGTGGGTGTCTGAAGACCTTTACCCATAAGGTATGACTTTCAATATTTTGACCAATAGCAACCAGATTTTCTTAGATAGGAGAGAAAATAAATGGAAGATAAGCCAAAAGTCAAACCTTACTAGGGCCTAGCCACCCTCATCTGATACACTCCCCCTGAGATGCAGCACCTAAGTGATTTACTTGTACCATGAAGGACAACGTAAATGTTTTACTTGCACGTAGAGGGCAAGGCATAAAGAAAATGTAGGACATAAGCAGTGAATATATACTTTAAAGCATAGATTTCATACGATTAACTGCTTGTTTCTTATGGTGCTGCAAACTATAGGGAATGCCAGAGTTTATAGGTGCTAGGTTCAACTAGCATGTGGTCAATTTGGTCATCTTATCAAAAACTTCTTCTCTTATCCAGAATTTCTAGAAACAAAAGGTCAGAGAAGGAAAGATGTACCTTATAGGAGAGTCGTAGATAGTGCACATTTTTCATCGCATGAGGAAAAGAAGCTATCAATCAAAACAAGTGAGCAGGAAACCTTTGCATATGTCAGATTTGTGTTCTCAACCATATGTAAGAATAATTCATCCATGCATAGTGAACTAATAAACCAAGTAAAATGCATGAGAGAGCTAACAAACCTTAGAAAGGACCAACCTGCTACAACCTCCCAATTTTTTTTTTTCTTAAACAAAAACAACAAGCAATATGGAAATGACATCATATGCAAAGGCAAGATCAAACCTGTGGATGCTCGATGATGCCAATACAGAAAAACAGTTGCTCGACCTGCTTTTTCTTTCTTCCCCAAAAAATACTTGCAAAGTTCTCTCAAGAGACATAGGGGGCAAACACAACTGGTTCCTAGATTGCATATAAAGATGTATCAAGTTAAGATAAGCAATCAAACTTGATGCCATAGTATTAGGAACCAAATCCTAGGCATAAACACCCGAATCTGCTAGGTGCGTCGGTTCCCCCTCATGGGGTGACTGTCCTTCTCGACTCAAGCCTGCCTTCCAGTGGGTGGTTGTTGGCAGGACTGCATCATCCACTCCATCATGTTCTGCATCCAAATAGGAGGCTCATTGGAGTATTGCTCTTCTTTCATCTTCAGAGGCCTTCTAAACTGCTTGGGTTTGCTTTTGTAGGTGCCACTGTGATTGACTGGTACAAACCGCTGCTGAGGCCGCTGATGTTGAGGAGCATGAGACCAAGGGGCTTGATACTGATGCCTTGGTGCTTGTCCCCATGGTGCTTGGTAAGATGCCTGATGCTATGGAGTCTGATGATGGACTACAGGTCTAGTGCCATAATGAGCTTGTTTGGGCACTTCTTTCTTGGCTTTGGCAAATGGGAGGTCTTTTGATGGAATGAGGCTCCTGAGTGCCTGGAACATCATCGTTGACCTTTTCCTTCTTTTTATCTTCAATATTGGGAGGAGGCTCTGGGACTATAGGTTCACAAACACAGTCTTTGAGGAAGAAGGAACATCAGAAGAGGGAGCTACATACCCAAGGCCAGTCTTGTCATTTGGGCTCTTCTGGATAGACAGCATACGAGTCAACTTCTCATAAGTGACTCTTTCTAGCTGGAGCTACGTCTCTAGTAGCTTTTCCTCGAGCTCTTGTACTTTGAGCAGCAATGAACTCTTCTCGGTCTGCAAACTATTCAGATCATTAAGGTGCTGCTTTCGGCCTTCCCTCAGCTTCTCATACTCTATGTAGAGTGTCTTCTAGGCCTCCTTGAGCTCTTCCTCATTATCTCTATGCTCTGAGTAATACGAGTGTTCTTCTTCAACATGTGGGGCTACAAAGGCCAGAAATTTTTCAGACTCTGGAGCTTCTCCTTCTGACTCATCACTGAGAGTCACATTGTATGCTTTCCCCTTGCCCTTTTTAAGATTCCCGTAATCGGCTCGGATATGCCCAAAGCCTGAGCATTCAAAACATCGGGGTCCTTTGGGATCTTTCTTATCTTCTTCCTTTGGTTCAGCTTCTCTGGAGATTTCTTTACTCTTTCAGAAAACTTCTTGAACCGATCATCTTTCATTAGTCTTATGAAATTTTTGGCTAACATAGCCACAACCTTTTCTTCATCCTCAGAGTCATCTTCAGATGATGCTTCTACCTTCTTCTTGGAAACCTTTAGAGCAATAGTCTTCAACTTCTTGACCGGGAGCAGAGACAGCTCATATGTTTGAAGAGATCCCACCAGCTCTTCAATCTTCATCTCCTCAAGATCCTTGCTTTCTTCAACGGTGGTCACCTTGATTCTGAAACGCTCAGGTAAAGATCTTAGAATCTTTCGGATGAGTTTTACATCTGAGATAGGTTTCCCAAGACTCACCATGGAGTTCCTCAGGTCACTCATTTTGGAGTAAAACTCTTCAATGGTCTCTTCTTCCAACATCTTAATTTCTTCAAATCTTGAAATCAACATTTGAAGTTTGGCAGATTTAACAAGTTTCGTGCCTTCATATGTTGTTTCCAAGATTTGCCATGCTTCTTTGGCTGATTCGCAGTTTGAAATTTTGGCGAATTCAGAAGGAGAAAGTGCTTGGCATAGAGCATGGAGGGCTTTATCATTGGAAAGTCGGGCGTTTTTCAGAGGGACTGTCTCGAGGGTTGTATCGTCTGGTTTAGTTCAAATAGTTTCAACAATACTCCAACAATCAATAGATTTTAAAAAGAATCACATCCGAGCTTTCCAATAGCCATAGTTCGTACCATCGAAGGTAGGAACATAATTAAGAGTTTGAGACATAGTAGCAAATAGAAGTCAAAAATAAATGACACTCAAGAATTTAATCTTCTCAGAGTGTACCAAGCTTTGATACCAATTGAAAATTGAAAATTCAAATTGACTTCTAAAAGTAAAGTGTGTGCACAAGTGTCAACAAAAATTAAGCACAACGAAAAATAAAAGACACACAGAGTTTTGTTGACGAAGTGGAAACTCAATCAAGAGAAAAACCACTCCGGGGCAGCCAAACCCAGGAATTCCACTATTCAGAAGACAAAGCTAGATACAAGATAGTAACACTCACATTAACCCGATGCAGTGGTCGTACCTTGCTCTCTGACGTGTAACCCAACACGAATGCTTCCCAACCAGGTCTTCTACTTGAAGGGGTCTTTAATGGAATCCTTTACCTTAGGGCCAACCCCTAAGATAGACTTCAGATGTAGCGCAGCACACTTGTAACGGCTTCAGAGGGATCTTGAACTTCTCTGAGCTCTTGTGGAATTCAATACCAAATTCTTGCAGTTCTCAATGCCCAGGGGCCTCTATTTATAGGCTGAGGTGCAGAATGGGCGGCTGCTGTAATATATACGGATGCCGTCCGGACGGCTCAGGTTCACCATCCGGACGGACAACTGTGCGACAGGATTTTTCAAAAATTTCGCTGAAAATTTTTCCTGTTTAAGAGCCACGTCTGGACGGTGAGACACTGACGTCCGGACGGTCGTACGTCCGCTGCAAGTGATTTCCATATATGGCTTCGCACGTCCGGACCAAGGGGGATGCCCGGACGGTAATTCTTCAACACACAATTTCCATATCTGCTATGCGTACGTCCGGACCATGAGAGGTAGACGTCCGGACGGTTGAAGTCGAATCGTCAATTTCCATCTTAGTTGCATGCACGTCCGAACCAAGGCTGACTGACGTCCGGACGGTGATATTTGAATTACGATTCTTACCTTATGTATGAGTGCGTCCGGATGGGAAACCACGTCTTCTGGATGTCTGTATCAATCTTTCCTTATTTTGAACTTGGAAAGAATCTGAAGCTGGACGATCACTGTTGGGCGTCCAGACGTGCTGCTGAAACGTTCGGACGGATGCTAGCTGGAACAGAAGCTTCTCGATACAGTGGAGGGTCTGGACGGGATGACACGTCGTCCGGACGGATGGAACAGTGGATAGATGGGCGTCCGGACGGGATGACACTTCGTCCGGATGGCTGACAGGGAATCTGAAATCTTCTATCTTCAGTGCAGAGTCTTCTGAAAAAGATCTGACAAGTGGAATCCCTATTTACAGCACCTTTACACATAAGTGATTTTGTCCAAACAGAGAATGAGGCCAAAATACTAACAGCTACAACTGAAGTCTATCTTAGGGGTTGGCCCTAAGGTAAAGGATTCCATTGAAGACCCTTTCAGGTAGGAGACCTGGTTGGGAGGCGTTCGTGTTGGGTTACACGTTAGAGAGCAAGGTACGACCACTACATCGGGTATATGTGAGTGTTACTATCTTATATCTAGCTTTGTCTTCTGAATAGTGGATATCCTGGGTTTGGCTGCCCCGGAGTGGTTTTCTCTTAATCGAGTTTCCACTTCGTTAACAAAAATCCTTGTGTCATTTATTTTCTGTATAGTTATTTTTGTTGACACTTTGTGCACACACTTGCTATTTATTTTAGAAGTCAAATTTCATTTTTTTTTCAAAGTTCTTCCACGCTGTTCCCTAGGGAGAGGAGCGCACTACCACCATCAGAATCGGTGCTTTATTCCCCATACACCGCATGTTGGCTAAGATTATTTAGCACAACCTCTGGCCAGTTGTCAGGCGTAGTGACCTGATTTTGAAGAAGGCCCAGTTTGTCTATGCCATCCATCTTAACTTGCCTTTCTGCCTTTGCAAGCATATTTTGGGCATTATTCTGGAGGCCCGCGATGAGAGCAATACAGGTCTTCCTTTTGGCTGTCTACTCACCCAGATCATACTACAGTCAGGCATCAGTATTGCTAGAGAGCCGAAGATGAAGATTCAGAATCCTATCGGCAAGCAGACTTTGATGAAGTCCAATGCACAGTTGCGGAGAGATGATTCTGATGATGATGATGTACCTGCTGCCATGCCTATAGGCTTTCTGGATATGGCTTCCTCCTCTCAGACCGTCTTGCCTTCTGAGCTGGAAGTCAATTATTCTCAAATAATGGAGGCCCTGGCTGCCATTCAGGGAGGGATGAGTACCATACAACTCTCTATGTTTTCCATGCAACATTCCATCACTACTATGCAGCAGGAGGTGCACTCCATCAACCTGTGTGTAGAGCAGAACCAGCTGAACCTCCGGGAGTGTCTCAAGTTCCATCATCCTGCCAGCAGTGACGATGAGGATGATGCGCCTAGGACTACACCTATGGCAGAGGATGCTTGAGTTTTCTTTTTTGTTTAGTTGTCTTATTTTTGTTTGAGACATTTGGTTTATATTCTATTGTTTTTGTTAAAACTCTTGGACTAATATTACTCTGTTTACCCTGGTCCTTCTGAGACCGTTAGGGGGAGTCATTTTTGTTATGGTTGGTTTTCATTACTCTATTTTACCTTTTGTTCCTTTGTGACAAAAAGAGGGAGTAATTTTTATTTTTGGACCAGGAATGTATTTTCAAACCGGTCAAGTGATTTTTGTCCCAGAATGGCCAAATAGGGAGTTTGTTAGTTTGTGATTGGCTACATTCTGATTGGACAAAATCATTTTTGTGTAAAGATGCTTTTTAACAGGGATTCCACTATCTAGAAGTGCTTTAAAAGATTCTGCACTGTTTTCAAGTCAGAGATCTCGGTTCCCTGCCAGCCATCCAGACGACGTGTCATCCCGTTCGGACGTTCATCTGTCCATAGTTCCAGCCTTCCGGACGACGTGCCATACCATCCGGACTCCCGACAGACAAAAGCATCATCCGTCCGGACGACGTGGATTTCCGTCCGGATACTCATCTGTATCGAGAAGCTTTTGTTCTAGCTTGCATCCGTCTGGACATTTCTGCAGCCCTTTCGGACGACTGTCATTGATCGAGCTTCAGATTTTCTTTCCAAAAGCAAATATGGGAAAATTGCTGCAACCGTCCCGACAATGTGGATTCCCGTCCGGACGGGCTACTCCTTAAAGGCAAGTTCGTAATTCAAATTCAACCGTCCGGACGCCGGTCTACCATGTTCCGGACGCGCGTACAACAGATATGGAAATTACGTGTAGCAGATCAACTGTTCGGACGACCATCCCCCATGGTCCGGATGCGCGAAGCCTTAGTAAGGAAATTGCTTGCAGCGGACATGCGACCGTCCGGATGTGGCTCTCAAACAAGAAAGATTTTCAGTGAAAATCTCAGAATTTTGGTCGCACAGTTGTTCATCCGGAAGGCTCTTGTCCACCGTTCGGACAGCGCCCGGCTTTATCAAGCCAGATGCTCATTTGAATCCTCAGCCTATAAATAGAGGCCCCTATGCTTGAGAACTACAAGAATTCGGTATTGAATTCCACTAGAGCTTAGAGAGTTATTTGTGAGGTTATTGAGCTGATTCGTTCTCTCTAAAGCTGTTGCTGTGTGTGCTGTTGCTGCACTTAAATTGAAGTCTATCTTAGGGGTCGGCCCTAAGGTAAAGGATTCCATTGAAGACCCCTTCAGGTATGAGACCTGGGTGGGAGGCGTTCGTGTTGGGTTACACGTTAGAGAGCAAGGTACGACCACTGCATCAGGGGTATGTGAGTGTTACTATCTTGTATCTAGTCTTGTCTTCTGAATAGTGGATATCCTGGGTTTGGCTGCCCCGGAGTGGTTTTTCTCATCTTGAGTTTCCACTTCGTTAACAAAAATTCTTGTGTTATTTATTTTTCGCATTATTTTGTTAACACATTGTGCACACACACACTTGCCTTTATTTTAGAAGTCAATTTCTATTTTTCAATAGGGAGTAAGCAGACAATCCTTTAGTGGGGCAGCAAGTCCCACCATACATGGCAAATATTATTGGGGGATTCACGCCCCATGGTATTTGACAGGGAGTAATTGAAGATCACATTCCATGGTAATCAGATAACAAAACAAGAAATAGAAGCAGAGAGAGAACGACAACTAGCATGCATAACATTGTTTAATGGAAGTGTTTAAGTTGTTTTCATGATATGTAGTAGTTTTCATGCTAGACGTATCTATATGCCTATGAGGTTGAATGACACAGCGCATATGTATATGTTTACGACTGGATTGCATTGATTTAAGGCCATTGAGCTTCAATGTACTTAGATGTTTACGCTACCAAATTGGGTAATGCAAGTGTCTTCGAGTTAGTAGGTAGACTGGCATTTGGTACGAAGCTGTAATGCACTTAGATAGGGAGTTACCTATATTTGGAAACGCTGGGTCTTTGTATAGCTGAGCAAGATGCCATTGTTTTGAGCTTCAATATACTTAGATGTTTACGCTACCAGATTGGGTAATGTAAGTATCTTCGAGTAGGTAGGCCGACTGTTGTTTGTTCGGTACGAAGCTGTAATGCACTTAGACATAGAGTTACCTATATTTGGAAGTGCTGGGTCTTTGTATAACTGAGCTACTGATTACAAAAGTTATATGTGGTAGATTGGTTTATATGTGGAACCTTCCAAGGAGGGATGACTAGAACCTCTATATATGTTCACAACAACTTAGTATGCTTCCATGTATTTATGAAATATTATTGTTTACTTTATTAGCTACATTATGTTTCCAAGGGACAGATTCTTATAACCAAAAATAGTAGCTGTTATTGTAATCGAATGATAAAGGAAAATGTTGGGTCTTTGTGAAAAATTAGTGAGTATTATACCACTGAGGCCTCCGTATTATGTATTGAGGCGGTCTCATACTTTCACCTATATGGATATAGGTACCACCATAACCATATAGATGTTGTTCCTTTGGCTGCAGGTACACCTGAGATGGACGATGATCCAGTAGCATTATACTTGGGGTATTACAACTAAAGCCTAATGCGACAGTTATGATGTGTTGGACTATGGGTGTCTGTTGTGTGTTTTAAATAGTACTCGCAAGCGCACGAATCGTTTGCAATATAGTGTGTGCAAGTGCGAGGTCGAATCCACAGGGAAATGGTCAAATATTGGTGTCTTGCTTAATCAACCTCATTTTAACCAAGTTCCAAAGGTTTGAGAAATGATTGAAGAACAAAAGACTAATGGAAAGAGATATAATGAAATATGTAAATTAAAAGGAACTAAGGTTAAGGAATCCACCAAACCAAATCCTACAACTCACTCTCTTGGTTTCCACTTGAACACCCAAAGAACATTAAGCTTAGGGTGTTATTCAAGTTTTTAAACCATAAACCCAAGAACCATTAAATGAATCCAACTCATTGACAAATCACAAAGAGTACCGATTGAAATCAAAACATCCAATGTATCATTCAATCACAATGGATATCATCATTCAAACCGATAAAACAATGTATTAGTCGGTTGAAACACATAAAATGTCCTCTATCCACCACTAACCACATTCATTGCAAAAGATAAAGTTTTAAATGAATGGAACTTGAACAACTAACATGATATATCATTAAATGTGCAAGTGGTACAGCAAGATTGTGAGTGTCATCAATGGAAATGTTTCATCCTCAACCCTAGTTGAGGTTACTAGCCTTCCATGACTAAGAACACCACAAGAAAATGATGAACAACCATGGAAATGAAAGAAAAGCTCTACAAAGAGAAAGTATCTGAAAATAAACTACTGAATTACACTACAAGAAGCACGAAATTAAACCTATCTACAGAGTTTCTGCTCTATTCTCTCCTCTCCTACTCTCTCTACTCCTGTTTTAACAAGGGGATGGCTATGGCTTTTATAGAAGAAAGCTAGGGCAAGAAATGACTCCTCTACCCTCCTCTAGGGTTCTTCTGCAGCTAGAGACAACCACAAACACGAAACCAGCGTGTTCTGCAGCGGAAATCAGAGGGAGGACTGCTTTTTGGCTTCTGATTGGGCGTTCTGGCGCGCTCTGCAAAAGTAGTTTCTGGGAAATTTCGATCGATCGACTTTTATTTCGATCGATCGACTTCGGGCAAAGTTTCGATCGATCGAATTTTAAGTTCGATCGATCGACTTTTTAGGATCTCCGAATTTCCAGCTATTTCCTTATGAAATTTGTCATTCCTCTATTATTGTTCTACAGAAACAGAAAACACAAAAACTAACCAAAACATTATAAAATAACAAGGCTAAAGGTCTAACTAGTGCAAATCAAGGGGTCCAAATACACCATATTTGGTACTCATCAAATACCCCCAAACTTACATTTTGCTAGTCCCTTAGCAAAAACAAAATAAAAAACAAAATCAAAGCATGAAACATAAGTCCTCTTTCGTGGGAGAAATGATTGCATTTAGCATATGCAACAAGCCTTTTAAACCCCTAGGACTCCCTAGTGGACGAGTGAAGTCTCGTGAGGGTTTGCTAGAAATGGTACCCACAAACATTGAAATGCCGTATTATCAATTGAGCGAAAATCATCTTTCAAACACATGGTTCACACATCATGAGCATGTTTAACAAAATGAATATCAGATTATCATGTTATCAAAAATCGATCAACTCATAGATGGAAAATTGAGACAACACATGTTCAAAAGTGTAAGGTGTGAATAACATAGAATCATGGGGTTTTGATTTTCCTCAAAGCACATATATCCAAAAATTCGCAGGACTTCCGTCAAATAACCAAGGCTTATCTTACATTCATTATTATTTACTATTATTTTGTGTCGGCTGTGCAATGTGTGACTCCTTTAAGCTTTCTAATTGACCTATGTAACGAGTGTTGGGCCAGTGACTCCCAAACCAGATGGTCTTAGGGCACTAGATGTAAAAACATCCCTAAGGGCTTAATTACTCAAGTCAAAAAGGCTACGAAGTCAAACTAGCCAAACAATCATCCAAGCTGAAATTCTCATCTTTTTACGCGAACACCCAATGCTTAATGAGGCAAGGGGCCCGGTTACTCAATGAAAATCAAGTTGGTGATATTATTCTAAGCAGAAATATTTTTTTTTTTTTTTATATATATATATCAATAAGCCAAGGTTTCATCAACAAGTCATCCTACAAATCTCAAGACACATAAATTTTAATTCAAATCTCATACCTCACAGAAACAAATGCTAATGTGATTGTGATGAACAGTTTAAACATGTCAAGTCTCTCTAATCCAAAGATGAGTCAAAAGATCTCAGATTTTAATGATATGCAAAATTCAACATGTTAAACAAACCAATGAGATGCAAACCATAGTAAGATGTAACTATGCTCAACTAACAATAAGGCATTTTTTTTTTTAAATGAATATTAACAAGGGAACAAAGCAAGAATTAAATGAAAACAGACAGAAATATCTACCCCACCCCCAAACTAGAAGAACACCCAATGTGGCTAGAGATACAATACCGAAGGGTGATGCAAGTTGGGCACACTGTAAGAGAAGCGCTCCCCCAAACTTGAACGGCAGACATTGTCCTGAAAATCACAAACACAAGAAAATCAAATGATAGGAAAAAATGACGAAGGTTGCCTCCCACAAGCGCTAAGTTTTCAGTCTTCAGCCAGACTTTCCATCCTGACGACAATCACTCCGAGTAACTCGGGTCCTCTAAAAGGGTCGAACTATGAAAGGGCCTGTCCATCGAGATCGGAGCTTCCCTGGGAAAAGATGCAGACGTGAATTGTAAAGAAGGACTTTCTGACCGGGCTCAAAAGATCGTCTCAATATGTTTTGGTCGTGAGCCTTCTTCATCCGTGCTTTGTACATCCTAGCACAGTCATAGGCATCGTTCCTCAGCTCGTCCAATTCATTGAGTTGGAGCTTCCTTTGTGAGCCAACCTTTGTGAGATCGAAATTCAGCTGCTTAATGGTCCAGTAAGCTCTGTGCTCCAACTCCACAGGCAGATGGCATGCTTTCCCGTACACGATACGGTAAGGTGACATGCCAATCGGTGTCTTGAATGCTCTCCGGTATGCCCATAATGCATCGTTCAACCGGAGAGACCAATCTTTCCTTGACGGGTTCACCGTCTTCTCCAAAATCCTCTTGATCTCTCTGTTTGAAACCTCCACTTGTCCACTCATCTGAGGGTGATAGGGAGTGGCAACCTTGTGCGTGATGCAATATTTCTTCATCAGCTGTTCGAAGACCCGGTTGCAGAAGTGCTTTCCACCATCACTAATAATTGCTCGAGGAGTACCAAAACGAGCAAATATAGTGTCCTTTAAAAATTGGACCACAACTCTGTGGTCGTTGGTTTTGCAGGCAACTGCCTCTACCCATTTGGACACATAGTCCACAGCAACCAAAATGTACAGATAGCCAAAGGAGTTTGGGAAAGGTCCCATGAAATCAATGCCCCATACATCGAAAATCTCAACAATAAGAATCGGGTTGAGGGGCATCATATTTCGACGTGAAATACTCCCTAGCTTCTGACAGCGCTCGCATGAAACACAATAAGTGTGAGCGTCTTGAAAGATGGTAGGCCAGTAAAATCCGCACTGCAAAATCTTTGCAGCGGTCTTCTTCGCACTGAAGTGGCCTCCACAGGCATGATCATGACAGAAGGAGATGACACTGGATTGGTCAGGCTCGGGAATGCATCTCCTAATGATCTGATCAGGACAATACTTGAACAAGTAAGGATCGTTCCAGAAAAAATTCTTCACCATGGACATAAATTTGGACTTATCTTGCCGTCCCCAATGCAAAGGCATTTGACCGGTGACAAGATAGTTCACTATGTCAGCAAACCATGGTGAGTGAGCATGAGCAATATGCATCAACTGCTCATCGGGGAAGGTCTCAGAAATGGGGGCGGCCTCTTCCGTGAAGTCCACGGTAATCCTCGAGAGATGATCAGCCACCACGTTTTCGGAACCCTTCTTGTCCCGAATCTCAATGTCGAACTCTTGTAAGAGCAAAATCCACCGGATGAGGCGAGATTTAGCATCCTTTTTGGAAAAAAGATACTTCAATGCCGCGTGATCCGAGTAGATGATGACTTTCGATCCTAGTAGGTAGGATCGAAACTTATCCAGAGCAAACACGACTGCCAGCAGCTCCTTCTCAGTGGTCGAATAATTCAGCTGGGCGTCGTTCAAAGTTCGACTTGCATAATAAATGACGTGGGGAAGTTTGTCAATGCGCTGCCCCAACACAGCTCCAACGGCGTAATCTAATGCGTCACACATGATCTCGAAAGGTGTACCCCAGCTCGGGGGCCGAATGATGGGTGTGGACGTCAGAATTGCCTTCAAGGCCCCAAATGCCTTCTTGCAATCTTCATCAAAAATGAAAGGGGCCTCCTTCACCAACAGTTTGCACAAGGGCTGGGCGATCTTGCTGAAGTCCTGGATGAATCGCCGATAAAATCCTGCATGGCCCAGAAAAGAGCGAACCTCTTTCACCGTCCGTGGGGGCGGAAGGTTGGATATCAGATCTACCTTCTCCTTGTCTACCTCTATCCCCCGACGATAGATGACGTGCCCGAGCACGATTCCTTGTTGCACCATAAAATGGTACTTCTCCCAATTGAGCACTAGGTTCTTCTCTTTACACCTCTCCAAAACCAACGTGAGGTGGTGCAAACACTCCTCAAAAGATGACCCGAAAACCGAAAAGTCGTCCATAAACACCTCCAGGAAATGCTCTACCATATCAGAAAAAATGCTGATCATGCACCGCTGAAAAGTAGCTGGTGCATTGCATAAGCCAAAGGGCATGCGTCGGTAGGCGAACGTTCCGAACGGACAAGTGAAGGTCGTCTTCTCTTGGTCTTCAGGGTCCACAGGGACCTAGTTATATCCAGAATAACCATCCAAAAAGCAATAATACTCGTGCCTGGCCAACCGCTCCACCATTTGATCAATGAACGGAAGAGGAAAGTGATCTTTCCTGGTGGCGGTCTTCAGCTTGCGGTAGTCAATGCAGACTCTCCATCCAGACTGTACTCGAGTTGGAACCAACTCGCCTTCCTTGTTCTGCACGACTGTAACTCCAGCTCGCTTGGGCACGACATGAATGGGGCTCACCCATTTGCTGTCAGAGATGGGGTAGATGATGCCAGCATCCAACAACTTGATGACTTCTCCTCTGACGACTTCTTGCATGGTCGGGTTGAGCCTTCTCTGTGGCTCCCTCGATGGTTTGGTGTCTTCCTCCAAGTGTATCCTATGCATCACCACCGAGGGGCTGATTCCCTTAATATCTTCAATGGTCCAGCCTATAGCTTCCTTATGCTCCCTCAAGACATCTAACAACCTCTCCTCCTAAGCGGTGTGAAGATCTGAAGCTATGATTACAGGCAAAGTCTCTGCTGGACCGAGGAACTTATACTTGAGATTGTCCGGTAGGGTCTTAAGTTCCTTCTTTGGAGGCTCAGGTACTGCTGCCTCCTCTTCCTTCTTGCTCTCCAGAGGAGCAAACTCCAAAACAGCATTTGCTTGCTCAAGTAGGACATCCAAGTCCAGATCCTCTCCAAATTGAGCAAGGCTTGCTTCCAGGGGGTCTTGTATGCTTGATTCTTCAATGCTTACCTCCAGGATTTCCTCTATCAAGCAGACATTTTTGATCTCATCACACTCCCTCGGCTGTTTGCTGATGTGAAAATGTTCAGCTCTACCGTCATGTTGCCGAATGAGATCTTCATTACCCCCGTCCTGCAGTTGATCAGGGCGTTAGCCGTAGCTAAGAATGGTCGCCCTAGGATTACCGGTATCTGAACTCCAACGTTCTGTACCGGCTCGGTGTCAAGCACTATGAAGTCCACAGGGAAGTAAAACTTATCCACCTTAATCAAAACATCCTCCACTATTCCCCGTGGTATCTTAACTGACCGATCAGCCAATTGCAATGTCATGGAGGTGGGCTTCAATTCTCCTAATCCTAATTGCAGGTAAACTGAATAGGGTAGGAGATTGACGCTGGCTCCAAGGTCAAGCAGGGCCTTCTCAATGTGGCTGACTCCTATCGTGCAAGAGATGGTAGGACATCCAGGGTCCTTGTACTTGATGGGCAGCCTGTATTGGAGGATTGAGCTGACTTGCTCGGTCAAACAAACTTTTCTCGGGACATTGTTCCTCCGCTTGACGGTGATTAAGTCCTTCAAGAACTTGGCGTAAGACGGCACTTGCTGGATGGCATCCAAGAACAGAATGTTGATCTGCACTTGTTTGAACACCTCCCGAATGTCCTCGAATGTTCCTCCTTTCTTGGGCGCGAGAAGTCTATCAGGGTAAGGTGCCCTAGGTATAAACGGCCTAGGAGGAGTCTCTATGGTCCGAGCTAATGTAGATGGCTCGGCATCTCTCTTCTCTACGCTCCTGCTTCCTTGTTCTCCTTGTGCAGCAGAGTTCTCTTCTGGGTGAACCACTTGGTTGTCCACTTGTTTCCCTGATCTAAGTGTGACAACGGCTTGCACATGCTCCTGCCCATGCACTGCATTTGATGATCCTCCCTCATGAAACTGCAACTTCGGATTCGGCACAAGCTGACTAGGGAGCTTTCCCTTCTCTCTCTCCCCCAAGTGACTAGCAATTTGCCCGATCTGGGTCTCCATCTTGGCAATAGCTTGAGTGTTCACCATGGAAGCATTCTTCACGTCATTGATGGATTGGCCGGTAATCTGGATGAAAGCCTTAAGAGTGTCTTCCAAAGAAGATTGTGAAGAAGAGGCAGGGGCGAGTAGGGGCTTGGTATGATGGTGCTGGCTGGGATGGACGGCTTTGATGGTGAACCGGCTGATGAAATCCGGGGGGGTATTGAGTATGGGATTGGTGAGGAACTCCCCCTTGAGCCATAGGCTGGTTCTGCTTCCAAGAAAAATTAGGGTGGTTCCGCCATCCTGGATTGTACGATTCGGAGAAAGGTCCACTGGCTTGCTTTCGATAATCGTTGAAAGCGTTCACTTGCTCCATTGGTGACTCGACAAAAGCTGGCAATGATTTGCAAGTCTGTGCTAAGTGCAAGGGACTAGCACAGATGGAACAGCAGTCAACATGGAATGGGTTGGCAGCATTCATGGATTTGCTAACAACTAGGGCTTCGACCTTTTTGGTAAGGGCATCTATCTTCATTTTTAATTCTATATCCTCCTTAACCTCATAGATGCCTCCCTTCTTCTGAATACGAGCAGCTTTATCTCGACAGCTTGAAAAATCCCACTGTTGGGAATTGTCGGATAATTGATCTAAGGTCCTATACGCCTCCTCTCCCGTCAAACTCAGAAATGCGCCTCCGTTCATCGACTCGATCATGCTACGATTGGATTGAGTTAATCCTTGATAGAAAAATTGCACCAGTCTCCATTTCTCGTATCCATGTGGAGGGCACTTGATCAGCATATCTTGAAATCTCTCCCAACTCTCAGAAAATTTCTCATCTTCTTCTTGAGTAAATGAGCTTATCTCCTTCCTACACTCGTTGACTTTGGACATGGGGAAGAATTTGTTGTAGAACTTGTTGAGCAAGTTCTCCCAAGAAGTGATGGAACCAGGCAAGTTTGAATCCAACCATGCTTTGGCCCTATCATGGAGTGAGAAAGGAAATAGCCTAAGATGCACAGATTCTTCAGAAAAATTTTGAAATTTGAAGGTGGCACAGATGTCCTTGAATTTCTTCACATGGCTATAAGGAATTTCGAGGTCCAAGCCATGGAATGCGGGTAGGAGTTGAATGACATGAGGCTTGAGGTCAAAATGAGTGGCATTGGTTGGGGGTAACACGATACATGAAGGAGAATTTGTTGCAACGGGTGCAAACAAATCCCTAAGTGTCCTAGTATGATCCACATTTTCTCCCCGATTCCTCTCATTTTCATTTGCATGCATGTTATCTCCCATCTCAACAGAATTTCTAAGATTTCTCCTAAGAGTTCTTTCAATTTCGGGATCTAAAGATGTCAAGTCTAAGTTCAATGATCTTCTACCAAGCATACACCAAACATACACAAATGTTTAATCCAAAGAAAACAATTTGCTAATAGGGAACAAAGTTCTCCAAAGTACAATCTAGGCTAATTCCCAGGTAGGTGAGGGGGGTCACAATGGACACACTTAAATCCCAAGACCAATCCTTGCCAGAATTTACCTCGTCATTGCCCTTAGATTGCTAAGTAAACCCTTACTAACAAAATATTTTCTCTTTTTTTTTTTTTTTTTTTTTTTATAACAAAGAAAAATAACACAACTAAGATAAACTGTAAAGACTAACACAAATGCATACAATTTACACTAAGACAGCAGTAAAAGTAAAGATAAGAATACTTACAAGTTGGGACCAAAAAGAATTTTTGGTAAAAAATTTTCTGCTACTGATCTTATCTAGGAGCTGCCATCTGAGTTGAGGTCGATCGATCGAATGTAATAGTTGATCGATCTAACTTTTTATTCGATCGATCGAATTTTCAAAATTTGCAGGGCCAGGAACAGAAACAAAAATAGAACAAAAAATCTTTTTTTTTTTTTTTAGAACAAAATAAAACAAATTGAAGATAATATAAAACACAAACTAAACAAAATTTGAACTTAGTTATAATGAACTAAAAGGAAATTAAACAAACAGCAAAATACTATTAAACAGAAACAAATTATGAACAAAAAATGAACAAAATGGACTAAAAGAAGTACTGGATCAGAGATACTCACCTAGTTCCGAGCTGCAGCTGTGCAGAAAATTCGCTCGATCGAAGTATATTTCGATCGATCGAAAGTCGATCGATCGAATATATTGTCGATCGATCATCTTTATATGATGCAGATGCTAATTCGATCGATCGATTCTTCAGGGCACCCAATAAGTTGCAGAAGCTGCAGAACAGATCCGGGAAAAACAAAGAAAAAACTTAGAATGTAGAACAGAAGCTAAACAACAGTAAAAATGAAACGAAAATCTATCTAACTAGTAGAAAAACGAAATCAATCAAACAAAAACCAATTTTTGAACCGATTTCCCCGGCAACGGCGCCAAAAACTTGTTGTGTGTTTTAAATAGTACTCACAAGCGCACGAATTGTTTGCAATATAGTGTGTGCAAGTGCGAGGTCGAATCCATAGGGAAATGGTCAAATATTGGTGTCTTGCTTAATAAACCTCATTTTAACCTAGTTCCAAAGGTTTGAGAAATGATTGAAGAACAAAAGACTAATGGAAAGAGATATAATGAAATATGTAAATTAAAAGGAACTAAGGTTAAGGAATCCACCAAACCAAATCCTACAACTCACTCTCTTGGTTTCCACTTGAACACCCAAAGAACATTAAGCTTAGGGTGTTATTCAAGTTTCTAAACCATAAACCCAAGAACCATTAAATGAATCCAACTCATTGACAAATCACAGAGAGTACCGATTGAAATCAAAACATCCAATGTATCATTCAATCACAATGGATATCATCATTCAAACCGATAAAACAATGTATTAGTCGGTTGAAACACATAAAATGTCCTCTATCCACCACTAACCACATTCATTGCAAAAGATAAAGCTTTAAATGAATGGAACTTGAACAACTAACATGATATATCATTAAATGTGCAAGTGGTACAACAAGATTGTGAGTGTCATCAATGGAAAGGTTTCATCCTCAACCCTAGTTGAGGTTACTAGCCTTCCATGACTAAGAACACCACAAGAAAATGATGAACAACCATGGAAATGAAAGAAAAGCTCTACAAAGAGAAAGTATCTGAAAATAAACTACTGAATTACACTACAAGAAGCACGAAATTAAACCTATCTACAGAGTTTCTGCTCTATTCTCTCCTCTCCTACTCTCTCTACTCCTGTTTTAACAAGGGGTGGCTATGTGTAACGACCCGCTTTTTACAAAAAAATGTAAGTAATTATATCTGGATAATTACGTGTCATTAACCATTCAGAGATGATAAATCTGGCAGCGGAAAATACGAATATCTCTTCTTTTCTTTTTCTTTTTTTTCAAACATCAGGGACAATTCCCTTACAATACATTCAGAGCTTTAACTGACATCTTCTAGAAAATACATTAAAAGTCTTTACACCATTTACAAAGAAACATGTGTCACATATGACACTAAAGCATACATGGAACTTATTAATTACAAGTAAATGTCTAAACATGTTACAGGCAAATGGTACAAACATCTATGAATACAAAGTACTAAAATCCTAACTACACAGCTTTAAATCTCTTAAGCTAGCAGTTAATCCAATCCATAATCTTCAGAACCTGCGCAAACATCTATGAGAAGGTGGTTACCGCCACAATCCCATAGTTCCATAAGTGAGCTAACTGTCATTCAACGACATCATGATTTATGCGTTATTTAAGGAACATAGATATGACATAATGATGTAGTGATGTAGTGATAGTTTTCATGCAAAGTTTAACAGTTCAATATAGTCATTGCACTCCACTCTTGTAAGGGCCGTCCCCCCGCTCAACGTCTTTCTCGAGGCCGTCCCCTCTACATTACATTTTAATTAACTTATTTTTGCACTATCGGAGACCTCCCTCCTCTAGTACTTTGAAAGCCGTCCCAATCAATGTGATTATTATTGTTTCCGGTTTCAGGCACATTTACCATCCTGAACCTTTGGGAGACGTCGCGCCCAATATTAATAGGTTGATTATTAACAGTATGCAATAATCAGTCATGCGCATCCAATTAAAATAAAACATAAACACAACGCTATTGAAATCCAGTACTACCCTCAGTAAGTAATTTATACTTACAGCCCTTTCGTGCAGTCTCGATTCATCATCTGCATCAAATACATATTTATATGCATAGAAGGTCAATAACATTCCTTTTAGAAATTCATGCCTAAACATGAATTCCATTTTTATACATTTGCACTTACATAGAAGCAATCATCTATGGAACACAATCTACATTAATTATTACTTAACATAACATGGTTAAGTTCCTACATTATTTTTCAATCATAACAGCTGATACCTCTAACAAAGCCTAATTATTTTTAAGGAACATCAATCCAAGCACCAAACCAATTAACAAAACATCTATTTTAAAACATATTTACTCTTAACAATTATTTCAACCAATATATTTGAGAAATCACAGTAAAACAGCATGCTCAATTTCCATAACACTCAATTTCTAAAACAATGCATTACATGATTAAACTCATGAAATCATTCTTTAATTCTAGAGTTTTACAATTAATCAAGCCCTTAGTTTAAACAACATCACTCATTAATTATCAATAATCAAACATAATCAATACCTTAGAATATTATACAACTCTAGGTTTCAATAATACATATCAATCATCAATAATAAGACAGAAGCCCATTTAATTACAATAGGGAATTCTTAATAAAAATTAGTTTAAACCGAACATTACAAGGCACAACAATTCATGCTTTACGTAGATCGGGTCAACACATGATATATGGCTTAACCTCAAATGGCCCAAACAATAATAGTACCCATAACCAAGCACACACTTACACTAATCCCAATAATACCTCATATCATAATTGATCAACAACAAAAGCCACCTAGAGTCTTAAATTCAGTTACCAATCCATTAGGACTACATTTAATCCATTCCAATTTAACTAAATATATCGCACATAAATATCTAGCCAATACCTCCAAATAATATTCCAATACCTATCCAATTGAAACAACCTAAAACAAATCTCCAAAACACTCATTTGGTCCAGCCTCTAGTCCAAAACAGTGAACACCAAAAACCATTCCTGGCTAAACATCACCAATATACACATAACTAGAACACTACTTGGCTAAACTCATCAAATCTCCCCTAGCCAACATACAATCAATTGAATCCCAAATCAGTACACATATACATAGTCACAACAGGGGAAATTCTTGTTAAATACAAATAATAGGAATCTGAATTTCCAAATCATCAATCAGTCCTAGAATTTTAACATAATCTGAAATAGGGACCCAAAACTACAATAATTTCCTCAAATCAGCCAACAACAGTGAAACCATCAAATATTCAATCGGTCAACAGTCCAAAAACACCCCAAGACAGAAAATCACAAATCAAAATACTCATTTGATCATCCCAAATCAAAAACAGAATTTCAATCCATAGAAAACCCCCAAAATCATAAACCGTAATTTCACAATAATCCAATCAATCCTTAAAATAAATTATCATAGGTTGTTAGAAATTTACCCCAAGGATTTTTCATAGCAAATCCGTCGGAGAAAGCCACCGATTCCGCCGAAAAAGCTGCCGGAAAACACAAAGGAAGAACCGGGTCTTCCTCTCGGGTCTGACGGGTCACCGGGTCGGGTTTTCGGGTCAGAGGCTTCGGGCTTCGTGGATCGGCCGGAAAGTCGCCTTACTCGTCGAAAATCGGCGTCTGGCCACCGGACATGGAGGATCAGACCTCCGGAAGGTTCGGGTTCGGCTCACGGGTCCACGAACCACCCGGGTTCTCTCTCTCGGGTTTAACGGGTTGCGGGTCGCGGGCAACACGATCGGAGCTCCTGGGTTCCACCGATCGTCGGCTTTGGCTCTGCCGGCGATGACCCAGCACCACCCATCGGGTACCGGACCTTTGAGCGGTCGGAATTCCCCCTGCCTCGTCGGGTCTCCCACTCACGGATTCTCTCTCTCCCGATCTCTCGGTCTCTCTCTCTGACTCTCAGCATCTCTCCCCCATTCTCACTCTCTCGTCTCTCAATCTCTCGCATCTCTCTTCTCAGTCTCACTCTCCCTCTCGCTGTCTCTATTTTTGGGCAACAGAACAGAGAAGAAACAAAGGAGGAAGAAAGAAGAATAGAAGAAAAAGAAGAGAAAAGAAGAAGTGTGGTCCGGTTATAATAAAAGAGAGATATTATTTTTCTGTAATCATTGTCTTAGTAAAATATCAGATATTTTATGCATAACTTAACAGTTAAGTTTTCTTAAAATATCTCTTATAAAAATATCTCTTACAAAAATATCTCTCTAGATATTTTATCTGCTGATATTTTTAAATCGATCTTTACCAATATGTATAATTCATCAAAATTACAATCTAAGGTCATTTTGTGTCTAGTTCGTTCCATCGGTAATATTATTATCTCAATAATATTTTAACATCATAAATTATAAACCAAATATATATTGCACAGTAATATTACACGCAGTGAATATTACACCTTAATATTATTTATCAATATTATTATGCCAATTAGTCTACTGAATAATTCCGTCAGTCTGTTTCATTCAATCTTAAATTCTAATTTAAGACATTTATTTAATTACTTAAAATCTGGAGCGCTACATCCCTCCCCCCTTAACAGAATTTCGTCCTCGAAATTCGTAAACTATGCAATGCATACGTTTACACTAAAGGAAGATTTAGATCTCTAAATCGAGCGATTCAGATTTTAAGGCAACACTTGATGCTAAAACATGAACTATACAGTACTTCTAGACTTAGCAATATTCTACAAAAGAGCATAAGCCAATAATGCACACTCCCATTTGTACATCATGACACCATACTATAACGTATATGGCTAACATCTAACTTTCACCATCCACATCGTTTCCATTTCTCTGCTTCAATGTAAAGGTCTGCTCTTATCATAAACCTCGTCTACTTTGTTCGTCCGTGTTAGCAGTACCTGATCAGATCGTTGTATCTCTAAATATGTCAAGTATTACACTGGAATTTAACCTTATCTTTTATTGTTGAAATTCCAGCTCCCAATCCTAGGGAAAGAACTATTTCAAAGTCCAACTCCTCCGATTAGCGTACGTCCTTAGTCATCAATAGGGGTCGAAATTTCCTTCCATTAGGAAATTCTTTAACATAAGTCTAAGTCTAACCATTCATATCCTCAATTAGGCGGTAGTCATTAATTCCTTAGACTTCAAACACGTATATATCATATCATGAGAAATCACACTAAGCATTGAAATATAAATCAAGATACGGTTTACCTCAATCATTCTCAAATGCAGCATAGTGAAAGACTAGAATAAATTCCTCAAGTAGTTTCTTAGTCTATAGAATTCTCCAATGTTCAATTAAGTAGCGATCTCCTCTAATCGATTCAATTGATCTTTTATAGCTCAGAAATTATTCTAATTGTAACTTGCATTACACCATAAGTACAATCATAATTACCCTTCTAAAATCATGATATCATCAACTAGGGTGTAAAGCTTAAATCAAATCTTACAAAAGATCTTGTTCTTTTATCCTCAAAAAGGGTGTAAGAAAATAATGTATCTTAATCTTATCTTCAATTTAGTCCATAGACTTCAATTTATAATTTAGACATTATCCTTGCATTCCATTGCAAGGTTTAACCTCAAATATGTTCAACTAGGAATTAGACATTCACTTAATATCTAATTCATTAAATCAGTCATCTCCAAAAATCAATGTGGTATCAATATCGAATATCACAATCAATTACCATGTTCCTGCAGCTTGATTTAGGAACAACTTTCTTTTGTCTATCACGTAGCATTTCTCACTTTCCTAAAATTCAACTAGGTATCGATATAAGTGGTATATCATCACCTACTCTCCATAAGTGTTCCTCGTGTCTCCAATGAACTTAACATAATCAATGTGTAAACTTGATTTTTCTCCAAGTGACCTCGAAGATAGATTTCAATTTCACACATTGTTTTCGAACATTCAAAAGGTTATCAATATTCTTAAATCATATCTTTCTAATCCAATATCAGATTTAGCTACATAGATGGTATAAACCTATCATCAGAATTCCAATCATTGGCTAACATTATAAAATCAGTATGTAACCATTTAAATATCTCAGGTTCAACCAATACAAAATCATTAGCGTTTACTCAATGAACACTTATTAGTTCATCATATCAGATTATCTAAAACGATATCATGGGACCATCAATTCTTTTGGCTAAGATCAAAAATTATCATAATCCTCATAACTCTATAGCCAAAGCAATATAAATTCATCATCAAGGCTACTCATCAACTCAAAAGTATTATCAACCATTATTAACTCATCCTCAATATATCAATGCTGTCGTATTCTCAGATAATTGAAATCAAAGCATAAGTCAAAACAAACAGAAGAACTTAGGTTTCCAAAGCTAACTAATTCTATCACGTTCTTCTTAGGAAAGCCTGATGATAAAATCTTAGTCTTAATAGTCGAGTACCAACCTTACTTAAAAAGGTAACGTAACTATTATGCGTACTTAATTTAATAAAAGTCATACCTGACACCAGTTCGGTCACATGTCTTATTCGAGCTTACCCCATCCAAGACAAGCTTACGTTTCCATCAACGTCATTCACTCTGTCGCCGTTGTTTGATTGTAACGAAGGACAAGCAATCAATCGTTCAACCAATCAATCAAACAAACATTAGTGCCGAGGACAATCAAATAGTAACAGTCATATCATAAAACTCATCATCCGAACTCAATATTTAGAATAGATCAATCCTAAACATTTAATGCCACAGAATCAATCTATACTTCGATACAAAGTTCAAAGATATAATCATTTTATGCAATGATCAAAACTTTGGTCAACGACTTCTTATCTCCAAATTTTAATTGACAATTCCATTGCTTATATAACCTCAAAGTTTCAATGGTCAAATCATTCTCTTGCATATTATATACCATCATTATTCTAAATCATAACAATATGAATCAAATCACTTAAGGATTATTGATGCATACCTCGAACATTGCAGTCCTCTTTGTGAGTCCAAATTTCTTCAATCACAATTAATCAATCTTATAGAAGAGAATGCAAGAAAATAACATTTATATAGTACCATGATCTTTTTCATATTTCTGCATAATTACTATTATCCTCATACGTCCACAAATTCAATCTTAATCATCAATCCGATTTAATCATGCAGTTGATCAATCCTCAGATCTGATGGTTAGAATACTTATTCCCAGAATTAGGGTTTACTAAGAGATTCGTCTTATGTGCATCATATATCAAATCAGTTATATCAATTAACTTAAACTCTAGAAAACCTCAACAATTTATCGATTAATAAATTCTAGCTTCTCTAGAGTTCATTAGATGCATAAGGATATAGTCTCTTCAAATATCACCAAGTTATTTCATTAACTCATTTCCTTATATATCCTCGAATATACATATAAATCAGCAATCCATAATTTATGCTCTTATCTTCAATAGATATCAAATACAAGATGACAGATATTTGTTAATCATAAAATATCTAAATGACATACTTATATATCCTCAAAATTCACATGATCCATCAAACTACTATTTATATACTTATCTTCAAAAGGTACCATAGATGCTCGTAATACAACAAGCCATGAATCATTAATCCTTAAGATTTATCTTTCCTTACTTTCTAAGGTTAATCAGGTGTACCTCAAAATCTCAATATATGTTCTTTTGATTCCAAGGTTAACCTTATCATGATCATAGGACAACTATCAATTCTAAGCAAATCAATAAAGTGCTATATCAATCTATCAACTTAATATTCATAAATCTGTAAAGGTATCAAGTATCAAGATTATGCAATTTATATCTCCAAAGAGCATTTCAAGATTATGCCTCACAATAATACTAAGTATCATTCAGCCTAATCATGAGATCAATTATACTTTCATACCTCAAATCTTTTGTTTATCATAGGCACGCTGCCGCCTAATGCCATAACCAAGAGTCGTATTTACATCAGACCGAAATCATAATCATGATAAAATCCTTCTGTACTTAAAACATCTTAGTTTGTTAATCTCAAGGAGGTATATCTATTCATCTCTATACTAATCAAATGATAGCTCAAACATTTATCGATAGCTTTAAAGTATTCACACTTAGTGTTATAAAGCTACTGATAACTTAGAGATCATACAAAAACTAAATAAATAAATTTAAAGGTATGATTGATTTATCGATAGTAGTGTTGTGTACTATTTCATCAAGTATACACCACTATACATATTTTAGCATACTCATTATCAATAAGCGTTTCCAAAATATTTTACTTCTTTGTAACGAAATCTCATGGTTTTTCAAAAATCTTTGAAATCAATTTAATAACAAATGAATGAGTATTAATTCTCATTCTAGAATAAGAGTTTAGTTTCTACTTATTCAATGAATTGTAGACATTAAAGTTTCACACATGAATACCACATAAATTCGTTTGTCATTTTCACAAAATTCAAATCTTAAGATGTTTTCATCACATCTAAACTTTTATTTTGTAAACCTTACACCAATGTTGAAAGCTCATATTTAATTTTGTTCCAAAATTATTCCTTAATCAAAAATGGTTTCATATTACCCATTTGGTAATACAATTCTGACTTAGTATATTAATCATGTCAACATGTTATCTAACATGTGATAAAACTATATTATGCCTATGGTCATGTTTCATCAAGGATATGTAGTATACATCATTCAACATCTATAGAGGCATGGATAATCATGCTATACAAGTTCTATCTGTACGCAATGGTTAATAATGTTATTCCTATGCACAATCATAGCCCATTCTTTATTTAACATGCATTTCTACTAATTCATATCAACATGTTTTCTAAATTGCATAGTAAGTAAAACATGTAACCATAGGAATCATACCATGCATACATTCTCATCAGCATAGAAATCCTAACTGTAAGTGACAGTTACTATTCTCTTATGTTGCTTAACTTCATACAAAAGCTTTTAGGGAGTTTATAAAAAGTTCATTTTCCTATATCTCTTGTGTTAATACTTAGACTTCTATGGTCAAGTCTGATAGTCCTCAGAGCAAACTGCTCTGATACCATACTGTAACGACCCGCTTTTTACAAAAAAACGCAAGTAATTATATCTGGATAATTACGTGTCATTAACCATTCAGAGATGATAAATCTGGCAGCGGAAAATACGAATATCTCTTCTTTTTTTTTCTTTTTTTTTTCAAACATCAGGGACAATTCCCTTACAATACATTCAGAGCTTTAACTGACATCTTCTAGAAAATACATTAAAAGTCTTTACACCATTTACAAAGAAACATGTGTCACATATGACACTAAAGCATACATGGAACTTATTAATTACAAGTAAATGTCTAAACATGTTACAGGCAAATGGTACAAACATCTATGAATACAAAGTACTAAAATCCTAACTACACAGCTTTAAATCTCGTAAGCTAGCAGTTAATCCAATCCATAATCTTCAGAACCTGCGCAAACATCTATGAGAAGGTGGTTACCGCCACAATCCCATAGTTCCATAAGTGAGCTAACTGTCATTCAACGACATCATGATTTATGCGTTATTTAAGGAACATAGATATGACATAATGATGTAGTGATGTAGTGATAGTTTTCATGAAAAGTTTAACAGTTCAATATAGTCATTGCACTCCACTCTTGTAAGGGCCGTCCCCCCGCTCAACGTCTTTCTCGAGGCCGTCCCCTCTACATTACATTTTAATTAACTTATTTTTGCACTATCGGAGACCTCCCTCCTCTAGTACTTTGAAAGCCGTACCAATCAATGTGATTATTATTGTTTCCGGTTTCAGACACATTTACCATCCTGAACCTTTGGGAGACGTCGCGCCCAATATTAATAGGTTGATTATTAACAGTATGCAATAATCAGTCATGCGCATCCAATTAAAATAAAACATAAACACAACGCTATTGAAATCCAGTACTACCCTCAGTAAGTAATTTATACTTACAGCCCTTTCGTGCAGTCTCGATTCATCATCTGCATCAAATACATATTTATATGCATAGAAGGTCAATAACATTCCTTTTAGAAATTCATGCCTAAACATGAATTCCATTTTTATACATATGCACTTACATAGAAGCAATCATCTATGGAACACAATCTACATTAATTATTACTTAACATAACATGGTTAAGTTCCTACATTATTTTTCAATCATAACAGCTGATACCTCTAACAAAGCCTAATTATTTTTAAGGAACATCAATCCAAGCACCAAACCAATTAACAAAACATCTATTTTAAAACATATTAACTCTTAACAATTATTTCAACCAATATATTTGAGAAATCACAGTAAAACAGCATGCTCAATTTCCATAACACTCAATTTCTAAAACAATGCATTACATGATTAAACTCATGAAATCATTCTTTAATTCTAGAGTTTTACAATTAATCAAGCCCTTAGTTTAAACAACATCACTCATTAATTATCAATAATCAAACATAATCAATACCTTAGAATATTATACAACTCTAGGTTTCAATAATACATATCAATCATCAATAATAAGACAGAAGCCCATTTAATTACAATAGGAATTCTTAATAAAAATTAGTTTAAACCGAACATTACAAGGCACAACAATTCATGCTTTACGTAGATCGGGTCAACACATGATATATGGCTTAACCTCAAATGGCCCAAACAATAATAGTACCCATAACCAAGCACACACTTACACTAATCCCAATAATACCTCATATCATAATTGATCAACAACAAAAGCCACCTAGAGTCTTAAATTCAGTTACCAATCCATTAGGACTACATTTAATCCATTCCAATTTAACTAAATATATCGCACATAAATATCTAGCCAATACCTCCAAATAATATTCCAATACCTATCCAATTGAAACAACCTAAAACAAATCTCCAAAACACTCATTTGGTCCAGCCTCTAGTCCAAAACAGTGAACACCAAAAACCATTCCTGGCTAAACATCACCAATATACACATAACTAGAACACTACTTGGCTAAACTCATCAAATCTCCCCTAGCCAACATACAATCAATTGAATCCCAAATCAGTACACATATACATAGTCACAACAGGGGAAATTCTTGTTAAATACAAATAATAGGAATCTGAATTTCCAAATCATCAATCAGTCCTAGAATTTTAACATAATCTGAAACAGGGACCCAAAACTACAATAATTTCCTCAAATCAGCCAACAACAGTGAAACCATCAAATATTCAATCGGTCAACAGTCCAAAAACACCCCAAGACAGAAAATCACAAATCAAAATACTCATTTGATCATCCCAAATCAAAAACAGAATTTCAATCCATAGAAAACCCCCAAAATCATAAACCCTAATTTCACAATAATCCAATCAATCCTTAAAATAAATTATCATAGGTTGTTAGAAATTTACCCCAAGGATTTTTCATAGCAAATCCACCGGAGAAAGCCACCGATTCCGCCGAAAAAGCTGCCGGAAAACACAAAGGAAGAACCGGGTCTTCCTCTCGGGTATGACGGGTCACCGGGTCGGGTTTTCGGGTCAGAGGCTTCGGGCTTCGTGGATCGGCCGGAAAGTCGCCTTACTCGTCGAAAATCGGCGTCTGGCCGCCGGACATGGAGGATCGGACCTCCGGAAGGTTCGGGTTCGGCTCACGGGTCCACGAACCACCCGGGTTCTCTCTCTCGGGTTTAACGGGTTGCGGGTCGCGGGCAACACGATCGGAGCTCCTGGGTTCCACCGATCGTCGGCTTTGGCTCTGCCGGCGACGACCCAGCACCACCCACCGGGTACCGGACCTTTGAGCGGTCGGATTTCCCCCTGCCTCGTCGGGTCTCCCACTCACGGATTCTCTCTCTCCCGATCTCTCGGTCTCTCTCTCTGACTCTCAGCATCTCTCCCCCATTCTCACTCTCTCGTCTCTCAATCTCTCGCATCTCTCTTCTCAGTCTCACTCTCCCTCTCGCTGTCTCTGTTTTTGGGCAACAGAACAGAGAAGAAACAAAGGAGGAAGAAAGAAGAATAGAAGAAAAAGAAGAGAAAAGAAGAAGTGTGGTCCGGTTATAATAAAAGAGAGATATTATTTTTCTGTAATCATTGTCTTAGTAAAATATCAGATATTTTATGCATAACTTAACAGTTAAGTTTTCTTAAAATATCTCTTATAAAAATATCTCTTACAAAAATATCTCTCTAGATATTTTATCTGCTGATATTTTTAAATCGATCTTTACCAATATGTATAATTCATCAAAATTACAATCTAAGTTCATTTTGTGTCTAGTTCGTTCCATCGGTAATATTATTATCTCAATAATATTTTAACATCATAAATTATAAACCAAATATATATTGCACAGTAATATTACACGCAGTGAATATTACACCTTAATATTATTTATCAATATTATTATGCCAATTAGTCTACTGAATAATTCCGTCAGTCTGTTTCATTCAATCTTAAATTCTAATTTAAGACATTTATTTAATTACTTAAAATCTGGGGCGCTACACTATGGCTTTTATAGAAGAAAGCTAGAGCAAGAAATGACTCCTCTACCCTCCTCTAGGGTTCTTCTGCAGCTAGAGACAACCACAAACACGAAACCAGCGTGTTCTGCAGCGGAAATCAGAGGGAGGACTACTTTTTGGCTTCTGATTGGGCGTTCTGGCGCGCTCTGCAAAAGCAGTTTCTGGGAAATTTCGATCGATCGACTTCGGGCAAATTTTCGATCGATCGAATTTTAAGTTCGATCGATCTACTTTTCAGGATCTCCGAATTTTCAGCTATTTCCTTATGAAATTTGTCATTCCTCTCTTATTGTCCTACAGAAACAGAAAACACAAAAATTAACCAAAACATTAGAAAATAACAAGGCTAAAGGTCTAACTAGTGCAAATGAAGGGGTCCAAATACACCATATTTGGTACTCATCAGTGTCCACTCTTTTGTATATTTTGTATGTGTCTTGTGACATGTGTGTCACCTACTCTTTGTATACGCCATTCTTTTGTCATGTAATTAATATTGTTGATAAGCCTTAAACAGATAGACTCATGTATGACTCTTTTGATGTATAATAGTTATGTATTTATAGATGTGTTTCCGCTATGGATACGTGTTTTGTTGCACATTGATTATGTTATCCGCTGCATAGATGTAACTTCGATTATTAGGTACATATTATGGGATATGTACCATCTGTTGGCTGAGCGACATGTAATCGTGCCACTGTGATGACTCATTCATGTTTATGTAAATAAATAAATGTGTTGTCTCACTTTAGCTGCTTAAGCTCATAAAAATTAATTCCTAAGCCCATAACTCTTTAACTGCATAAGCCCATAGGAAATTAATTCCTAAGCCCAATCATCTCTAACTAATGAGCCACTTAGAAAACATATTCTTTTGGCCCATGTTTTATCAAATAAAACAATCTAACATAAATAAATACATAACTGAGGCTCATAGCATATGGTTAACATACATCAGCCCAAAGAGGGACCTAAAGGAAAAAATACAATTAGCTATAAATAGGTATGTGACAATATCACACGACCATATTTAATCACAATTGATTCCACTAAAGAAATGTGACTGCACTCTAATGTGTATTTTGAAATTAATGAAAATCAATCCCCGTGATGTACTTATTCATCACATATTGCCCCTCCATGGAATCATTCCGTAGTCGAACTAAAGTGAATACACAGTTACTTAGTTTACTATCTCTTTTCCTTGACACTCCTTATTTAATTATGTTAGGTTGTAATTGGCTACATTCTGTTGGACAAAATCACTTATATGTAATGACGCATTTAAACAGGGATTCAGTAATTCTGAAGTCTTCTAGAAGATTCTGCACAGTCTGCAAGTCAAAGAAATTGGATCCCTTTGTGGGCCTTGTACTCGCCAGCTTATCATCTTTATGGAGCCTTGTGCTCCCTTTGTGGGCCTCGTGCCCGCTAGCTTATTATCATTAATCCTTCAACCTTTGGTTTATCCTTCTGTCTTATCAGTGAATTGATGCCTTGGTACCTAAACTTCAGTTTACCTGTTGTTCTATTCAATTGCTTGAAGCCTTGGTATGTAAACCTCAGTTCATCCGTCGGTCTCCTCAATCACTGACACCCTAGTACCTAAACGTCCAGTCTTTTTATTAATCCATTCATAACTCATATTATGATCATGTGAACAACATCATATACATAATTAATTTCAACCAGAGCATGTTAAACATATCAAATGCCAAACCATATGCATGCAATTAAATAAAACAACAATCACTAGTCATTAAAGACTAAACCACACGTATCATCCTCAGTGAGTAAGAAATACTCACAGTAATTCTTCAGGCTTCAGGAAAGCATTTACAAATAAATATTCTCTACAATATAATTTAATACAAACAATAATAGATTAATATATTCCATTAAAAATACATTTTAACTCTATTATCATTTCTAACCTTTAAACCTTAACATAATTTCCTATTTTCACTTGAGCATAACTTCAACATATAAAATTGGTCCAATTACATTTTATTACTAATATTTTATGTGGGCTTTATCACGAAATTTATTGAAGCCTGTAAACATCATTTATTATTAAAACAATTCTCATAATATTCTTTTTATCACTTTTGATCTCTAAATAACATAATGTCGTTTGGACATTATAACGACATATAAAATTGATTAATTATAATGCCACATGTTTCATACGAGCATTATAATAGCATTTATAAATGACAACCAAAATACCAATTTTAGTTAAAATAGCATTATAAAAGCTTTAACATTAAAAATCATATATATTTATTTTTATATCAAATAAACATAATAACTTACCAGATATAAATAATGAGCTTTATGTTTCAAAAGAAGTGAAAAAAATAATAACCTTATTTTATTCTTATAAAATTCGGGCAGCATAACAACATTAATATCAACAATGTCTAAAATACTTTAAAATATTTGGGCAGCGTAACGACGCTTTTGTAAAATAATATATTTTCACTCGGGCATCATAACGATGTATTTTTATATTTCAATACTCCGCTTGAAATACCCTGTTTAAAACACATCTTAAAAACGTTAGATTACTTAACAAATAACTCATAAAATCACAATATTAAAACAAAACTTTAAATAAAAACTAAATATTCTTTTTCTTTTCTTTTATTCCTTTTTTCTTATTCTCCTTCCTTTTGTTTCTTCTTCTTCTTCACTGCAGGTAACTGAGAGAGATATAGAGAAATAGAGAAGGAGAGAAAGAGAACTTGAGAGAGATTACCCACGGGAAAGAGAGCTTCCTTGATGCTTCTTTAGATCTTCTTTTACGTTTCTACTGCTGGACAAACCGAGAGAGAGAGAGAGAGAGATAGAGAAGGAGAAAGAGCTTGTGAGAGAAATTGAGAAAGTTTTGGGAGAGAATTGAGATGTGTGATCAAAGGAAAGGATTGGGTTTTATTTATAGTGAAATAGACGGCCAAGATTGCTCTAAAACGATCGTATCCAACGGCTAGGAAGAAGATTTGGGGAGATTTGGTATTAAAAATCGGATTTTCGGAGATTCGGTGCATGAATCTGTTTCCTGCAGAAGTCGATCGATCGACACACTGTTCACCTTCGATCGATCGACTATTTTGGTGGATCGATCGACGGTTTTGGTGGATCGATCGACATACTGTTCATCCGAATTTTCTTTTATTTAAATCTCATTAATAAATTAGACCCATTATTATTCTTCTAGTAAATATTTAATCTTATAAACATTTATACTTAAAATTGATGAATAAAAAGATTGATGAATATTTATCTAATAAATATTTATATTTATTCAATTTATATTATTAGGTCTTAAATCATATTTTAAGATATTTTATTTAATATCTTAAAATACGGGGTATTACAATAGTAGTCCACAAAAATGGGAGGCATCCTAGCCTCAGATACTGCCATCAAGATCAGCTAAGGGTTTGGGCAATCCTGATACTCCTCTTCCTCAACCTGTATTAATATATAATACAGAGAGAAACAATAATACAAAAATACCTAGTGAGTCCATTGCTTTCAATAATATGATGATTACTGATTTATTTAACAATATACGATGCAATGATATGATGTAATGACAGTTTTATATGCACAGTCTTAATTATTTTCTTTTGCACTCCTCTCATACCAGGGCCATTAAATCCCTGTTCGTTTAAGCGACTAATTATTGGAGCACAGACTCCCTTACCATGTTTTCTTAGCTTTTCCGCACTAGTAGTCAAAGTAGCATACTTAGTACATTGGTCATCCCGACAACCAAGTACATTGACCATCCCAATAGTCAATTAAGTAGCCATAACTTGCCTAGCACATTGACCATCTCAACAGCCAACTTGTACTTATTATTGTTTTTCGCACAAGCGGTATGCCTGTCCATTGGTCATCCCAACAACCAACTTGTTATTAACCCTGCATCAGAATTATTAACAGTATGCAATATGCTATTCCTATGCATATAGTTAAATAAAGCAGAAATCACAACATTAAAGAAAACAACCATGTATGATCCTCAGTGAATAAGAATACTCACAGTTCTCTGCTACAAAGAGAGATTCACAGGAATAATGACTGCACAGTTATATACATTTGATAATATATTAGTATAAAATACTAAGAACCTATTTTAACATTTTATCACTTCGACTTCTAAATCACTTATCCTAATTTCTAATGTCGCTTAGATATTATAACGGCATAAAATAGGTTAATTATATTACCACATATTTTATGCGGACATTATTACGGGATTTATTAATTAATTTCCACAATACCCTTTAAGTAAAACAGCATTATAAAAGCTTATATATTTTTGTACCAAATCGACATAGTGACTCCATTAATATAATTAATGGGTTTTATATTTTAAAAGTACACAAGTGGTACAATATAAATAATCATTATTTTAATCTTATAAAATTTGGGTGGAATAACGACATTAGTAACACTAATGCATAAAAATACTTTTAGAATTTTAGGCGGCATAACAGTGCTTTTGTAAAATATTGATTTTTACTTGGGCATCACAACGACATGATTTATTATTTAAATACGCTACTTGGAATACCCTGTTAAAACACAGCTTAAAACATTAGATACTTAAAATAGTAAAAACTGTAAAATCACAAAATATTAAAACAAAGTTAATAACTTAAAAATTACATAAAATAAATCAAAGCTTTTAATTAGATATTTACCAAATATCTCAAATGATATATATATTTTTTTTTTTGCAAATGCTACACACTAGAATCTGCCAAGTCAGAGCTGAAAGAGAGTTTATTCTTTTTCCGTTTTATATATATATTTCCTTCTTGTTTTCTTTTCTTTTTGTTTTTTTTTTCTCCTTTCATTTTCTTTAGAAGAAATGCACTAATCTTAGCCTTTAAAAGAAATTCACTAAAAACCAAAAGGGAGAGAAACTTACGAGAGAGATGGGTCCCCTTCTAGAGAATTCTTCCTATTTTCTTTTTCATTCTTTTATGTTCTTCTACCTTTTTGGACACACATACATAGAGAGAGAGAGAGAGAGAGAGAGAGAGAGAGTCTTTTTTCTAGAAAGTGCTTCTTTCTCTCTTCTATTCTTTTCCTTTGTGACCCAAAGAGATGGGAGAGGGCTGAGATGTGGATTCCAATTTTCTACAGAAAACATAAACAAAGAAGAGAATGGAGTTGCTGGGCCGTGTGGGTGTTCTTTTTGTTTCTTAGCTTTTTACTAGTTGCTGGAAATAGAGAGACAAAAATGGAGAGAGCGATGAGAGTTAAGAGATGGGGAGTTGCTGGAATTTTAAAGGTACAGAGAGTTTCTGCTGGGGAAAACGAGAGAAACTAAGAAGGGAAGAGAAGAGAAAATGTGAAGAAGAAGAAGGTGGGCTGCTCTCCTCAATTTATACATATTTGGTCGGTCAAGATTGCTTGAGCAGATTGTGATCAATGGCTGGGGAAAGATTCATCTCACTTGGGCGTTGAGCTGGGCGGTGACTCATCTCAAAGAGGAACGAAAATCAGAGAAAGAAAGAAAGAGGAACGTAGAAGGGGTTGCACCTTGCTTGGACGGCTGGATTTCTTTGGCTAGTTGATCAAATGTTGGGGTATTGGCAAGTGTCCTATGAGCTAGTTCGTAGGTGGAAGACAATATGTAAGTGATAAGATTCCCTCATCTGTAACTAATTGATACTTAGATCTCAACTAAGAATTTTAATTGAATTCTCCTTGCGTTTACTTTAGCTGAGCCGGTTCTGGAAGTGGTAGAAATGAGCTCTTTTGATGTTTTAATTGTAGGTGGAATGGGATGGGTATCAATTGTTTATGGGTTGGGCACTATCAACGTGTGGGCTGAGTTTTATGGGCTGGGTTCATGAAGAATTAAAATGGGCCCATAAACATTAATGTTAAATTTTCGTTCAAAATAAAGGTAGTATTTTTGTGGGTGTTTTTGTAACCTAAACAAAGTCCATTTGAACTAGAGGACTTCAAGATGAGCGTTCTGAATTTTGAATCGACCAAAACAGAGTTTGTTTGACCCTGTTTCCATCGTTCCAAAGTTTAAGGTCCATTTGAACTTTTATTAAATTAAAACAATAAACGCCTCTTAATAAATGAATATTTATTTTCATAAATACTCATATTTATTCTTTTGATTTATTATTAGGTCATAAATCATATTTTAAGATATTTTATTCAATGTCTTGAAATACGGGGTATTATAAAAGATCTCAGAGGCCGAAAATGTTTTGAATGCTCAGGGTTTGGGCATATACGGGCTGACTGTTGGAACCTCAAGCAGGGTAAAGAAAAGGCATATAACATGACTCTCAGTGATGAGTCCGAAGAAGAAGAAGCTCCTGAGCAAGAGAAATTTCTAGCCTTTGTAGCTCGGCATGTGGAAGAGGAAGATTCTTACTTAGAGCATAGTGATGATGGGGAAGAACTCAAGGAGGCTTATAAAACCCTCTATGTAGAGGTCGAAAACCTGAGGGAAGGTCGCAAGCAGCACATTCATGATCTGAATAGTTTGTAGACTGAGAAGAGTTCATTGTTGCGCAAGATACAGGAGCTAGAGGAGAAGCTACTAGACACATAGCTCTAATTAGAGAGAGCCGCCAATGAAAAGCTGACACACATGCTATCAATCCAGAAGAGCCCCACTGACAAGACTGGTCTTAGGTATGTAGCTCCTCCTTTTGATATTCCCTCTACTTCCAAGATTGTCTTTGTTAAGCCTGCAGTCCTAGAGCCTCCCCCCACTGTTGAGGATAAAGGGAAGCACAAAATTAATGGAGATGTTCTGGGTACTCAGAAGCCCCCTACGGTCAGAAAATCTCCCATATGCCATCACTGCGGACTAATTGGGTATGTTCGAGCCCAGTGCTCCCTTCTCAAAGCACAAAGAGCAAAGGTCAAGAAAGAAATGCCTAGACAAGTAAATTACGGCCCAAAACCTTTGGCCTAGTATCAGACTCCATGGCATTAGGCTCCTTATCATGCTCCATGGAATCAAGCACCAAGGTTTCAAGCCCCTTGGCATCATGCACCATAATGCCAGGCATCTCAGCATCAGCGGCCTCAGCAGTGATTTGTAGCTGGCAATCATAGTGGCAAATCCAAGACCAAATCCAAGCACTTTAAAAGGTCGCAGAAGGTGGAAGATGATCAATACTGCAGGGAACCACCTATTTGGATGCAAAGCATGGTGGAGTGGATGGGTTAACAGATGAAGTCTTGCCAGCAACCACCCATAGGAAGGCAGGCTTGGGTCAGGAAGATGGAAGACATTCACCCCATGAGGGGGAATAAACTCACCTAGTTGGTACTCATGCCTAGGATTTGGTTCCTAATCCTAAGGCATTAGGTTTGATTGCATAATCTTTTACTTGTTATATCTTATCCTTACTATGTAATCTTGGAACCATTGTTATTTGCCCCCTATTTCTCTTGAGAGAATATTGCAGGTACTATCTGGTGAAGACAGAAAAAGCATGTCGGGCGATTGTTTTTCTATATTGGCAACGTTAATCCTTCACAGGTTTGATCTTGCCTTGCATGCTTATTTTATGATGTTATTTCCATAAAGCATGATTTTGTTTTTATTTTTAAAAAAAAAATGTTTGGGGGAGAAAATGCAGGGAATTTTTTTTTTCTTTTCTTGGCATGTCCGATATTGCTTGTATCTTTGCCTGATATCTCAATTCTTTATGCATTGATTAACTTTGCTTAGATATGATTGAGAGTTCATGACTATACTTCTGCCAAGTTTTTCCTATGTATGTAAAAGCTGGATAGTTACTTTCCTCATGCAATGAAAATATGCACTATCCAAGACTCCCCTACGGTACATTTTTTTTCCTCTCTGACTTTTTGCTTTTGGATACTCTAAACAAGAGAGATGTTTTTGACAAGATGGTCAAATTGACAAATATGCTAGTTGAACCTAGAGCCTAAAAATTCTAGCATTTTCTCTAGATTACAGCACCAAACAAGCAGTAACTATTTTGTTCTCTGTGCTATATGCTTACATTCACTGCTTTTGTGCTAAATTAGCAATATACCTTGTCCTTCATGGTGCAAATAAGAACTTTACCTTGTCCTTCATGGTACAAGTAAAACAATTAAGTGTTGCATCTTAGGGGGAGTGTATCAGATGAGGGTGACTAGGCCATAGTAATTTATAAGGTTTGACTTTTAATTGATCTTTCATTGATTTTCTCTCTTGTCCAAAAAATCTGGTTGCTTTTTGTCATATCAGGGAAATTCATACCTTTTGAGAAAGCCTTCACACACACACGCATTGTATGAGTTGAGTTATCTATTTAAATTTTCTATCTATAGGAAATTTTTGTGTTGATTGCACTCTGAACTCTCTTTTATATCTCTGCATAGTTTTGAGATGATATTTGATTGTTTTATCAGTTGATTATACATGCGTGTTCTGAGCTGACAATAGGAAAAATATTTTTTGCAAATTTTCCTTCATTTTCTGTCTTTTCAGTGTGAAGCATCCGGACGGCCTCCACTTGCGTCTGGACGGGTGAGGCTCAGACGGCCAGACAGTAAGGGTATACGTCCGAACGCGCGCGGCTTAGACGGTCAGACGGTAAGGTTACACTTTCGGACGCGCTTGGCCCATCGCATGCTTATGTGGCAACGTGCGTCCGGTCGGATTAGTGAGCCGTCTGGACGGGCACCCCACAGGTTTTATAAACCCTAGCTGCCGCATCTCTTAAGCATAACCCACATTTCTTTTGAAATTTTGTCTTGTGGGTTAGTGCAAAATCTCGGCTTTTTTTGTCCTCTTGTGCATTACTCTTTTCATTCCAGGTACTTTCTCAAGTTATCTTTATTCTTTTCAGTATTCTGATAACGGTTATAATATTGATTATTTTGGGGAATATTTTTGAGAATAAAAATTGCATATTTGTGATATCTACAGTATTGGGATCATATGTTTCCATGGTATTTTGGACTGTATTGTGTTTTTGTTGCATGTACTATGTGGAAAAGTCCAATTTACTGCAGTTATAATGCCAGATTTTCTTTTGGAACTAACAAGAATCTGATCTTTTTAGATTTTTTTTTTTTTTTTGCAAATCTTGTTGGTTATGTTTTGCATAAACATGTTTGCAGGCAGTCCACAGCGCAGAGTCTGACAGAGGACAGACGGAGATAGGGCAGCCCTTAGAGCTAAAATTTGGACAGACCAGTCATTGCCGAGAGAAATGTGGTTCGTTCAGACATCATGGTGGCTCATCTGGACAGTATCCACGACATTATCCAGACCTACCACTGGGATTATCTACACAACTGTGCTTGTGTTGTGCTCACCAAGCTTGTCAGATTATTCTATGCAAACCTTAAGGTTATTCAGACTGATGATCATGGAGTAGTTCTTCAGTCTTCTGTGGACGGACATCTTATCTCTATTGATCCTCAGATCATCAGTCAGTTCATCGGGGTGCCAGTACTCCAGGTTTCTGCCAGTCCATATAATGAGGTAGTCTTGGCTCCATCTCTGGATGATCTCAGAGAGTTCTTTCATGCTGTCCCTCAGGGAAAAGAGTGTGCCACTTCTATTAGGATTGGTGCCTTGATTGCTCCACATCGCATGCTTGCCAAGATTGTTCAACACAGCCTCTGGCCCGTTTTTAGGCACAGTGATTCTGATCTTGAAGAGGGCCCAGTTTGTCTATGCCATTTGCCTTCACTTGCCTCTCTGCCTGTGCAAGCATATTTTGGGGGTTATCCTGGAAGCCCGTGATGAGGGCAATACCGGTCTCCTGTTTGGCTGCCTGCTCACACAGATTATTTTACAGTCAGGCATCGGTGTCACTGGTGAGCCAAAGATGAAGATCCAGGATCCCATCAGCAAGCAGACTCTGATGAAGTCCAATGCCTAGCTGCAGCGAGACAATCCGGATGATGATATGCCACCACCCCCTCCTATTCCTGTAGCACTACCTGGTATGGCATCCTCTTCTCAGACTGCTCCCCCACCTCAGTAGGATGTCAGTTATGCTCAGATTTTGGAGGCATTGGCATCTATACAGGGTGGTATGAGTTCCATGCAGCTGACCATGTCATCTATGCAGCAGTCCATCTCTACCATGTAGTGGGAGGTTCACTTTATTAACATCTGCGTAGAACAGAACCAGCTAGATCTCCAGGCGTGTCTCAAGTTCCATCAACCATCCAGTAGTGATGATGAGGATGATGTGCCTATGGCAGAGGTTGCTTATTTTTATGTTGTGCTTGTTTATACTTTTGAGACATTATTATTTTTTTGGATAATTTCTTCAACTTGTTTAACTCCGGGCTATTTTATTACTCTATTTACCCTAGTCCTTCTGAGACATTTAGAGGGAGTAATTGATGTGTAGTTTTTCTCATTACTCTGTTTTACCCTTTGTCCTTTTGTGACAAAAAGGGGAGTAATTTTTTATTTGGACCGGGATTGTATTTTTAACTGGTCAAGTGATTTTTGTCCCAGAATGGACAAAAGGGGAGTTTGTTAGGTTGTAATTGGCTACATTCTGTTGGACAAAATCACTTCTATGTAATGATGCATTTAAACAGGGATTCAGCTATTCAAAAGTCTTCTAGAAGATTGTGCACAGTCTACAAGTCAGAGAAATCGGATCCCTTGCAGCCGTCCAGACGACGTGATATACCGTCCGGACGCCCAACTGTCCAAAGCATCATCCATCTGGACGTTAAGAACTTTCTGTCCAGACCTTCCTCTATGTCGAGAAGCTTCGAACTGCTCCAGGAGACGTTTCAGCAGCACGTCCGGACGCCACTCAATGTTTGACCAGCTCTTGATTTCTTTCCAAAACACATAAATGGGAAGACAACTGCAACCGTCCGGATGCGTTCATCCATCAGGCAAGTCGCGCATTCAAAATTCAGACGTCTGGACGCCAGTCTTCATGGTCCGGACGCACAAGCAACATATATGGAAATTGCGTAAATCAGATCAACTGTTCAGATGATCATTCCTATGGTCCAGACACGCGAAGCCTTAATATGAAAATTGTGTGTGGTGAAGGTGCGATAGTCCAGACGACAGGGCAACACCGTCTGAACTTGTCTCAAATCAAGGAAGAATTTTAGCAAAATTTTGGAAAGCCGATCGCACAGTTGTCCATCCGGACGTCTTATGTCTACTGTCCGGACGGTGCCTAGATTTTTTAAGCAAGATGCTCATTTGAACTTGCAGCCTTTAAATAGAGGTCCCTAGGCTTGAGAACTGCAAGAATTCGGTATTGAATTCCTTAGGGCTTAGAGAGTTATATTTTAGAGTTGCTATGCTGAGTTAGTCTCTCTTAAGCCATTGTCGTTGTGTGCTGTTGCTGCGCTGAATTGAAGTCTATTTTAGGGGTTGGCCCTAGGATAAAGGATTCCATTGAAGACCCCTTCAAGTAGGAGACTTGGTTGGGAGGCGTTCGTGTTGGGTAACACGTTAGAGTTCAAGGTATGACCACTGCATAAGGTTATGCGAGTGCTACTACTTTGTAACTAGTCTTGTCTTCTGAATGGTGGATATCCTAGGTTTGGCTGCCCCGGAGTCGTTTTTCTCGTAACTAAGTTTCCACTTCGTCAACAAAATATCTATCTTGTTTATTTCCGCATTTTGACATTTTGTTGCACACACTTTTGCACATACTTGTTTATTTTAGAAGTCATTCAATTTTTCAAATTACATGATGTATTCTTTTTGTACCTTGGTCAGTTTTTTGTCTCACCTTGCACAAAATAAAGCTTCGGTAAATACCATTGAAACATTCAGGCCCGAGCTTTAGGATAATCAAATCCCATTAAATCAACATCAAGGGGAATATTCCTTATAGCTTTGTTCCATGACAAAGGATTTAGATTCATTCTTGAAGAAGGTGTTCCCACAATGCTACATGCGATCACCCAACGGACAGAAGTGTTGACTCGTGATTTGATCTCATTCTCGTACATCAAAGTGACCTACACTTTACATTTGAGTTTGCAATCTTCTTAGGATTTAGAGTAACTGTTATAAGTCGTCGTGCTCATACATCATTCTTAATCACAGTGTTGAAAGAATGACAACTCACGTAGTCCGTTTGGTGCATGACACTTTATAAGCATTGAATGTTGCACATTCTTGCCCCTTAACTCGCATATGTTAATTTCTAGCATTGTTAATTGTCTAATTTCATTTTGTTTTCATGTTTCAGGGCTTTATATGATACATGCAAGAATTCGAGTGAATTGGACTTACAAGACATTTTGGAAGCATGCTGAAGGTCCTAGGATCGAGCGCACTAGAACAAGGGCTCAAGTGCACATACACTCGAGCGCCTCACCACTTAGGCTCGAGAACACCTATGCTCGACCGCATCATCTCCTAAGCTCGAGCACACATACGCTCGAGCGCACATCTACATCATAAAAGGAAAAGAATTGTTCTTACTCTACTTGGACTAGGAGACATATTTACGATTTTTCTAGGATTCCAAGGGCTTCTATAGTTCCTTTAATCCCTATAAATAGGCCTATAACCATTGAATAAAAAACACACAAGCGTTGGGAAGAACCAAAGGCTACTTCAAAAAGGAGGTTTTCTCTAGTTTGGGGTTTTTTTTTTCCCATTATTATTTTCTTATCAGGATGATTTCCATCCAAATTATGTGTAACTAATACTTTAGTTAAGGCTCGATTGAATCCCTAATCATGTCTCTTTAAGTTATTCAATTTGCCTTGCTACAATTCATATATTGATGATTAACTTGATTAATTCTAGTTTCTTGAAGTCCTCGCATTTTTATGTTAGGCCAACATATGCTTGTGGTATGGATTTGTTATTTACGTCAATTTGGATGACTGAGTCCTAGGTATAATAGAGTAACGAAAGAACCCCGTCACAAGTTCTTGGATTAATCAACATGAAGACAACTGGAATAGATACTATGTTTCAGCCTGAATGTGTTTATCGATTTTCATAGTTTTATGCTTTCTTGAAGAACATCTTAGTAGATACCATGCTAAATCCTTCAAGGAAGAAAAGAGTTAGAGTAGATACCATGCTAAATCCTTCAAGGAAGAAAAGAGTTAGAGTAGATACCATGCCTAACTCGTTCCTTAAGAAATCAGTAGGTTTAAGAGTAGATACCATGCCCTTCTGACTGATAAACATTAAGCATCCTGTTATGATTGTAGTATTGTGCATATTGTGAATCTTAATTGAGTATGATTAGCGGTGGATATCGAAGCCCTACCTTTTTCCCTTAATTGAGTTTTCACTTCTTTGATAAAATATCTATCTCATTTAAATTCCGCACTTTTGATATTTTTTTACACATTGCATACACACACACACACACACACACACACACCATAAATTAGAAGTCAATTTATTTTTAAAGCTTGCATCCGTCCGGACGTCAGGGCAACACCGTTCGGATGCTGAAATCCTTGATAAGGAAATTGCATGCATACACTCTGCATCCATCCGAACGACAGGGTAACACTGTCCGGACGCGGCCTTAATACGAAAATGCGTGAAGCACGTTATGGAAAGCCGGTTGCACAAAAGACAGTCCGGACGCTGCCTAGAGAAATCAGAGATAGAATCGATTTAGGTCTTCTTAGCCTATAAATAGAGGCCTCTAGGCATGTTGAACAAAAGCACTTCTATGTAATGATGCTTATTAAACAGAGATGTTGTTATATCCAGAATCTGCACTTCAGTTATTTGCTTCAAGAAGACTCTTTGCAAAATACAAGACAGTGTTGTTCAAGTCCCTTGCATCCGTCCGGACGATGTGGTATTTCGTCTGGACGCTCATCTATTAAGCATCATCCGTCCAGACGATGAGAATTTTCTATTTGGACCTTCCTCTATGTCAAGAAGATTCGAACTGTTCCAGGTTGTATCCGTCCGGACGTCTCAGCAACACGTCCAGACGTCTTTCAGTGTTCGACAATTAAAATGATTTCTTTCCAAAACACAGATATGGAAAGACAGTTGCAACTGTCAAGACGATGTAGTGTTCCCATCCGGACGCTATCCTTGATAAGGAAAGTTGTGCAAAAGACGTTCAATAGTTCGAACGTCAGACTCCATGGTTCGGACGCTCAAGCCTTAATATGGGAATTGCGTGCAATAGAAGTGCAACCGTTCGGACGCTAGGGCAACACTGTCCGGACGCTGCCCTATTCAAGAAAGAATATCAGTAAATTTGGAAAGCCGGTTGTACAGTTGTCCGTCCGGATGCCCTCAGCTACTGTCCGGACGCCACCTAGAGAAAATCGAATTAGACGCGATTTAGGTCTTCTATAGACTATAAAGAGAGGCCTCTAGGCATGTAATTTGTAATAATTCAGTAGTGAATTCCAAAGAGCTTAGAGAGAATATTTTAGGAGTTAATGTGCTGATCCACTCACTCTCAAGCCGTTGTCGTTGTGTGTTGTTGCTGTGCTGAGATTGAAGTCTATCTTAGGGGTTGACCTTAAGGTAAATGATTAAATTGAAGACCCCTTCAAGTAGGTGACATGGTTGGGAGGAGTTCGTGTTGGGTTACACGTCAGAGTTCAAGGTACGACCACTGCATAAGGGTATGTGAGTGCTACTGCTTTGTAACTAGCTTTATCTTCTGAATAGTGGATTTTTTAGGTTTAGCTGCCTCAGAGTGGTTTTTCTCTTCAAAGAGCTTCCACTTCGTTAACAAAATACTTATGTAATATAAATTATGTTTTCACATTATTTTGTTAACACATTGTCCACATACACGGTTAAAATAGAAGTCATTTATTTTTCAATTGGTATCAGAGCTTAGTACACTTTGAGAAAATTAAATTCTTGAGTGTAATTTTGTTTTACTTTTATTTTTGTTTCATGCCTGTCAATTTTGATTTGATGGAAAAAGGTGAACTCCAAAGGATGTGTGTCAAATTGTTTAAACAATTTGAAGATTTTAAAAATTCTAGCATTGATCACTTACAAAGACTTAAAAATTTTGAAGTTGAAAAAGATATGTTTATTGAAAAAATTAAGTCTTTTAAAGATGATCTAATGAATTCAAAACTTCCTTTGGACAAACCTTCTAGCTTGAGTGTTGATAGTATTGCTTCTGTTTCACATGCTATACCTGCTCATAGAACTATGCTTATTAAACCTAGCATTTCTCATAATCATACTCAGTCTACTTGTGAAGGAACTAAACTCGTTGTTTTTCTCTCCCTTTTCAACAAGATGTTTTTCTCATGATTTTTTTTTTTCAAAAAAAAGAAGAAAAAAACAGTTTCTCTTTGGTCTTTAGAACTGTTTTTGGGATTGTTTATGTATACTCTGTTTTACCTTTTGTCCTTTTGAGACAAAAAGGGGGAGTATTTTTTGATTGAACCGGGATTGTATTTTTAACCGGTCAAGTGATTTTTGTCCCAGAATGGCCAAAGGGGGAGTTTGTTAGTTTGTGATGGGCCGCATTCTGTTGAACAAAAACACTTCTATGTAATGATACTTATTAAACATAGATCATGTTATATCCAGAATCTGCACTTCAGTTATATGCTTCAAGAAGAATCTGTGCAGAATTCAAGACAGTGTTGTTCAAGTCCTTTGCATCTGTCCAGACGACATAGTATTCCATCTGTCAAGCATCATCCCTCCAAATGACGAGAACTAACTGTCCGGACTTTCTTCTGTGTCTAGAAGCTTTAAACTGTTCCAGGTTGCATCCGTCCGGACGTCTCAGTAACACGTCCGGACACCTTCAAGTGTTCGACAAGTGAAAGGATTTCTTTCCAAAACCCAGATATGGGAAGACAGCTGCAACCTTCCGGACAATGTAGTGTTCTCATCTGGACGCTATCCTTGATAAGGCAAGTCATGCAGAAGACGTTCAACTGTCTGGATGTCAGACTCCATGGTCCAGACACTCAGCCCTTAATATGGAAATTGCATGCAGTAGAAGTGCAACCGTTCGGACGCTAGAGCAACACTGTCCGGACTCCGCCTTATTCAGGAAAGAATACCAGCGAATTTGGAAACCCGGTTGCACAGTTGTCTGTCCGGATGCCCTCAGCTACTGTCCGGATGCTGCCTAGAGAAAACCGAATCAGATACGATATAGGTCTTCTATAGCCTATAAATAGAGGCCTCTAGGCATGTAATTTGTAATAATTCGGTAGTGAATTCCATAAAGCTTAGAGAGAATATTTTAGGAGTTATTGTGCTGATCCACTCACTCTCAAGTTGTTGCCGTTGTGTGTTGTTGCTGTGCTGAAATTGAAGTCTATCTTAAGGGTTGACCCTAAGGTAAAGGATTCCATTGAAGACCCCTTCAAGTAAGTGACTTGATTGGGAGGCGTTCGTGTTAAGTTAAACGTCAGAGTTCAAGGTACGACCATTGCATATGGGTATGTGAGTGCTACTGCTTTGTAAATAGGTTTGTCTTCTGAATAGTGGATTTCCTGGGTTTGGCTGCCCCGGAGTGGTTTTTCTCTTCATAAAGTTTCCACTTCATTAACAAAATACTTGTATCATTTAAATTCTGTTTTTACATTATTTTGTTAACACATTATGCACACACACGGTTAAAATAGAAGTCATTTATTTTTCAGTAGGCGTTCACGTTGGGTTACGTGTTAGAGTGTAAGATACGATTGCGGCATATGGGTATGTGAGTGTTACTGTCTTTGTACTAGTTTTGTCTTCTGAATAGTGGATTTCTTGGGTTTGGCTGCCCCATAGTGGTTTTTCTCTTAATTGAGTTTCCACTTCATTAAAAAAATATCTGTCTCATGTAAATTCTGCACTTTGATATTTTGTTACACGTTGCACACACACATGGTTAAATTAGTAGTCTATTTATTTTTCAATTGGTATCAGAGCTTGGTACACTCTGTTTAGATTAATTTCTTGTATGTGATCTTTTTAACTTCTATATTATGATGGCTATGTCTCAAAATCTTAATTTTGTTCCTACCTTTGATGGCACGAACTATGGCTATTGGAAAGCTCATATGCATTTCTTTTTAAAATCCATTGATGTTTGGCAGATTGTAGAATCTGGTTGGACTAAGCCATAGGATACAACTCTTGAACTAATTTCTCAAAAAAACGCACGACTTGCTAACGATAAAGCCCTCCATGTTCTATGTCAAGCTTTTTCACCTTCTAAATTCCCAAGAATTTCAAACTGTGAATCCGCTCAAGAAGCATGGCAAATCTTAGAAACAACATATGAGGGCACAAAACTTGTTAAATTTGCCAAGCTCTAGATGTTGATTTCTAGATTTGAAGAAATTAAGATGCCTGAAGAAGAGACATTTGGGGAGTTTTACACTAAGATCAACGACTTGAGAAAATCGATGGTGAAGCTCGGGAAGTCAATCTCGGATGTAAAACTCATCCGAAAAATTCTAAGATCTTTGCTTGAGCGTTTCAAAATAAAAGTGACTACCATTGAAGGAAGAAAAGATCTAGATGAGATGAAGATTGAAGAGTTGGTGGGATCTCTTCAAACCTATGAGTATTCCCTGCCTCCAGTCAAGAAGGCAAAGACAATTGCTCTCAAGGCATCTAAGAAGAAGGCCAGCGTCTCATCTGAGGAAGACTTTGATAATGAAGAAGATGCAGTGGCAATGCTAGCCAAGAATTTCGGGAGACTGATGAAGAACGGCGAATTCAAGAAGAAGTTCTCTGAAAGATTGAAGAAGGACCCTAGAGAATCTGAGCCAGAAGAAGCTGAGAAGAAGGACCCAAGAGGTCCCAAATGTTTTGAATGCTCAGGGTTAAGGCATATTCGGGCTGACTGTGGGAATCTCAAGAGGGTAAAGAGGAGGTCTACAATGCAACTCTTAGTGATGAGTCAGAAGAAGAAGAAGAAACTCCTACCCATAATTAGAAATTTCTAGCCTCTGTGGCTCCACATGAAGACCAGGAGGATTCTCAATCCTACTACTCTGAGCACAATGATGAGGATGGGAAAGAACTCAAAGAGGCCTATAAAGTCCTCCATGTAGAGTTCTTGAAGTTGAGGAAGACACACCAACAACACATGTAAAAGCTGAATAGTCTGCAGATTGAGAAGAGTTCCATATTACTTAAGATTAAGGATCTAGACGAGAAGCTATTGGAGACACAACTCTAGTTGGAGAGGGTCACTGATGAGAAGCGTAACCACATGCTATCAATCAAGAAGAGTCCAACTGACAAGTGTGGACTCGGGTATATAGCTTTTACCTCTGATATCCCCTCTACTTCCAAGACTGTGTTTGTCAAGCCCACTATCCCCGAGCCTTCAACGACTTGTGTGGATAAAGGAAAGGAAGTAATAGATGGAGACGTTTCGGCTGTTGCGAAGGCCACTGAAAAGCCTTCTACCATTGAAAGGCCTCCTATATGCTACCATTGTGGTTTAAGTGGTCACATCCAACCTCAATGTTCACTGCTCAAAGCTCAGAGATCAAAGGTCAAGAATGAGCTGCCAAGACAAGCTACATTTGGCACTAGACCTCTAGCCAGGCATCAGGCTCCTCAGCATCAACGGCAACAACATTGATTTCTTCCTGCCAATTAGAATGGCAAACCCAAGACAAACAAATCACGGCACTACATGAAGAAGTCGCAGAAGCCTGAGAGTAACCACTTCTATAAGGAGTCGCCTATGTTGATGCGGAGCATGATAAGGTGGATGGACCACCAAATGAAGGCCTGTCAACAACCACCACCAGAAAGGCAGGTATAGGTCAGAAAGGATAAAGCCATTCACCCGTTAAGGGGAAGTAAACTCACCTAGATGGTGAGGGTACACATGCCTCAGATTTGGTTCCTAATCCTAGAGCATCAGGTTTGATTGCATTGCATTGTTTTCTCCCTGACATATTTCTATTTGCCATGCAATCTAGGAACCATTATTTTTTTTATCCCCATTGTTTTCGTGTGTTGTCTTGAAAAACTTCTGTAGGTACCTTTTGGGGATGACATAAAAAGCACGTCGGGCGGCTGTTTTTCTGTCTTGGTAATTCTGAACCTCTCTCCTTGAGGACATGTTTGATCTTACCACACATGCTAGGTTTAGTTTCTATTTTTTTACCGTCAAAACTAGTTTTTATTGTTTTTACATAAAATAAAAATTGGGGGAGAAGATGCAGAATTTTATTTTTTTCTTTTGATATTTTTTTAGATATTGTATGTATTTTTTCCTGTTATCTCAGTTCATTGTGCATTTATTGACTATGCTTATATATGATTGAGATTTTATGCCTGATATTTGCTAAGTTTTCTTGTGCATCTTAATGCTAGATAGTTACTTTTCTCATACGATGATAAATTGTACACTATCCAAGGCTCCCCTAAGGTACATTTTTTTTTACTCACTTATTTTTAGCTTCTGGAAATTCTGATGAAAAAGAATTTTTTTTGCTAAGATGGTCAAATTGACCAACTCGCTAGTTGAACCTAGGACCCATAAATTCTGGCATTCTTTCTAGGTTGCAGCACCAAGTGATAAAAAACATTTAAATTTCAATATATATGGATATTTGAAAAGATCCACTACTTTTGTGTTATAAATTTGTTCTTAAACTTGTCCCTAAAAAACAGTTAGTGACCAAATCATTGCGGAAATGGACGGTCACCAAAGGACTAAGTAAAAGAAAAGTGTTGCATGTTAGGGGAAGTGTATCAGATGAGGGTGGCTAGGTCATAGCATAATAAGGTTTGACTTTTGACTGATCTATCTTTGATTTTCTCTATTGCTTAGAAAATTTAGATAATTTAAATCATATCAACAAACTTCATACCTTATTGAGAAAGCTTTCACACACACACACATTGCATGAGTTGAGTAATCTATTTAAATTTTCTTCTGTAGGAAAATTTGTGCTTATTGAATTCTTAACTCAATTATATCTTTGCATATTTTTGTGTTAGTTTGTAATTGGCCACATTCTGTTGGACAAAATCACTTCTTTGTAATGATGCTTTTTAACAGGGATTCCGCTATTCAGAGTGCTTCCAGAAGATTTTGTATAGTTTACAAGTCAAAAAATTCGGTTCCCTGCCAGTCGTCCGGACGACGTGACATACCTTCGGATGCCCAACTGTCCAAAGCATTTTCCGTCAAGACGACGAGAACTTTTCGTCCAGACCTTCCTCTGTGTTGAGAAGCTTTGAACTGCTCCAGCTTGCATCCGTCCCGACGTTTCAGTAGCACGTCTGGACGACACTCAGTGTTCGACCAGCTACGGGATTTCTCTCCAAAACACAGATATGGAAAGATCGCTGCAATCATTCGGACGACGTGGATTCCCGTCCGGACGCGCTCATCCATAAGGCAAGTATCGCATTCAAAATCCAGACTTTCGGACGTTAGTCCTCTTGGTCCGGACGCTCGAGCGTCAGATATGGAAATTGCGTGCATCAGATCAACCGTCCGGACGACCATCCCCTTGGTTCGAAGGCGCGAAGCCTTGGTATGGAAATTACTTACAGCGGAAGTGCAACCATCCAGACGACAGGGAACCACCGTCCGGACACGGCTCAAATCAGGAAAGAATTTCAGCAAAATTTTTGGAAAGCCGATCGTAAAGTTGTCCGTCCGAACGCCCTATGACTACCGTCCGAACGGCGCCTAGGTTTTATCAAGCCAGACACTCA